>VNJN01006570.1:97746-234382 GCA_008042485.1 Drosophila mayri
CCCCCCCCCCCCCCCCCCCCTGGCATTTCTTTGATTTTGGTTTCTTCAGTTTGTTTTCTTTTTTTATATATTTATTTTTTTTTTTTTCTTGTTTTCCTTGCAAATTTTGTCGCAGCGCTCAATAAATAAATAAATGCAAGAAATAAAGACAAAGCGGCAGGTGAGGTCTGCGATTTCTGAGACTGACTCCGGCGACAGTGGATTTACGTATGTAATTTGCTGTTCCTCTTTATATTTTAGCTTTCAAAAAATTTCTGCTTTCAATAATTGTGATTTTTCAGTTATTTGTAGATTTGAAATATAAATATTTATATATTCTGGGCTGAAAGCTCATAATTTGGGGTGTTGAGATTTCTTAAACCCTCAAAAAGGCTTCTAAAAGTATGAAATCTCTAATCTACATTTTTGGGTTTTACTATTTTTTCAATTCAAATATTAACCCTTTTTTTAGGGTTTTTAAAAACTTTAGTGATTTTTGTAGCATCCCAGAAAATATTATTATTTTTGGAATTTAGCATTTAATTATTTAATGCTTTTTTAATTGCTATTTTTAAATACAATTAAATCATAATTCCCTATAAAAACCTATAGGCTTAAGCCTGTTGGCAGCACGTCTTCTGCTTTCCCCATGACGTCAGTGGGTCTCTGGGGCAGGTTCATCAAATGGGGGGGCCTAATGGATTCCATAGCCATCTTGGCCATCTAGCCTGCAGTGCGACCTGCGACCGGCGACCTTCGGGTGGCGGTGCTTAGTACTGAGGGGAAGGTGTGGCGGTGTTAGGGCGCATTATGCATGCAGCTGCCGCAAGTGCCAGGGGAAAGAAAAAAGAAAAAAAAAACAGCGCCGAAGATGTAGCACATGCAACTTTTACTTTCATTTGCTTTGTGTTTGCTTCGTGCTTCGATTTGCCGGCGGCGAGTTCAAGGTCGCCGCTGTCAAGGAAGGTGGGTGGGTGGATGGTTGAGGAACCAACCGCTAATTGGGGGTGCAAGTGATTTTCATAGCATACATTTCAGCGTTGTTTTTTTTTTTTTAAGAAATAATGCAGTTATTATAGTTATCATATATAGAAGATCATTCAGTGGATTTTTATTAGTAAACAAATTCATCGAAACCCTTTCCAAGTATCCAGGTCAGTGCCTTTTGCCTCCTTTAATGATTATCACAGGACTTTATGCATTAAGTACTAAATAATTGCATAATTCTTGACAGCAATTGAACTGCTTTGAAATCACATACCCAGTGAAAGTTATTCAGCAAAAAAGTGAGGGAAAAGTAAAGGGCAGGCACTGGCATCAAATAATTAATAATTACCCGTCATTAGTTGAGGGCACAAGAAATCACAAATAAAAATGCAAATCACTTGGCATTGGGCCAAGCACAAATACATATAGAAACATATAGCCAATTGCACTGGGAGGATAGGGGGGGGGATATGATATTGTTTTTGTTCGCCCTCGCCAAAGAATATTACTCAACGCACCAGCAAAGAAATAAATAAAAAAAAAAAAAGAAAAGGAAAACATTTTGAAGGAGACTTTTGTCGCCCTTTAAAGTTAATACCAAGATATAATTGTAATTATAAATTAAAGTATATATTATATGTAATTTATATATAAATTAATCTGACTTTCTGGGTTATTAAATACAGCTTGCTTTCAAAGACATAGTATTTATTGAAAAAAAAAATTAAAGATTTTTGTTTAGCAGTTGAAATTTAATAAATAAATGTATATATTTTAATAAAAATATTTTTCAGATACCCTTTCCCTTGAAATCTCTTCTTTTTTTTTGGCATAACCTCTGGCTAGGGTAGAAATAGTTGCTGGCAAGTTGGCCACTCCATTGGCTTATCGCTGTGCAAAGATCGCCACAAAGGCCATGTTACGAAATTATTGGACACACTCACACACTCACGCAATAGCATGTGTGTGTGTGTGTGTGTGTGTGTGTGTGTGGACATGCAATGCAAATAGTCAACAACCCGCCACATGCCGTGCACACAAATCAAGGGCAACATGTCTCATTCCGGGTCCGGGTCCCGGGTCCGGAGCAGGGTTGAGGGTGGCAACGGATGGCGGGGGTGTTAAGGGACAGGGTGTGCGGTGGGGGAACGGGACGAGGTCGCCTTGCCGGGCAATTTAAATGGCGGCTACATGTCGCAACGCTGGCGTCGCGTGTTCTCCCTCGCCCTCTGTCTCTCTTACTCTTTCTCTTCCTTTTATTTTATATTTTTTTTTTTTAGCTCCATCATCTACCTCTCTCTGTCCTTGCACTCGGAGAAAAAAAAACTACTTAAAAATATGAGCAATATAATTTCTAAATAGCAATTAGAGTTTGCCACATATCAAATTTCCAATATATTTCTGAGAAATTTTTAAGAAATTAAGAAACAATTGAAAGTCTTTGGAGAAAAGGAGTCCTAAAGGGTATATAACAATTGCACATATCTGGAATTATAAAATTTATATAATATATAATATATATTTTATATTTTTACATATAATCTATAATATATATTCAATATTCTATATGTGATATATATATTTTATATTATATAACATTTAATATAGGCTTTGAGAAATCAATAATCGATATATTATTTTAATGCGAATTCTTTTCTGTGCTGGCTTTGTATTTAGGTTAAAATCTTAATAAAACTTAAAATAATAAATGATATAAATTAATATTTAAATAAAACTACCATTTAATATTTAAAATATTTAAGTTTTTGTTAAATTTTTGAGAATTTTAATGATATAACCCCCTATAAAATTGTGAAAACATTGAAATATATTGATTTTTCTATTAGTTTTTCGTTCAGTGTTTGCCTTTTTTGTCGCCCACGTGTTGGCCTGGCTGCGTGTGTGTGTGTGCCTTGCCAATTAACTGAAACTGCAGAGTAATGTTTGGGGCCAAGTCAGTACTCCCGATTTCAGCCCACTCCCCCCCCCCCCCCCCCCTTCATTATAATATTCGCTTCTGTTATTGTTTTCCCGCTGCTTGTTGTTTGTCGCTTCTGGCATTGACATAAATTCTTTTTTAGCAGCAAAGCAAGCGAAAAAAAAAGCAGAGCAACAAAGGGCACAGCTCACAGCGGCGACACGCAAGCCACATTAAAGCAATTCCACACAACCTCCCCTCCTACGGGCCAGTCAAGGCATTACATAAAAGCGGTGAATATCTCGAAATATATATATGAATTTATATAGTACATATATCTATGACAGAAGCAATGTCGGCCTGGGAAGATCCTGAGAGCAAACCCTGATTTGTGCTGACCTACGGCAATTAACTGAGGAGACTTCAAGTAGGGGGGAGGGAGGGACACCGGGGCGTATACGCGATGAGCGAGACTTAGGGGCGGACGCTGACTTATGGCGGCTCCAGTTAGACGCACAGATGACTACGCATACATTTTCCCTTTTATATCTATAGTTTTCCTATCCCCACTTTACACTAGTTGTTTTTTTTTTTTTTTCTTCTTCTTTTTTGGCCAGAATTTCGAAGCTGGCGCCGTCTACTGTCTGTTGATTCAGATTCGGTTATAGATTCTGGATTCGTTTACGGCTTCTGTGTGTCTGCGTTTGGGGCATTGACTTGGCGGCAACTTGGCTCTGGTCTCTCACTGGCTCATTCACAGTCTCCTGACCCCGAGAGTCGACAGTATTTTATTTTATTTTATTTTCTTGTTGTTTTCCCTCCACTGTTGCGGAAATTACGCATACGCCCTGTGGGACCTAGAAATCTGTTACTTAAAGCTGATTATACCCAGGCGACGGTGAACAATTAGTTTGGGACTCAAATATCATGTCACTGAATATATATGGTATATCTCTCAAGAGGTTGGAAGTGATCAAAGGTTTTAGTGGATCTTAAATTAGATTTGTAAAAATATTAAACTAGAGAAAGTATACAAATCTCTCGCTCATATTTGCTTTGCTCTTGGAAAAGCTTAGGAAAGCATTGTAGGAAAAGCATGGAAAAGCATTAAGCAAAGCGTTATTTAAAAAAAAAAAAAAAAGTAATTCAAAACTAAGTATTTGCAGGTATTAATAATCATTTTATTCAAATCTTTACAAATGAAGCGAGTAAAACGAATGGCAGCGCGTAAATCAATAATTAAGCTTTGTTTTTTGCTCTTTTTTTGTCTTCTTTTTTTTGCTTTAATTTTTATTCTCATTTTTTAATTTTAATTTTTTTTTTTTTTTGTGAGGCTTAAGTGGCTTGAGAGCTGTGGGTGCTGGTTTTTGATTTGTGGTGGTTGGGTACTTCTCATAGGGATTCTCGGGCTGCTTCTCCTTCTTCTTCTGTGCGGGCGTGCTCTTCCTGGGCCGGTTCATGAGCGGATCCTCCATGGTGCGGGACGATTGCTGACGTGCCTGTGCTGGTGGTCCTGGTGGCTTCTTTTTCTTCTTCTTCTGCATTTCCGGCTGCAGGGGATTAAAGTTGCTGAACTGCAGATGGTGATGTTGCTGCTGGGTTGGCAGCAGGTGCTGCTGCTGCTGCTGCTGCAGCTGCTGTTGCTGCTGCTCTCTGCGCTCAAGAAAGGCTGCATTGGCAGAGGCTACCGTGGCTATCCTCTGCTGCTGCTCCAGATCCTCCAGCTCCTTTTCCCGCTTCTTAGTCAGCTGCATCAGTTGGGAGCTGCGTCGCCTTAGGGCCGCAGCATAGGGCGTCGGTGTGGTGGCCACATTTGTGGTGGTCATCTCGCCCACTCCAAACAAACGGCGTATGCGTCGCCGGCTATTGATGAAGCCCAATCCCAGCTGGACACCCAAGCCCAGTCCCGCCGGGGCTGTCGAGGTCGTCTGGCTAAACGAACTGCTGTGCGTATGAGTGCCTGTGCCCGTGCCTGTGCCCTCACTACCGCCGCCCAGCATCTGGCTAAAGTTGCTATCCAGATCGCAGCTGCTGGCGGAATCGGCGCCACAGGGAAATAGATATGTGTTCAGGGTGCTTAGCGTGGTGGAAGTGGAGGTGCCCGTACCGGTTCCTGTGCCCGTCAAGATACCATTCACAGTTCGACTGATGGCACCCGTGTTGCTCAGCGTTTGCGAGGGGGTTTCTGCTGCAGCTCCTGCTCCTGCGGCTCCTGCTGATGTTGCTGCTGTTTGCTGCAGGGGCAACATCACTGCTGTGGAGCCACTGGCGCTGCCGGTGGTGCTGCTATCATAGCTGTGTGGATTCACATAGATGTGGTTGTTGTTGCTGCTGCTACCAGTGGCTCCTGTTGCCGTTGCTGCATGAGTTGTGTTTGTGTTAACCACCAAGGTGGGGTTGGTGGTGGTGGTGGTGCTGCTGCTGCTGCTCTCATGGTGGTTATTGTTGCTGGCCTGCGGCAGATGGCCATTATTGTTGATGTTGCTCAGGTTAACTCTATACAGGCTGGTGCTGGTGCCGCTGGTGGCATTATTATTGTTGTTGTTGTTATTATTATTGTTGCTGCTGCCGCTGCGTGCTGGTGCCGTGGCAGGTCGAGATATCTGGGATCCGTTTCCGGTTGGAGCGGTATGGGCTTCCGTTCCGGCAGTTGTTGTTGCTGTTGCTGTGGCAGTTGTGGCTGCTGCTGGAGTTGCTCTTGGCTGCTGGTCATTGCCATTGTTGCTGCTCATTGCTGTGGTTTTTTTTTTGGAAATTGTTGGGTTTTTGTTTTTATTATTGATATAGTTATGGTTTATGGAACATTATCTATTTTTTGTTTTAATTAAATATTTTTTAAGGCTCTAAATTGTAATTCTAAAAGATGGTTTATAATTAAAAATTCAATAAAGAATTTTGTTTTATTTATTTCACAATTAATTGTTTTTAATTTTTATTTTTTATTTATTTTTTATTTTCCTTAAATAGTTTGCTTTTTTCTAGATTTTTTCACTTCCTTTTTTGCACAAATATTCAAAGCTTTGTTGTTTTGGATCTCTTCCAACTGCGAGTTGAATGCACTGCTCTGGTTATTTGTCACTAAGGGAAAATGCTAGTTAGCTAATCGCACTGTTTTCCATGGCAGTTTTTCACGCACTTTGAATCGTGGCACTCGAAAAAAAAAGTCAAGTCGAAAGACTTCCTTCAATTCCTTTCCAGCTAATCTGTCACACACACTAAACGTTGCATACTTTGCAGGGCACTTGAACAAAAAAATTGGTTTGCTGGTTTATAATTATTATTTAACTGTCAAGTTAAGTAACTTTTAAATGTTTGTTAAATTTTTGTTAATTTTTTTGTTAATTTTTTTTTTTGTTATCAGTCAGAGCCACGTGCTTAACGCGCCGCGTGTCACAATTGTATGAACTTTGTGCCGCGTTGTTGACAATGCCAAAAGCCAACAGCAGCAGCAGCAGCAACGAAGTTGCCACACGCACACACACACACACACAGAGAGAGTCCTTCAGAGGGAGAGAGAAAGAGTGAGAGAGAGAGAGAGCAAGGGTCCTGGCGACAGAGACAGCCAGAGAGCTCGCTAAGTTAACTGGGCTTCCTGGCTTCCTGGCTGGCCGGGACAAACTATTCGCCAAGAGCCCCGCAGAAGCAGCGCCGAAAAAAAAATCCACAAAAAAAAAAAAAACAAGAAGAAGGAGGCTAAAACCAGAACCAAACAATCGGCCAGAAATCTAAGCCAGCAGCACCACTTGAGCCCCGTCGTATCCTCGTACATGTATATCCTGCATAGTATATGCCTGGCAACGATGAGGAATCGTTGTCGTCGTTTCAATTTCGGCCAGTTTCGGTTCAGTTGGGTTCACTTCATTGCTTAACTTAACTAAATGCTGCAGATGGCGGTAACACACACTCACACAGACACACACACACACACACACACACACACACACACATATGCTGGCAGCCCGACTTTAACTCAACTTGCAAGAACAACAAAGGCCAAAGCTCGTGAACTCCAACTGTGAGTGTGTGGTGAACTATCGAGGTCAAGATTTTATATATTTATAATTTTTTTTTTATTTTGATTATTATTTTATATTATTATTAAATAATAGTAATATTATTAAGAAGAAAAGTATGCAAATTTAGTGTAAATTATTTTAAATATTTTTAATACATTAAAATAAAAATCCATTTAGCTTCCCTGATTAGTTTTATTTATTTGTATTGTTTGAAAGAAATACTATTATTTTGACAGGCATTGTAAGCTTGAGCCAGTGTGAGTGCAACTCTGACAGCCGAGGACAACATTTCAATTCGGCTTCGTGTCGTTGTAGTTGTAGTTTTCGTCCTCGTCGTCGTCGGTGCGGCAGTCGCTGTCGCGATGTTGTCGTTGTCGCGTTCGTCATTTTCGTAGTTTGTTTTGCTCCTTTGCTGCTCCTTCGGTTTCGTAACAGTTTCACTGTATGTGTCCATGTGTGTGCGTTTGCATGACGATTAATGTTAATGTGTGTGCAGCAGCAGCAGCAGCAATACACTCAAAAAAAAGGACAAATTGCATATAGAGAAGAGAAGGATTTGATTTCACATTTAATATAATTTTTAAATCCTTAACAGCCATAAATATTTATATTTAATTTTTGAATAAAAGAAAGTCCTGTCCGAAAGTTTTTTAACTATAAAATACTCAAAAGTAAAAGTAAGTAAACTTATCAAAGCAACACTAAAACTTGAGAAAGTTCGTCGATAATATTACTTTTATTTTTTGTATATTTTTATTATTTTATATAGTATTTTCTTATAGTGTAAGTCCAACTGACTGACCAGAAAAACTCTCAATGAAAAACGCTCAACTGAGAGCCTTCCTGTTTGGTGCAAGGGCAAGTATGGAGATACTTCTTTTTGAGAGCATTAAAAGGATTAAGTTATTGGGTAGAATTTCCTATAAGATAACCTCTCTCCCTCCCTCCCTCTCTCTCTGAATCTCTGACATAACTAATAATTTTCTTGACTTAAATAAATTTTCCTTAACCCTCAACATTTCCCCCAATAATTTCATTCAACACTTGCAGGCCAAGCACCCATTCGTATTCCGAATCAAATTCAAATTTAAATTCCAATATCATTTTCATATATGAGCCACAAGGACGAAGGACAATTGTTGCCGGGCATTGCATGTGCACTTGCAATTTGTCGAAGGCGAAGGGAGCAACATGAAGCATATGACGCATACGCAATGTTGGACCATGGATCATGGCCGGCTCTTTGTTCTTTATTATTATCCGCTTCTGTTGTTGCCATGCAAATTGCCCCCGGCCTGGCCTGGCCTGGGCCAGTGTCAGTGGTTCGGTGACCAAGGGGTTAACAGTGGCCGGGAGGGTGCTTTTGCCCGGCTCTTGCATGCCAAACTGAACTAACACTGAGCACAAAATGGGTAAAGCTTTTGCTTTCAAATAATAATCAAGGAAAATTTTTAAAATTTAAATAACATTTTCAGATATTTCTATCTTTCTATTCCTTAAAATGTAAATATATATTTTTTTATATATTATTTTTTTTTATATTTTTATATTTTTTCTTTATCTGCAAAACTAGAACCAAGCTGAAACTTAACTCAGCTGGCGCCGGCAACCTTCAGGGCTAATAAGCAGTCACGGCACGTGAGAGGAATGGCGAAAGTCAAGCGTTCTCCAAAATATTATTGATCAAATGTTTGCCCTGGCTCATGTGACGGTGACGCTCATGGTGAATCCTCCACCGGCAAGACAAGCAGCCAGAAAACAAACAAATAAATAAATTGAGAAGCCACCCACAGATGCAGCTGCGGGATCTTGCCCAGCTGGAAATCTCATCGAGATGGATGGACGGGTTGGTTGCATGAGAGCAGACTTCACTTTGGCTTCCCTCTTGGCCAAGTCATCTGCCTTGAAGGCTGACAAAACGATTTGCATGCTAAAAATAACAAAATTGATGGCGTTTCCTTTCCTCGTGCGTGGTGTGTGTGTGTGAGTGTGCTTGGAAATCCAAGAGAAATGCAGGGAAAGTCAAAGAAATTACGGAGAAATTTTTGCGGCTAACTGGTCATGGCCACGATGAAGGCGACAACAAAACAAAACAAAACAAAGGCAAATCAATTAAAAAATGCTTCATGAAAAAAAAAATATATATATATATCGTATATACCGCAAATGAAAGCCAAACACACAAACGGAAAATGAGTGAAAAAAAATAAAAACCAAGAGGCGAAAAGTGCTGGGCAAATATTTCCGCTTCACGTCAAGGTTGTGGCAATCAAAGGCAGGGGTCGGAGTTGGCCTGATGGGATTGTTTCGTGCCGTCCAACATATCCGCTTTGCCACTTCAACTGCCAACTTTGAACTCCTTGCAATTGCCCCACAAAAAAAAAGCAAAGAAACGAGGAAGGAACAACAAAAAAAATCCAGAACAAAACCAGGCACAAAACTCCACTAGAATATCCTGTCATTTAATATAGAAAAATCTGGGGTTTTCTTTAAGAAAATACTCAGAAATGATTATGGTTTCATTAAAGAACTGGTGCCTTGATAACCTTTAAACATTATTAAATTCATATAATTATTTTTATTATTAACCCCTTATCATATTAATAAATTATATTTTTAAGATGGTTTCACAAGAGTTTTTAATTTCCAGAAAAATCATAACGGTTTAAAGCTAAAATAAAGCTTTAAAACATAAAATTTAATCACTGTTTACTTACAAATAATAATACAAATTATACCTCAAAACTAATATAGGCTAAAGAAAAAACTATTTTTTATCATTCTTATTTTAAAATAAATAAACTCTACTTTAACGAAACAAAAAAAAAAGGAAAGCAAACTAATTTGCCTACATCAAAGATAGATATAAAAAGATAAAAAGATACAGATACTAATAAATAGTAGTTAGAAATCGTGTCATATATTTACATCATTTTGAAATTATCCTGCATGACAAACTGCTTTTGCCTGCCGGCATTTCCGTTTTAATCATTTCGATCCAAATCGTTTCGATTGAGAGACCAACACACACACAGAGTACACACGCACACACAGCAAAAAAAAAAAACAATGGTGTGAGAAAAAATTAAATTGAAAATTAAAACCAAATGCGCCCCCCCTGGGATCGCTTGAAGATCCACCGAATCTCCGGAGAATCTCTACCTCTTCTTCTTGTGACGCATCTCGGCCGGCGAGCGCACTGTGGGCGCCGCATGCATAATTCCAGACACCAGCTTTGTGGATTTTCGGTTGCCCCCCCGCACGCGACGCACTAAATCCACCTGGGCGAAGGCGTCTCCACCTGGGCAAATCCGAGAGCCAGTGGCTACTGTGGGAGCGATGTGAACGGGCGCGCGCGCCACTTGAAAGTGCGCCAGCGTTGGGGGCAAGCACAGCCACAGCGACGGTGGGTCAGTGGGTTGCTGGAAAATATCCCCTTTCCCTGTCTCTGGAATCTGCCGAACCCATCCACCTGCCAAGTGAGCAAAGATCTTCATACCCTTTCACAGGCTACTCCTTATTCCTTAATTGTCCATTTAATCTTTTATTTTTTAAGTCTTTGATTTAACCAGCAGTCAAATGAATTTGTCTATTAGTTAATTTAAACTGTATTTATATTTTATTTCTTATATTATAAATCACACCAAAGCCTGTTTAGTTTATGATTAAAATAAACTGATAATGATTAACCGTAGTTTATATGACAACCGATCGTTCAGATAGTGCATTATAAAGTCCACTTTAACGCCCGACTTTCAGTCATGCTTTCTAATTTAATTTTCAAACGGGGTGAACCTTGGCTTTGGCCAAATCCGGAAATGCAAGTGGGAAGAGTGCAACGACGGTGCCGAAAGGGAGGGCTAAATAGCCAGAATGAGGCACAGAGGGAGAGGGAGAGAAAGGAGAGGAGAAAGGGAACTAGAGAGAGAGGGACAAAAACAAAAAATTATGTTTAAATGAGAAGATGAGAGAGGAAAAGAAGGGGGGGACCTAAGTCGCGGGAGACATGGGAGCGCGCTTGTTAGCGCATTTTAAGTGGCCGCCAAGGTTGACCCTTCGTCATAATAATCATCACCTGCCCATCCACCTCTCCCCCCCTTCACTTCTTGAGTGAAAACAAACGCATGGCATATGCGCTTTTGGACCACGTTAATTAGTTGCAACGCCAATCGATGGCGGCAACAAAGAAATGCGATATGCATATGTATATATAGCATACAACACGGCAGCACCGCAAATAGGAAAAACATAAATACTAAATAGTTATACCAGACAATATTGAAAAGAATAATAAATAATTAATAGGCATGCAAAATATATATATATAGTAATCTCCCATTGATAATTTATTATCCACCTTCCGCAGGCACCTGCAGACCTGAGTCGTAAACGTCAGCTTCTGAATTCCCGCTCCAAAGTAAATATTTAGAAAATAATAAAACCAAATTTAAATGCAGAATAGCAGACGAAGAATGATTAACTCAAGCGCGTGGCTAAAACAATATGTACACCACTGGTCAAAATAATAGGCACCTGAGGTGAAGGTTTGTTTCAAGCCTCATAAAACTCCAAATCCAAAACATAATTAATAGAAAATATATAAAATTACAATTCAATTCAATAAAATTTAAACCAAAAAAACAAAGAAATTTTGTGTATAAATAAACCCTAAACATTGGGCAGATCATAACCCATCAGTAATAGTATATAGACAAACATATTTCCCAACTTAATGAGTGACGGGCATAAAAGACACGTTCCCCTAAACGATAATACCACGGGATATAGGTCCATGGATCCATAAAAAAAAAACAATCAAAAAAAAAAGAAAAAAAAAAAAAAAAAAAACTGAGAGGCGCAGACAGCAACGGCGACTGCAGCAGTGGCGTTGGCGTTGGCGGCAGCAGCGGCTGTGGCAGGGGCGGAACAAAAGGGGGTCGCTTACCTTGGCGCTTGGCTTAAGCTGCCGTGCGTCGTCGTGATGTGGGCCATGCAGGCGATCCATTCATCGACCTACTCCCACACTATTTCTCGCAGTGCACGTGCACGTTCCTTAGCCGTTTTACTCTTCTTAATTATTGTTATTATTATTTATATTTTTTTTTTTTATTAACAATTTGATTGTTTTTCCGTCTGCTGTGCGTATATATCGGGTCGCATATATAGAGAGAGATGGAGATCAGCCGATGTACATATGTATATTCCGTTTTGCATGGGGAGACAAATAGACAGACGTCTATGTATATATATATTTATTTATATTCAAATGACAAAAGAAATGAAACGAAACAATTTTCATTTATTTTTCAATTTTTTGCTTTTTTCACTGGCCGCCTTTTTTCCACACAAAGGCAGAGGGGGCGGTGTTGAGGGGGCGGTGTTGAGGGGGCGGTGTTGAGGGGGCGGGCGGACCCCACCACAGTTGTNGGGGGGGGGGGGTGGGGGGGGGGGGGTGTGGGGGGGGCGGGCGGACCCCACCACAGTTGTCGCACACATTTTTCACATTTCTTTCACACACACAAAACAACAACAACAACAGCAAACAAAAAGAAAAAAACAAAAAAAAACATACTCTCAAAAAAAAAAAAAATCAAGAATTTCAAAAAATAAGCATCGCCCGAAGAGACAGTGAGATAGAGGGAGAACCCGAACTAGTGACAGAGACAGAGGGAATGGGAGTGACAACGTCATCAACGAAAATGACAACAACAAAACGCATAAAAAAAAAAACAAAGAAAATAAAACAAGCAGCGACCAACGCGACACTTTTCACATCATTTTCTTTGCTTGGAATTTTCACTTTCAAACGATCACAAAAACAAAAATTGCATTCACGCACAAAGGGTGACGATGGGGGTGGGAGACTCTCTTGCAACTATTTCTCTTGTTGTCTCTTTTCTTTTTTGGATTTCTTGTAACTTTTTTTTCAGAGATTTTCTTTTGTAATTTCTGCGTAATTTCTTGGCTTTTCTTCGCTTTTCTTGGTTTTTTTTTTGGGGGGGTTGGAAACAAGTGCGAAGCGATCACCGGCGTGCGCGGTACTGAAGATCGCTCTGCTCGCCGGTCTAGCAGCTCTGCCGACGCTGGCAGTGAAGCCGACAGAGCGAGCAGGGGTGGCCAGAGGGGGGGTTAAGAGGCGCCAGCAGAGGCAGCAACTGCGACTGAGGTCCAGCCTATGTGCCACTAAGAATACAGTGGATAAATGTGGATATGCAGGGATAAATAAAGATTTAAATCCTTAAAAAAATATACACAATAATATTAATAAATAATTCATCAATTAATATATTAATTTATGTATATGGAAAAATATGAATATGAATTTTTAAACCTAGAAAAATCCTTTTTTGGTACTCTTTCATATACTTCGCCTATAATTCTTTATTCAAAAGAATACTTAATAAAAACAAAATAAATCATATTAAATTTAAATATTAATTTCAAATTCTAGAAACTAGGAAACCCCGTTTATTTCTTTAATTTCAAAAATCAACACAAAAAAAGACCTGAAATAAAACTGGGATAAACATAAAAGTCCCAGCATTAATCATCTAATTGTTGCTATGGATGTTTCTCCAATTTAAAAATAATACATAAATTATAAATAAAAAAAGAGCACCCATAAATTTCAACCAAATAGTAGTGTGGAAAATTATGCGTCAAATGTCAAATAATATTTCAGTTTTGATTGAAACTAATACGTCATATAAGCAATATCTACTGTAGCCATTTTCCAAGTGGAGGAAGTGTGGGTGAGTGGGTGAGTGGGCTTCCAAATGTATGTCTGTCTGTCTGTCTGTTCCAACGTCCGTCTATCTGTCCGTCTGTGTGAACGGACATCTATGCGCGTTTGCAAAGTGTTTTTCACGCAAATTGTTTGCAACGTCAACGGCCAGCGACGACCCAAAGAAACAACAGTCGGAAAATGCCTTCGTTTATGAGTGGCAAGAAAATACGAACAAGAAAGTTGAACAATTGTGATTAAGAACTATATAAATATATATTTTTATAATGACATTTTAAGGCTACATAGTACAATTTACTATTAATATTTAAAATAAATTGTACTTAAATTGTTAGAATAAGAGTAAGGAATAAACGATTTATTTTATATTATTACTGATAAATTGCAAACCCTTTTCGAGGATTCAAGTGACGCATAAACCGAGTTATTCACGGAAATCGCTAACCAATCACTTAGTGCCAGGGCCAAGAAGCTTCTTGTGAAGCATTCTCCAATTGCATTCGTCAAAGGGAAAGAGTGAGAAAATAGGGACAAAGAAAATGGGAAATGTATAGGCGGATGCCTGGCCTCGGCCTTGGGGTGGAACCCTCGAAAGATCCGAGCAGCAACAAGTGGAATGAAGGGCCACCCAGAAACAAACATGGGAAAATATCGATTACACAAATGACATGCAAACAAAACCATTGAAATCGATGGAAAACGGGGCAGCACAAAACGTTAATTTCCACCTATTTTCCCCGTGCAGCGTATACATATACATACATATATGTATGTGTATATATATTTACCCCTGCTGATTTACTCTTCCGACGCAATTGGAAATTGCAATTCCTGCACAGCTTCAATCGATCATAAATATTGTGTATTTGCATTCATGGGATACAAAGCAGCAGGCGAACCGTGAGATACTCAATCTCTCGCGATGATGAAGTGAATGAATTTCGTTGGAAAGAGATACAAACACACATCATTTATATATGCGATATAGAGTGCGTTTATAGCGTCACTATATTAACAATATAGGCACACACACACTCGATGACCTTCACTCGTTTTTCATTTTCATTTTCACTTCACTCACAAAGAGGGGAAAAATGGAAAGATTGCGTAAAGAGCTGACCGTAGCTCTGCCCTGTTTTCGTCAATTGTCGACAATATCTTTTTTAATGCGCCCCTTTATTTGTTTAAAAAGAATATAAAAAAAAAAACAAAAGGCAAGAATCGAAGTGCCAGGCACCCTTTAATGCTGTAATATTTAAATACAAATCTTTAATAAATTACTGCTTTTCCACCTATTTTCTTGGTATATCATTCATATTTTTTTTAAATTAATTTATGGATAATATATTAATTGCTTTCTGTTAAAGCTCTATAACCCCATTTCCCTTGGCATTTCCTTTTAATGCCCAACCCAATGGTGGGTGAATTTTCCGCGAAAGAAATATTTTTAATGCATTTTCACCATTCAAACAATTCCTGGCACTGCCTTTCATTTGCCGTTTGATTGCCATTGATGTTTCCCGCTAACAAAAAAAAAAAGAAAAATCAAGAAAAGCGCTTAGCAGAGAGTTGGGAAAACTCTCAGAGCTCAGAGTGGCGGGTGGAAAAATCGAAAAGAGCAGCGCCGATGATGGATCCGCATGTGAATGGATCATCCGAACGGATCAGCATCTGCCAAGTGAATAAGCCGCAGCCTCTTTGCTTCACTCGTTCGCATTTAATTGGGTTTTTTGGCATTTAGTTGCTTTCATTGTGCCAAATAAATAAATAAAAGGAAACATAAACAAATATTTAAATTTGAATTTTGCAAGTGTTTAATCACGGCTGAGCGATTGATGAGCAGAATGATTGATTGGCGAAGCATATCGAAACATTGGGTTGCCCAAAAGCTTAAATCTTCTAAATAAAATTTAAAAAAATTGCGCTATATAGTTTATTAATATCTGAAATGAATATGTGCCCATTATGTAGGTCAGTTAGGAAGGTAAAGGAATTGTTTAAATAGTTTTAAATAGTTTCATAAATATTTAAGGGTAATTGGTAATTGAATTTATTATTAAGATCCCAAACCTTTGCTTGACAGAACTGGCTTTAACTTCAGATATTTTATAGATTTACTCACCTGCAATGAGAAAAAATGAGAAGTAATGTATTAAATATATGTTTAAATATATATATATATATAATAAATTTTTTATTAAAGCTGGGACATCATTGGAAAGGTGTTAAATATGTATAATTTCTTTCTTAAATATGCAAAAATTATTAACTAAAAGAAAAGGCATCACGTTTGAGGTAGAGCATTTAAAATGCTTAACCTGTTAGCGGTGACCCCATTTTTCTAATTATTATTACTATGACGTCGGAAGAGAAAGCACAAGGATGAGGCTTTTCCCCACACATACACACACACACACACCACACACTTTATCCGTAGATCGGGGTAAAGCTCTGCATTGATGACGTCAAAGGTCAAACGAAAAAAAAAAAAGAACACTGTGAACGAACACCCAGGCGCCATCTGGGGTTCGCTTTTAAGCATAAGAACCTGGCAACTTTGACAACTTTATCCTTAATAAAAATAAATCTTCACAATTTCTCAGAATAATAAAGTATAAATGATATATAAATCATAACAGTTCCTGCAAAGGTGCCGAATTTCGAATGGTTGAACTTGAACGTGGCTACAAGGATATGTCGGTCTTGTCCTTTTAGTCTATTTTGTTTGGCTTTTCCAAATGTCAGTTTTTAAGGACCAATTATTCAAAAATATATTAGAACTTGAATCGTTTAAGGTATTAAGGTTTATGGTATTGAAACCTAACTAAGAGGTTTAAACTTACAAAAAAAAAAAAACTTAATTTAGCAACAAGTTTGGGGTAGCCAGCTTTTCCGCTTTTCCGAAAAGCATTTCCACCAGTGCTTTTTTTTTTCAAGCTTTTTCGAATTTCCAATGACGCTGCTGCTGAATTTTTCGAAAATTTCAACAGGCGACGTTGACAGAGACGCCGACTGCGACAGGGGCGTCGACAGCAGCAGCGACTGAGACTTCGGCTTCGACTGCGGCTGCGAAAGGCTGTCGGCTCGTCGGCATTTGTTGCTCAGCAGGAGCTCGACTCGAACACGTGCTCACCGTTCGGCGTTCGGCATTCGGCATCTGCGGCAGATTGTCAACCCGCCACCACCCACCTCCCAGGAAAACCATTTCCCCTCAGACCCTGGTCATCATCTCCATTCCTAAGAATTTCCATCCTTTTTTTTTTGTCGAGGCAATCGAAAAGGCAAAGACAAAGGGAATACAATTGAAATAAATAGGGAAGTAAGGAGGAAGACTTTATAAATTAAAGTGTGCCTCAAACTCCTTACAAAGGCTGGAAATAAGAAGCTGAATAAGGATTTTCTTATTTCTAAAGCGAAATTGAAGAAAACTTTCTATGCATTTTAATAGTTTCAAAAGTGTTCAAGGGAAGATCAAGTTAAAAATATAAAATATTCTTAAATATCATTTTAACAATTTTCCGCTAAGATCCTTAGAAAATAAATTAAAAATTTAGGAATGTGAAAGCAACAAAGTGTTGTTGCACACAAATTATTTAACGCCTACCACATGCTGTTGGCACCTTAATTGTGTTTTAATATATTTTTGTAATGTTCGTTTCACTTTAAGGGATGAGTAATATTTAAAATTGTTTATGGTCTTATTTATGGACAATTAACTTACACAAATCATAAAATCAATCAATAAAAATCTCTTTAAATATAGTTTTAAACAAACAAGCATATTTTGTATAGTTAAGAAAACACTTAAGCAAAAGTTCGTCATTCAAAAAATCGATTTAAATATTTAAATAAATTTACAGAAGAAATTATTTCCTGCTCTAAAATTGATTTTATATATTTTTTGGACGGCCTAATGTTTTTCAAATTCATTTTCCTGTTGCCAGGATATTTTCCTTTTATTTTCTATTTTCTTTGCAAGAGATAAGCGCCTCCACTCGAAGGCGTTCAATGCTTCCTGTTCGCATTTTTGCCATTTTTCACGATTTCACTTCATTCGCCTCATGCCGCCCTCATAAATATGCAAAGGAAAACGTAAACCGAAGTAAACGAGGCAAAAGGAAATGATGCCCGTCTTGGAGATGCTGTCTGAAATTACAAAGCCGATTGCCACGCCCATTTCGTATGGCAATTAAGAAATTAATAATAAAATGTTTAAAAATAACACGAGTTAAAGAGCCAAAATAAACAAGAAAAAAAATATATAGCTTGATATAATTATTCTTAAAAGTTATTCTGTGTCTTCTAAATTTAAAAGGCTAAAATAATTCAAATAAATCTTAAATTGTTGTTTTAAGTTATGATTAAATAATTTAAATATAGCTATACATTTTCGTAATAAAAACTATAAGTAAACATTATAAATATACGTGAACATTTTCACAAATCATTCCTGGAAAATATTCTTGAAAATCTTCCATCTTTCCATTCTTTTTTCAAGTACCTAAAACCGCCTCATATAGTTCTTTGTTTATTTTTCGGCTTGTCGTTGATATAGTGCCTAGGTTTTTATTGCTAACTGGGCCATAAAAAAGAAGCCAACTAGGAATGCACTTTCGGCCGTGCGTCTGCTGGGGTCATAAAAGAACCCCCAACCTGGCCAACAAAAAGAGGTTAAAAACTAGCCTATATGCGAACTATGTAGTTAAGTGCTTTTCAAATGCACTAAATATTTATTTAGAGACATTGAAATTACCTAATTTACAGATGGGTGGCCTTTGCCTCAAATTATTACTCATACGCCGCGTTGCACAAGGTTCAAGCTCATAGATATACCCATGATTGAGGGAATAAGTTTATTTAAATAACAGATCTTTATTTATTTTTTTGTTTTAATTTGTACTTGTTATTTTTTCGCCTGATTGCAATTATCATGCATACGCCACGGTGTCCAGGTGAGGTTAGCTCATAATAGCTTAAAAAGGGAGGTAATTCATTTAAAAACTTAATCCTTATCTTTTTTTATTAGTTTTATTAAAAGTTATTTAATTTATTTATTTTAATTTCGAATTATTTAGCTTTCTCCTCATGCATTTATCACGTATACGCCGACTTGTACAGGTTAGTTTATAGAAAAACTTAATAATAAAGGAGTTAATTCATTTAAAAACCGGCACTTTATCATTATATATTACTTTCAAATATTTTTTAATTTTTATACTTTTTAAAATGTACATTTTATTTACACATCATTAATTTTATCACGCATACAGCTGAGGTAAGCTCATAGATACACCCCTTAATAAGAGAAGTAATTAATTTAAAAGCTTAATCCTTATCCCTTATTATTCATTTTAAAATTAATTAATTTTTCTGTTTTAATTTGTCCCTATTTCCTTTCGCCTCATTGCATTTATCACTTATACGGTGCGTTGTACAATTTAGCTTTTAGACTTAAACTTACTCAATAATAAAGCAGTTAATTCATTCAAAAACCGTTCCTTTTTTATTTTAAATTACTTTAAGAATTTATTTAATTTTTGTTTGAAGGAAAATTTGTCATTCTCATTTCATATTTATATATATACATATGTACATCATATATACACTTCATATATATTCCTAGAAATATATATATAAATATTTCAGATCTTTAGTACAAATATGTAAACTAACTAAAAAATTATTTTCCGTGCCTATAAATATATATATTCTTGATCGGCATTTAAAAATGTATGCTACAGAATTTAAAAAAAAAATGTAATTTACAACCGTGTAACTCTGGTTTCATTCATGATTCGTACAGATATACACGGATACAGGAGATTCAGTGGCTCACAGCTGAATCAACGATCAACGTTATCTTTGCTTATATTTAATGAGAACCCTATGTTAATGAGAATCTTATTATTAATATGTTAGAAGTCCCCCACCTACCTATAGAGAAAAGCTAGTCAGAAATTTTTCAACCCGAAGCGGAGTGGTCCTCGAACCTGGGTTTCCGGTCTGATATGCCTCGACATTCAGACCTTCTTACCTTCTTAAATGTTAGGATTTTTAACAGTCAAATGTGGCTTGGCTAAACTGTTAAATAATACATTTCTGTATTCCCATTTTTTAATAAACTAAACAAAATATAGCTATGAAAACTCTTAAATTAAATTTTGGGGTTATTTAACTAATAAAAATCTTAATAAAAACGAATTTAATATATGTTTGCTAGACTGTCTCTGAAGAAGAAAGAAAAAAAGAATAGTAAAAAAAATAAGTAAAAAAAAAAAAAAGAAAAGTAAAAAAAAAACTTTTAACCATTGGTCCCGAAGCGGACTTGAACCTTGGTCGCCGGACTGACACACCCAGCCTAACAGACAGGCTAGCCCACCTGGCCACGCCTAGCTGTTACATAGCGTGGTCTATTTACTCATATGAGAGCAGAGCTCAGCTTAGTTAGCTTAGCTGTGCAAGCTTGGTATGACATGTGCTAAAAATAGATTAAGCACAATATCAATGCAAACTTTTGGGCTACAGAGTCTGTAGCTTCAAATTGAATGTTAAAATAGTGTTAACACTCAATTTGTAATTACAGACTGATAAGCAACTGTTAAACTAGTCATGTCTGTAATTGCTATGGAAAAATAGAAAGAAAGAAAGAAAGAGGAAGAGATATATTTGCTGAGATGTGTGCTGCGAACGCTGCGTAAACAATGTCAGGCTTCGATCGAGAGGTCGCGGGTTCGAATCCCAACAAAGACGATTTTTCAATATCGTTATTTTTTAGTTTTTTTATAATTTTTTTATATATTTTTCTTTATGTTAAAGATGATTTCAAGTCTTAAATTCCCATCTGCAAGGGTAACTTGGGCGAACCGAATTTAGCTTCCTCTATTGTTCTTACTTATTCCCCCTTTCCCCTCATTGCATTTATCACGCATACGCCGCGTTGTACTAGCCCTGAGAGCATTAACCACAATCAATATGTTTAGCTACACCTGAAATCGCTGGAACCGAGCAAGGAGACCGTGTGTTAAGCTCGGGGCTAACTAAATGTCGGCATTTTGAGCTGACAGTTCTTGTCATTTAATTTATCATTTCCCCCCAAGGGGGAGGAAGACAGAGAGAGAGATCCAGCTCAGGCGAAATTAAGCGACGTCTGTTGGCTGTTCCTAGAAAATGGATGGATGGATCCATCCATCCGGCTGGCCACCAACCCCGGCCCTCTTCCCTCTCATCATCTCATTTCATTTGAGCTCTCACCTCATCTTTAGCTTCAGACTCAGCCTTAACTCAAGCTTCACCTTCAGCGTTCCAGTCAGCTTGAAAGCACTTCAAAGGCCATCATCTTGACATTTTGATTTATTGGCTTCGCTGCTGTTGTTTGCTGACTTGGTCTGCGGCTTTGCAACGTCCCCCCCTGTCCCAGTTTCTGCGCCTTTGGCTTGTTGCTTCTCCTCCTTATACTTGGCCATCTCTTGTTGTGCTGTTGTGGCTGTGCGCGCTGTTCCTCTGTGGCTTGTTGCTGATGTTTGGCAGTAAGCCGCTTACAAGTATTGGCCCGCCCGGATACTTGCTGTGCCAAACCGCCAAACAGCTTGGCTCTCAGCCGAGAGACAGAGCTCTTGTTCTGGGTCCTGTTTATGCCTTACACGAGGATAATTTTGTGAAAATGTTAAAAAAAAAAAAAAAAAATAATAATAACAATAACTTTGATCTGAGCTCTAGTCTAGAGTCTGTTTTTGGAGTTATCATAAATTTTAAATTGTTTACTTTTACAATTTAATAAAATTTATAAATTTAATTTCATATTCAAAGAATAAAAGAAGGGAAAAAGTCATATTTTATGAGAATATAGGTGAAAATTTTGTATAATTAATAATTATTATATTTTTTTAAACTTTTTTAATTTTTCTTAAGCTCTGACTTTTTTTAAAAAATCCCTGCAATTAAAAATTACATAAAATGCAATTGAAATCATCTTAAAACTGCAGAGAAAACACTTGAAAATTTATATAAAAATATATTTAATATTTTGTACAATCATTAATGTCTTGAAAGTTAAAAAAAAAAAAAAACATTTTTCCCCAGTGAAACTCAGTGTTGTCAAAATTACCGACATTGGCCTTTGATAGCTGCACACATTCCCCCTTTTTGGCACAGCTGCTGGACCAGGACTCAAAGTCGGAGCCCGGCTTCATCTGCGGCTTCTTGCTCTTGCCCAAGACCGGGTCCAGGACCGACTCCTTCTGGCGGATGTGCGACATACCAGTTAACGAGCTCGTTACGGCTCATTGGCCTTTGATTCCTGGTCCCTTGAATATGCATCTTTGGCCAATGCAAATTGAATTCGAGCTCAGACGCCCGCCTCCGAAACAGGAATGCAAATTAAGCGCAAGCTGAGTGCTCTCCCAAATAGGGGCGGAAAAATGCCAAGTGGGGGGCGTGTCTGGCAATAGTCCGAGTGGCACATAATAACATATAATTATTTGAGCAAATGCTATCAATTTTAAATCGCTTTGCGGCTGCGGCGACCGAATCGAGCTCGCTAATTGGGCTAATTAGTAGGTAAGCTAACACTGCAAAGAGAGTGAAAATAAATCGCAACCAATATCGGACGACTTAAAACGTGGATATGGGGGGAAAACTATAAATTAAATGTAAAGGTTAGACAAAAAAAATATATGAGGTTATAAACGTTTATAAAATATTATTATATTTTACAACAACAATAATTCTTTCTTTTCTTCAACAACATTCTTCAATCAGACGATGCGCTGATCCTTGCCAGGTCATTTTTTGAAAGAATTGTTAAAAACAGTTTTACTTAATCAAACTTCTTCCTATATAAAATACAAATATATTCTTTTGACAAATTTTGTCTATTTTTTAAACCCATAAATAAAAAATGTAAGCACAAAAATGCATAAAATGCATTAAAATATTAGTTTTTCTATACTTGAAGGGTTGCAAAGAAGTTTTAAAATAAATAAATAAATAAAATGTATTCCTTTAGTTATAGTTATAATTAAATTAAATTTTAAGTTGTAAGTTCAGTTTCCCTTTCAATTTTTACTTTGTTTCTCAGTGCATTATCTCTGCAGTAAGCCAGCTTTAGTTAAAAACCCGAGAGGAAACTACTTCATAACGAATATGAAAACTTTGCGGCCAAGTTTGGCCCATTAAACTTTGTACTTGTTGAGGAAATCGCCAAGTGTTTCCTCTCCGCGGAGCGAGAATCAAGCCAAGACACCGTTTTGCCCTCCTGAGAAGGAATTAACAAATAAAAAAAAAAGGAAAACTAAAAGTAAATAATAAAAACGAAAAGAAAAACTGAATTTCCGGCAGGGCGCAGGCGTCGAATTAAAGAGCGACCAGCGGCCAACTCTCTCGCAGCTAAACAAAACTTAATGATTTCCCCCTATACATATATATATATATATATATATATTTATAAAGGCAAACGATATATATTTTTCGGACTTTCGATTTCCCCCCCAAAAAAAAACCTACATTTATTTCGAATGGTTTCTTAATTTAGCAGAAATCAAACGAATTTGAAGATTTTCCGATTTATTTACGATGTGCGTAAGTCTATATAGCTATAGATAGGAAGTAGGAAGAGACAGAGAGAGGGCGAGGGAGAGTGAGAGAGACAGAGAGCGGCGGAGAGAGTGTGAAACGGATGCGTGGGAAAGTTGCCGGTGAAAGCGTGGAAAACGAACCGTTGCGGCGGAAAACTCGCTCAGTCGAGCATTAGACGCCAACGCGTTCGGTCACTCTCTCACTCCCACTCTCTCTCTCTTTCTCTCTCTGTCTCCGTCTCTGCCTCTTTCTCCGCCTTCGCTTCCGTCTTCGTCGGTGTCTCCAGGGGAAAAGTGTGAAAAATTGTCACTGCTCTTATGTATACAAGTGGGTAACAAAAAAATGGTTGAAATACTGCAACAAAACTGCATTCAGCTTAATTAATAATATATTTAATTCTAAATTTCATTAGAAATTAACATATAATTCATATCGCAAGATTCCCTTGTTTTGCTTTAAATTTAGCCGCCCGCCACAGTTTCGATCTATAAATATTGGCCTTTGATTTGATTTTGATTTCATTTCCTAGCTGCAGTCGGTGGCCATAAATCAAAAATCGTAATTAAAGGCCTTTGATTTCTATTTTTAAAAAGAACAAACAAGAAGAGCAAGCTTATTTTTCTATTCATTATAAATTTATATTTAAGTTAATATTATTTTTATGCAGTTCCTTTGATTTTAAGGCTTTATGAAGCTAAAACGTAATACAAAATTAATTAATTAAACCATTTTTTAATAGTTATAATTAATATTATAAAAGGCGGATCAAGTATATTATTTTTAAGTATTTATAATTTATATTAACATAAATTTTAATAATTTTGTTTTAATTTGCAGCCTTCCAAGGCTTTATTTGCTTTGCCACTCTCTCAACTAAAAGTAATGTTTAATTAAAAAAAAAAAACACTATTTGATAGTTTATAATTAATATTATAAATATTTATAATTTATTTATATTTGTATGCATTTTATTATTAAGAATTTCCTTGAATTAAAAGCTTATAAAATCTTTGACCAACAACTTCTTCAATATCTCAGCTAAAAAATAGTTCAAAATTATTTAAAAAATTAAATAAACAATCTTTAAATATATTAAAATTATTTTCAACCCCTTCCACTTGTTGTAATTAATTTTAAATATTTTTTTGTACATATTTCCTCCTCCCACAGCTCACCACCGCCTCCGATAAAATGTTTCTGGCCATCAACCAGAGTCTGCACAACGGCGGCAAGAAGAAGCGGAGGCGACGGTCAGCCAGTGGTCAGCAGCAGGATGATCCCCAGGACGATCCCGCAGAGGGACCGCCTCCAGTTTCGAGTGCCTCCAGCGATCAGCTGGTCGACGGGGATCCCGCCTCGGGATCCACCATCTGCCAGGTGTGCAAGTGCCCGGGGAGACAGTCATCGCTGATGCTGATTTACATATACCTGGGCGCCCTCACCCTGATCCTGGCCAGCCTGGCCATCGTGTGCTATACGCATGCCCAGGACCAGAACTCCTCATCGCCGGTGGGCAGTCCCTCTTCTGTTAGAGCGTTTCGAGCGCAGTTCCAGGCGGAGCTAATGCGTTCGGAGGACACGCTAAGGACCGTGGTCAGTCGGATACTGGAGAGCGAACATGATCTGGAGACCAGGTAGGAGTTACAGGATCCAGAAGTTAGAAATCCAGAGTATAAAAAATGGTTCATCACATTCGCAGCACTATGACAACTGGCAGCGCCATTCCACGCCAGAATCCCCTCAAGAACGAGCGCAAGTTCACCGACAACCTGATCAGCCACATGCCGCGACCCACCGGAAAGCGGATGCGCCGAGATATCGCCTCCTCGGCGCCATCCTCCATGCACGGCAAGCCGGAATGGGATGGGAATCCTAAGGGTTATCCTTCTAACCATATCTTTTCCCCTTTCCCTCAATGCAGCGGATCCACTGATCGAGTTCTTTAACCCCAACCACCGCAAGGTGCTCGAGGAGCAGGACACCGAAATTCGCAAGCGGACGGGCCAAAAGGGAGCAGCGCCCGGCGGAGATGAATGGATCTATCTGAATACCTACTGCCGTGTCCCCGAGAAGATCATCACGGGCTTCTGCAAGGGCACCCAGGACTATTGCCCGCCGGCACCGCAGGGTCCCACCGGCGAGGTGGGCCCCAAGGGACCCCAAGGTAATCCCGGTCTGCCCGGCATCCCTGGGCCCAAGGGCAATCGAGGAGATGTCGGCCTGCCAGGGGCACCCGGTGTCGATGGTGTGGGTCATGCCGGACTGGCGGGGCCACGCGGACCCAAGGGCGATGCAGGAGCCACCGGCCGTGCCGGCTTGGATGGACGAGATGGAGTCCCGGGTGAGCCGGGACTGGATGGGGTGCCGGGACGGGCTGGTGCCGATGGCAAGAACGGTCTGTCTGGCCGTGATGGCAAAGATGGGCTGCATGGGAAAGATGGCAAAGATGGCATGTCCATAACGGGACCCAAGGGCGCCCAAGGACCGCCCGGTGAGCGTGGTCTAAAAGGCATAGCTGGACCACGTGGTCGTCCTGGCAAGCCGGGCACCAATGGCACACCCGGAGTGCCCGGCATCAATGCCTGGAAAATGCAATTCCCCAATGGCAGCTCCTCCAATGATCTGCTCATACCGCCATCCATAACAGGTCAGTAGTGGGTCTGGGATGATTTAAGGGGTGTAAAAGGTCAAGACTAACACTGTAATCAAAACCCACACATAGACCTGCATTCGCCGGAATTCAATCGCATTGTGATTGTGGAGGAGGGACGCTCCCTAAACTTGAGCTGCTCGGCAACGGGGAATCCCATGCCGCAGGTGGAATGGCGACGCGAGGATGGACGCACCATAAATGTTAATGGTGTGGAGAGTGAGTATTCTGGGTATGAAAAATGATCTTTGATATCTAAATACCCTTTTGCTTCTACCATATTTAGTGGCCTCCATTAATGGCCAGTTCTTAAAGTTCACCAACATTACCCGCCACCAAATGGCGGCCTATACGTGTTATGCCAACAATGGCATTGCTCCCGTGGCCAATGCCACCTTTATTGTGGAGGTTCATTGTAAGTAATCAAAATTCTATTAGTATTTAAAATATAATATAAAGGAATATATATTCTATATATATATACAGTTGCTCCCATGATATCGGTGTATCGGCAGATGATATATGCCGAGTACCAGAGCAGCGCCACTCTGGAGTGCCTGGTGGAGGCCTTTCCCGAGGCCATACGCTACTGGGAACGTGCCTACGATGGCAAAATACTTGATCCCAGCGAGAAATATGGCATTGAATCGTACCCAGAGGCGTAAGTACAGATATTAACTATATATATATAGATTATATAGTTTCTATAAATATAAACTTTTTAGGAACTTTAAGACCTCAATGCGTTTGACTATCAGCAACCTGCGAAAGGATGATTTTGGCTACTATCATTGTGTGGCCAGGAATGAGCTTAATGCCACCATGGTCAACTTTGAAGTAGCACGTAAGTCTATAAGATAAATCCTTAATTTATAAATATATATATTTTGAACCCTTTCTAAAACCAAATTTCAGCTCAAGATCCCAATAGCGAAACCCCTTATGTGGGCAATAGCATCAAGGTTTATGGCCAAAGGCCGCCAGAGAGCGAGTGTCCCGTTTGCGACCAGTGTCCAGATCCTAGGTACATAAATTCCTTTATATAACTTTTAATTAATTAATCATTTTCTCTTTAGTCTCTATCAGTGCAAGGACTCCATTCTAAATAACTTTGAGATACAGGCCACGGGCAACCTTAGCTATCCTGGACTGCCCAAGCGACCCAAGAGTGAGTAGAGAAATAACATAAAGGATTCAACTTTTGAGATTATAATTCTATATCCTGCAGCCTGCTATCTGTATGCGGTGGGAAAACCAGTGTTCCACAAGGTGGTCAATGAGAAATTCGGCTCCTGGCTTAGGGATCCGGCGCCGGAAAGTGATCGCGAGAAGACTTTTGTGACAAACGAGAATGATCCCTATAATCTGTTTGAGTTCACAACTCGCATTCAATACCGGATGAACAGTGTGCCGCGGCGGAAGTACGAAATAAGCGAGGGCTTCCATGTAAGTCAATGTAATTGAGAGTCCTTTAAAAGCCTTAACTTATTATACTTTCTGCCCAGGGCAATGCACATGTGGTGTTCAATGGCTCGTTTTACTACCACCAAAGGGGCTCGGATCTGGTGGTCAAGCTGGACTTGACCAGTCTCAAGAAGATCAGTGAGTAGAACAACCATTCTAGTATGGCAAGATCCTTAAAAGTAAATATAAATATATATATTTACAGCCACACAATTGCCATATGCCGGAGTGGCTGCCGCCAATAGATTGTACACCACGGATTATAATTACATGGATTTCAATGTGGATGAGGTGGGATTGTGGGTGATCTACAGCACCTACAACTCGAACAATACCCTGGTGGCCAAGGTAAGATAAAAGGATACCCAGGATACTCATGTAGCCTTGTCTGCCTTCCAGCTGGATACGGACACTCTGAAGATGCAATATAACTTCAACATCACCCTGGATCATCGCCAGTTTGGCGAAATGTTCATTGTGTGCGGCAACCTATATGCCATCGATTCGGGAACGGATAAGAATACCCAAATTCGATATGTCGTTGACTTGTACAAGGGCAAGCTGCTCAACACAAATCTGCCCTTCTCGAATCCCTTTAGTCACACCACCACCGTGGGCTATAATCCCCTGACAGTGGTAAGTCTACTCTCAGGAGTACAAGTTATGCTTGAAGTTTAATTTATTCTTTTTTTTTCTATATCTTTAGGAACTCTACTCTTGGGACAAGGGCAATGCACTCACATATCCCATACGCTACAATGAGCAGCGTCTTATCTCCGATAATAGTTAGGAGTAAACAATAAATGGATCTAAAAGATCAGCCAGTTGAAGGAGAAGTCTAAGCTCAAATCTATATCTAGTCTAAGGCACAATAAATAAATGGTTTTTTTTTTTCTAAAACAAATTAAAAATCGTGTCGCATTCTCTTAATTTCTATTGGTAGATATTGATATTAGAATCATGGGTTTGTTGTTGTGTGCCAATCGTGCTCTTCACAAGTCTGGAAAATCGCTAATTAAAGGGCACAGCAAGAGGGAAATATACTTTTGGTTTAAGTGTGAACTGCTAATTTGTCAAAGGCGGGAATAAAGTCAACAAAAAATAAATAAAAACACAGGATTTATGGAGAGAGAGTGTATAATGGGGAATATCAAATATTTACTCTTTATTCGGGAAGAGAGAAATTCAATTTCCATCGAAACAGAAAGGGAAAAGAGAGTGATCTTTCCAAACAAAGTTTTATATCAATATAAAAAATAATTCATTGGAAAATATATATTGTTTCATATATTTATTATTATAAAAACAATACTTAATTGTGGTCTCTTTTTCCAGAGAAAGATTTTTTTTAATATTAGGCTGTCTGTCTTTTTGTTTTTCTTACCACTTAGTGGAATATCAGTTGAAAAACACATAAAATATTATATTATATTAAAGATAAAATTTTAATTAAAGTTTTATATATAAAGAAAACAATTCCTACTTCATGATTTACTCACTCTATACCGCCACATATTCCCTGTAAATGTCATTAAAATCCAATTGCCTTAACTGGGACCCTTGGCAGGGGCACAGCTTTTCCCCCCCTTCAATTGTCAATTAGCTGCGATAATGTTGACATTATCCGGGCCTGGTTCCATTAATTATGCCTGCTTAAAAACGAGGCTGGCCCAAAAGCTGGCCAGCTGGCCTGCTGCCCAAACTGCAGCAACAAGTCCACCTCTGGATGGGGCACTAAAGATGAGGCTCGAGTTAATCAGCCCTTCGGAAAATGTGACAAGGGAGGAAATGGGAAAACAAGGCGTAGAGACAAAGAGGGAGAGAGAGGGGGAGGACAGGCTGTGTATGTAGGCCATGTCAGGCGGCGGAGGCGAAGCCCCGCAGATTGACGGACTGGCAGAGTGACGGCCTGTCAATAAGGGAAGCCAAGCCAAGCTTCGTACGTAAAGCGCTGTGATGTTTGGCAGGACCCCGGCAACAGCCACATACTGCATTGGTACACAAAGCGGAAAACAAACGAGGTTTTACACTAACAGAAATGAAATAGTTAAACAAACAAATTGCAAAAAAAAAAAATAACAAGACATGAATATATTAAATAAATAAATTTAAAACATTTTGTAGCCTAATCTACAGCATTTATTAATTTTGTTTTTGATTTTCCTGGTTTTTGAATTTCCCTCAGTGTATTCCAATTTAGAAGAAGTCCCCGGTGTACCCCCAGTATCTCGTCAATTGCGTTGCATGTTTGACAATTCTGCATTTTTCGCTTGCCATTTCCCTTTTGATTTGGTTTTTTTTTTAGGTGGGGATTCAGGGGAAGTTTCAGGGAAATTCGGTATTATTCCGGACACCCGGTATGCGTGCTTCTCTGCCCATCAATGAATGCGGTAACTCTGCGGCAAAACGCAGCTGGCACTGCCGCGAATTCTAAATAAGGATTCCCTCAGAGAGATAAAGAGAGAGAAAGGATGGTATTTTCAGGATAAACTAAAGCTTCTATAATTAAAAATTTGTTAACCCTTTATTAGCCACAATATTGGCTTTAATTGAGGGAAATCAAAAACTGTTTTATTCACAATTTGAACCCTTGCCAAGGGATAGAGAGAGCCATCTGTTGGCACTGACCATCAATCAATTAACACCGACCTTTGGCCTTTCTGCACAAGTGTTTTGATTTATGCAGTTTTAAATATATATGTATATACATATATAATTTCAACTGTTTTCCTTTTTTTTTTGGCACAATGCCAGCGGAATCGTTTTGACTGGGCTAATCCCCAGTTTTATTTCCAACGCCAACTTTCCTCTCAAGCTCTCCATCATTTTTCATTCTTTTTTTTTTTTTTTTGTTGCTGCTGTGTTGAGGCAGGCCCATCTGGTGCCGTTTGTAAGGATAATGCGCTCTTGTCAAATTGCCAAGAGGCGGGAAGGAATACGGAAGGATGGAGCGCGGTGGAGGGGACATGAAACAGCTGTTGGACGCTAAGCTGTACTACGCCCCCTCCACCTCCTCTGGCGCTTTATTCCGCCGGAAAACTGAATCCGTTGGAGTCCGTGGACAAACAATTTTCATGCTCCAGCGGTGCCATGTCCGCTCCACTCCACTCCAATCCACTGGAACTGCACTGGCAGAAAAAAAAAATATGCTAGCTAACTTTGAAAATTTTAATCAATTAAATACTTATTGTTTTTTATTATATTTTTGTTATAATTATTATTATTTTTTTATTTTATTTAATTATTATTATTTTTTTATTTTATTTAATTATTATTATTTTTTATTTTATTTAATTATTATTATCTTTTTATTTTATTTAATTATTATTATTTTTTTATTTTATTTATTTATTATTATTTTTTTATTTTATTTAATTATTATTATTTTTTTATTTTTTTTAATTATTATTATTTTTTTATTTTATTTAATTATTATTATTTTTTTATTTTATTTAATTATTATTATTTTTTTTTTTTATTTAATTATTATTATTTTTTTATTTTTTTTAATTATTATTATTTTTTTATTTTATTTAATTATTATTATTTTTTTATTTTATTTAATTATTATTATCTTTTTATTTTATTTAATTATTATTATTTTTTTATTTTATTTAATTATTATTATTTTTTTATTTTATTTAATTATTATTATTTTTTTATTTTATTTAATTATTATTATTTTTTTATTTTATTTAATTATTATTATTTTTTTATTTTATTTAATTATTATTATTTTTTTATTTTATTTAATTATTATTATTTTTTTATTTTATTTAATTATTATTATTTTTTTATTTTATTTAATTATTATTATTTTTTTATTTTATTTAATTATTATTATTTTTTTATTTTATTTAATTATTATTATCTTTTTATTTTATTTAATTATTATTATTTTTTTATTTTATTTATTTATTATTATTTTTTTATTTTATTTAATTATTATTATTTTTTTATTTTTTTTAATTATTATTATTTTTTTATTTTATTTAATTATTATTATTTTTTTATTTTATTTAATTATTAATATTTAAAAAAAAATTTTTAATATTAATTATTACATATATGATATTTATTATTTATTATAATATTTAACTCCATAAAATTCCTAAAATTGGCTTGCATATTTTTTTCAAAATAAAATCAGTTTCTTGGAAAATTTTAATTAATAAACCAATCTTATTATTTAGATCATTTAGTCCTTTTTTAATTACAAGCCCTTAAAATACAGATAAAAAATTAAGAAAAATTTTTGCAAAAAAAAAAAAAAAAAAAAATTAATTATTAAGTTTTTCTTTAGACAACAATAAATCGTATTTGCAACCCTGCAAAATCCCCTTTAATGTAAAAATAAATATATTTCCTTTGATTATTTTTCTTGAAAAACAATTCCTAACTTTCCTGTGTACTTCCTTAAGCCGCTTGCCCCCCCCCCCCCCCCCCCCCCCCCCCCTTCCCCCCTCCCCGCTCCGCGACACTTAAACCCCCCTTTCACTTGTGTTTAGCAACAGTTTGCTTCATTAAATTGCAAACGAGCATCAGGAATCCACTGTCTCCTGGGGGAAATGGAATGAGTGCTCGGATCCAACAAGGGGAAAAGTCAATGGAAAACATTTTCTGGGTTGGAGGATAAACGGAGGGAGGTCACTGTTTACGTTTTAATCAAAATGCAAAATGTAATTTGGAATTTTAACATGAACAACGTGAGCGGGTCACTGGGCCATAAAGACCCATACAATTTCATGGCTTAGCAAAGCTTTCCTTTTATCAGAGCCAAACGGTGGTCAGAGATGACCAACAAAACAGTTAAATCAATTAGATATTAAATAAAATTAATAAAATAAATAAATAATAAATAAAATAAGCTACAAATTATTAAGAAATCTCTCTTAAATATGTTATTATTTTCAATTTTAATGCATTTAATGGAATTCCTGGGAAATTTTGTAATTTTTAAATTTGTTGAAATGTAAACTTATATTAAACTTATAAAATATTTCTTTAAAAAATACAAATAACACACTTTTGCCCCTAATTGAGCCTGTCACTATGGGAAAGTTGGCATTTTCCTAAGCCAAAAGAGGAAGCAAGAAATAGAAAACCAGGAATAGAAGTGCGACTGAGATAGTTATAGCAATTACAAGGGGCCAACGTCCCAGGCAAAAAGGGCCAATAATCATGGTCGAAGCTGCCAATCGTTGATGCGTTAAATTATTTCTCGTAATAAACCCGGAGGGCCTGGGGCGTCAGTGTCAGATGTGATGAGTTGAGGTGGTGGTGGCCCAGACACCCCGAAGGCTAGTGAAACTTTAATGAATGACCACGTCTAACACCAAGGATCACTTGAGAAGGCAATAACATGGCTTAAACGCTCGTAAATGGAGACTTGGGATGTCATAAAGCTAAAATTCGTGTGTCTTGGTCAAGGATTTATTACAAGAATTAAAAAAAAAAAAAAAAATAAAGTTTTCAGTGTTTTAAAATATATATTTTGGCTTTAATGCTGGTAAAGATTTAAATGTAGAAAATATATATATTTCTTGGGAATCAATTAAAAAAAAAAGGTGTCTACAGATTATTTAACTAAAAAAATAACTAAGATTATTCTAGTTTTACGTAGATATTTTTGCTGTCATACTTTCAAGGGGGAACAGGATATTTTTCACAAGCAATTTTTTCTTGAATAAAAAGTTTATTGTATATATCTTAATGAGCATAATTTTATATTTGATAAAAGCTCAAGCCCTAAATCAAAGGAATTTTATTAAATGCAGTGACATAACCCTATATTATTATGCGATAAAAGCAGTGCTGTGTGTTTTCGGTTGTTTTCAATTAAATTGAAACGATACGAATCGGTAGTCCAAATCAATTGATTGCAAGGACTGCCGAGCTGGGATATACATATGTGTATATAGTAAGTCCTCTCTAATCCAGTTCATGCCAGAGATTTTCCTCCATTTCAATTTTTCGTTTGGCAGCTGTTCGTTGATTGGAGGTTTGTTTAGGCAAAGGGAACGAAAAGGGAGGAGACGAAAGAGAAGCTGGAGCAGGGTGGTAAAAAGGATCCATTGTGGGATTAGACAATGGCCCCTGCTGATGGCTCTCGCCGCGTGCCAAAGACAATGGGGCGGATGCACAATGCCGGGCAACGGGCAATGGGCACCGAGACTTCGGTCTCGTCTCGAAATAAACCCCGACAAGTGGTGACCTCTGGCACCCCGAATGCATTGTACTTTTAAATGCGTTAATTGAGTGCTACGAATTGTCTTTCGGCACTTGCCGAGCGCCTTCTGTTTCGCTTTTTGGCATCCTTTGTGTTGTGTTTTGTGTGTTCTCTGTGTGTAAAATTCCTCTCCTTCCTTGTTTTTCAAGGGGGCACTCGGCAACACAAATCAAAGTCAAATGGTCAAATGAGACACACGAGACACTAGCCTGGGGGTTGGGCAAATGTGGGGATTACCTTAGCCATCGAAAGTTGTATCAAAATCTGGGTTAATGGGATGCTTGAGTTGGGACCAAGGAATTGACATATCATTTAATCGGAATATAATTAAAATTGATGTTCATTATTTTGTCAATATTAAGTATTAACACATACTTTATTGGAATAATCATATTTTAATTCAATTAATTGAATAAAGAAAGAGCATTGGCCATTTTATGATTTAAAAATGCCACAAAAGAGCTGAAATATACTCCAATAGACCAGTAGAAATTTTTATAAAAGAAAAAGTTAGCAAATTATGTATAAACTCTACAAAAATTATAAATCTATTTTCCATAAATAATGTACTAACATATCCATGAAACTCTAACGAATGCCCAAAGTCTACGCTTTAAAGAAACATTTTTATGAAGAAACATCCGCCAGGACTTTCTTTTCATTACGAAATTGGAAGACAAACATAATGGCCGATGATATTGGCTAGTAAAATCAGCAAAAACCCATATCTATATCCTTTATATAGGGTAGATTGCTGCCTATCTTGAGTGCTGCCCGAGGCGTTCTTTATGGTTGTGCCAATTGAAATGTTAGCCAAAATGTTACCCAAGCTCGTTGGCGCTGGCCACAGTTTGCAACGTTTCGCTTTGACACTTTGCGTTTTATGGTCGCCAATAAAACCGCACGCCGCCCCACCCCTCCCCTCGCGCTGTTCCTGTCACTCGTTTCACGGGGGGAGGCCCCCGCGTATCACCGATGTGTATCCCCAAGGGGCACTGGCCACCGGAGGGGAGGTGGCACTGCCAGGAATCCAGAGGAATCCGAATCCCCCGACACATTTCGCGCTCAGGTGCACTTCAGTGGACGCTTGGGAGGACACCGGACACCCACCACAAAAATATGCACAGAGGCCTCAAACGAAAGAAAGTTATTAAATAATAACAAAACGTTTTATTATTAAAAAAAAAAAATTAATAAACACTGTACATGGTATTTAGATGTTAATAATAAATATATTATATTTTGCATATTATATTTAAAGTATACTTTATATATATTATATTTTGCATATTATATTTAAAGTATATTTTATATATATTATATTTCGGATATTATATATTTTATATTTTATTAATAAAACAAATATTATTCAAATTCCCCTTTAGATTTTTACCAATTTTAAGGACCCACTGTGCCAACTGGCAATAATAAGTGGACCTCACGGCGCGTGTTATGCCCGCATGCGCTCATTAATTTCACCTGAGTAAAGTTCAATAGGACACCTCCCGAAAAGCGGCCAGAACAGGGGTGGCCACCGGCCAGGTGGTTAGGCAGGTGGCAGACAAAGTGCTGCAAATTTCAACAGGCAAATGAAAAATGATTTGCCAGACCGACGACTTAACAAATGGGTCGCAATTTTCGTTGCGTGGGTGTGGCAGTAAGTCGCAGGGTCTGATTCCGAGGAGCTTGGCCGAAAGGAGCTGATAAGCCCAGGCAGGCCAAGTAACTTGGCCAAAACGAATAGCCGGCAATTAGACAGAAAGCAGAGGAAGCTAGCAAAACAGGGTGAGAGGGTGAGAGCGAAGGCGAAGTTAACCCATAAAAAAAAAAAAATTATTAAATTTCAGATTAGTTTTTTTTATTATTATTATTATTATTATTATTAAGCAATATATTTTTTTTAGTATTTTTATTTTTTATTAAAACTCAAATCTTAATCTTTGTAATTTTTTACATCTTTTTTTCTTTAATTTTTATAACAAATTTGGCAACTCGCAAAGACTGTAATCAACAAGACAATAACTCATTTGAGGCAACAAAGGTGTTGGCCAAGTTTTCGACCAGCGGTAATTAATGGGTTAATGGTGCGGGAAAATGGAATAACCAGGCCTGGGCTGGGTTAAGTAACTAACTAACGTGTCTCATGCAATCCGAAATCGATGACAGTAAAGAAAATTAAAAAAAAGCGTGCCCATCCTTTTGGTAACCGAATAAAAATTAAGTAAAGCTCTCAAGTAGCCATTAAATATTAAAAAAAAAAAAATCATAACTGAAAAATAAATATTAATGTTTAAATAATTCAGTTTGAAGGAGTCCTCCTGTATGCCAGATGCCACCGACATTGACAAATTTACACTGTACATTGCACTTTATCAGCGCTTTAAATTTCCCTCAATATGTTTAAACTTTCAATTAATTTCAACGCAGCTAACAACCTGATAAGGACATAAGAATGTCCGTTTATATAAAGAGTATATATATAGTATATATTTCTATATATAGATACCAGCAAAAAGAGGTAAATGTATTTTAGCCCAGTTGGGGCGAATGCTTTTCACCTGGCCAAAAGCGGACGCAGCCGACAAAAGCTGCGGACATTTCAATTTCAATGCAAAATAGCTCAGTCACCGCAGTGATGATGAGGAGGGAAAGGTAAAGGTAAAGGGAAAAGGAAAACACTGAGAATAAATAATATTATAACATAAATAATATATTCTTAATAGATATAAAAGCACCATGAATTCGTATAATATTTAATTGTACAAATATAATATAAATAAATGAAGTTCTTAGTTAAAGTTCTTTATTTTCTCATGAATAATTGCCATAAAACAAATTCTTAGTAATTTAAAATATCAAAATATTAACACAAACGTACATATTTAAGCCCAAAGGATGCCTGCCTGTTCTATGAATTATTTGAATGAAATTTTCTACAATTGAAAAAGTGCCTACGAAATGCCTTTCCTTTCTATTCAGGAAATTGAAAACATTTCCGTTTAAAAATAGACATTTTCCCTGGTGTGTGAATGGCCAGCCAGAGTTGGCGTTAAATATTACAACCACGTCGATGGTTTCGTCAACTTCAAACATTTCGCAGCATAAATATTACAAAAACATATATACAAACTGATATACAAAGAGATGGTTTTTGGGGCAGTAAAAGAGAGGGGGGTATATATGCACATGGCCATAGAAGAGAAGGCTTATAAAGTATTCATATGAACATGCTGGGACCCAAATGCCTTTGAAGGGCAACAAAGAGACCCGACTGCCCAAGCAAATGGAAACAGTGTCGTGCACATTTCTATAAATTCACAGGAGAAAGGCAGAGGAGGGAGGCAGAGAAAGGCGGAGAAGGGGCGGATAAAAGCCCACGGGCTGTGGGGAGATATTTATGCAAATTTCCAAATGTTCAACTGTTGCTCGCCCAAGAAGAAAGGGAGCAGGAAATGACGGTGGTGGGGGTCCTCTCTAGGTAAAAATGGCAAACACAAAATTTCTGGCTGGCAAAACAAGGGGTTTTTGCTGTTTTTTTTTTTTTTTATTTTTTATTCAAGCCGAAGGAGCAACCCTTTTATGTTCGCTTCTCTGACCTTCGCCATATATTTATGCATGCACGCCAGTCCACAAAAGAATATAGAAATAGTATAAATAAAACAAACCCATCAAACTGTTGAACAAAATCATAAATATAGGGACATTTCGGTGTGAAAATAATAATCATAAATTCTAGGAAGCAATTAAAATCGATCTGTCCGGGAATTTATGTATTTAAAAAACCTTTCTAGAACTAATTGTATTTTCCACAACTTCTTGATTGTTGAGAATTTAAAGAATATTGTAGAACTAAAAAAGCTCAAAGGGGTTTTATGAAAACATTAAAAAAGTCAAAAAAAAAAAAAAAAAAAAAAAAAAAAAAAAAAAAAAAAAAAAAAAAAAAAAAAAATCAACTACTTAATTAACTTTAAATTTGGTACTTTAAAATTGTATTCCATATTTTTAGACGTTTTTAAAAAGGAGTTAAGAAATCCTACAAATTGCTAGATTCAATTATTCTTCAATTAAAATGTTTCTAAAGTACACCTTTCCTTTTATTTTAATTTTAATTTTAATTTATTTTAGCTTTAAGTCCTTTAATTTGTTATCTTAAGGATCTTTAAGGGTCTTCTTTATATTTTAATTTGGCCAAAAAATTATCACTTAAAATTATCTATAAAAGCGATTTAAGAGTTTATATATTTCAAATCTTTAGTACAAATATGTAAACTAACTAAAAAATTATTTTCCGTGCCTATAAATATATATATTCTTGATCGGCATTTAAAAATGTATAAAATACAAAATTTAAAAAAAAAAAATGTAAGTTACAACCGTGTAACTCTGGTTTCATTCATGATACGTACAGATACACGGATACAGGAGATTCAGTGGCTCACAGCTGAATCAACGATCAACGTTATCTTTGCTTATATTTAATGAGAACCCTATGTTAATGAGAATCTTAATATTAATATGTGAGAAGTCCCCCACCTACCTATAGAGAAAAGCTAGTCAGAAATTTTTCAACCCGAAGCGGAGTGTTGCTCGAACCTGGGTTTCCGGTCTGATATGCCTCGACATTCAGACCTTCTTACCCACCTGGCCATTGCAGGCACTGGAAGTGCCTCGTCGATTTGCACATATGAAGAGCAAAGCTCTGCTTAAGTATAACATATGCTAAAAATAGACTTAGCTCAATGTCAATGTAAACTGTTGGGCTAACATAGTCTGTAAGTACAAATTAAATGTTAGGATTTTTAACAGTAAAATGTGGCTTGGCTAAACTGTTAAATAATACATTTCTGTATTCCCATTTTTTTAATGTAACTTATCAGTTTGCCGAGATAAACTAAACAAAATATAGCTATGAAAACTCTTAAATTAAATTTTGGGGTTATTTAACTAATAAAAATCTTAATAAAAACGCATTAAATAAAGACTAGACTGTCTCTGAAGAAGAAAGAAAAAAGAATAGTAAAAAAATAAGTAAAAAAAAAAAAAAATTAACTATCGGCCCCAAAGCGGACTTGAACCTGGGTCGCCGGACTGACACGCCCAGCCCAACAGACAGGCTAGCCCACCTGGCCACGCCCAGCTGTTACATAGCGTGGTCTATTTACTCATATGAGAGCAGAGCTCAGCTTAGTTAGCTTAGCTGTGCAAGCTTGGTATGACATGTGCTACAAATAGATTAAGCACAATATCAATGCATACCTGCATACATATGTATGTGTTAGATAGCTTCATTTTCTTGTTTTATATAATAATAAACCTTTTCTGCTCAAGCTTTATATTGATTTGAATTTATTATTACACTAAATAAATATTAAAGGACCTGTATTTGAATCTAATAGATTTCCTCTTATTCAAGTTAAGGCCAAATTCTCTTTAAGCCCTTGAAATCCAGCACTTAAGTATATGAACAATTTGAAATTCATTTTGGAAGGCAATAAAATAATTCATAAGTTTCTGGCGAGGCGGAAGCAACGAGTGAGCGAAAAAGAAACGGAAGAGGGCGAGAGAAAGTTGAGGGTAAAAGTGCAAAGGACAAAAGGGCAAAAGAGTTGCAATATAAATTTTAAAAAATACTTGGTGAAAATAATCCGGCTGAATCCCGAAATCATCGCACAGTTAGCAAGCACTTTCCAACACCAGCTGCCTGCATTTACAGTTGCAATGCAGCCACCCGCCCCCCCACAAGCAACACACATACACATGTATATATATGTATGTATGTACATATATGCTACCCCCTTTTGGCACTTGAGTGCACTTAAGCCCTGCCCAACCCCTTGCCTGACCTCTCATACGTTGATGCTGCCGCCGCCGCACTAGCAGCAGCAGCAGCAACAAAAGAAAGAAAAAACTAAAAATATAATAAAATAAAAATATTATTATTATCCTTTCATTTTCAAGTGCTTTCCATTGTGTGTGTGCGTGTGGGTAAATTTATGATGCCCCACGGAAGGCAGCAACCGAAGGAAGGACGCACAACGCAGGAAGCAGGATCCTAGCTGGATCCTAGAGCACATTAGTTGGCAAATTGGGGAACTAGTTCAATTAATCCGCTCGAGTAAAGTTCTGGGAGCACTGAAAGCAGGAAGAGCGGAATCCCATCGAGTCCTGGAGAGCAATTGAAAAGTTTAGCTAAACAAACTTTGGCACTGAGAAATAAAACGACGAAATGACGAGAATATGCCCATAAAAAGAAATTATAGAAATTTATATAAAGATAAGTATGCATCACTTTATTCACCCGGATAACCCAAAGTAATCTCTCCCAGCTGGAATTCTGAAAATTCTATTTGAAGTCCCGAAAATCATTAAAAATATAACTCTGCACTTTATAAAAAGATAATTCGAAAAATAAGAATAAGTTTGATTTTACGTCTGTCCCCTCCAAAAGTTTCACCAATCTTTGCTGGCTAGAAAAACGAACCTGCAGCACAATATTGATCCTGCGGCGCAGGATTTCGTCACACTGCCTTTGTGAGGGATTTTTAAAACTCACCCATTTTTACAAAAAGTGTTGCCTTTCAAAGTTACCTTTGCTACTTTTCTTTTAAACTAAAAATTGTTTAATCACCAAAAATTGAAAAACCATATTTTTTATTATATTTCGACTTCAATGATTATACAGCATCCGATTCGGCTTCAATCAGATTGCGGTACTTATTTTTTCTGGCAACCATCTTGCAATCTAGCACAGCTTCCGGCGGAAGTGCATTTCGCTTCCTTGGATGCCACAAACACACGTCAAAAAGTTTCTGGGAAATGCGAAAATGGATTCGACTGAGAGTTCGATGTGGGGGCGCATATAGTTTTTTTTTCTTTCTTCCTTTTTCCTGGGGGCGTGTCACTGCAGTGACTCGTATTTGCATGCAACATGGAAATGGAAATGGAAGCCAAAGGGAGATAGGGGAGGGGGGAATGCGGAGCAACAAGCTGCATGTGTGTAAATCCATTTATGCTCCAGCGCATTTATAGCCAATTTAAAAGCCCAGGGAACTGGGTAATGATAGTTGGCCACACCGCCAACCCTATGGATATATCATTCACAGGACGCTTCACAAACGGGAAAAAAAAAAGAGAAATAAAAACGAGAAATGTAGGTGGACAAAGGGGTAGTGGCCGGCGTTGATTTGTGGCAAATGACTCTACCAGGCGTCACCCCTTACCCATCCTAGGACCATGTCCTGGCCATGTCCTGGGCATTCCATTTGCATTGCGGGCCATTTAATTGCGCAGTTGGCGCATGTTTTACGACCAATATGCATAACATGGCATCCACATTCGACAGCAGCAGAAGGAGAAGGAGGAAGAGAAAAATAACGCTGCATACTTTCCTGCGCAAGCAGTGTGGCATATCCTTGTTGCCAGAGCCCAGTTAAGACCCCGATTCCCTTGCATAGCTATATAGAATTACGCTTATTGCGCCCCAAAGGATGTCTCAAAACAAAACAAAAAGAGAAAAAACGTATAGAAGTGGATGTGGCCGCACACTTATCACTAGTTGTTTGTCCTGCCCCCTTCCACATATCCACTTATAGCTTGTTGCATTGCCTCATTTTAAGGGTAAAATTAAGGATATAATTATAATATTTTAATTGTTTGCTACTCACTGGTTTAGGTTGCGCTCGTTGGAACCGGACTGACTCTGGACATTGTCCGTGTGGCGTCGCTCCTTGTGCACAATCCCCATCAGCTTCATCCATGGATTGTTCTGGGAGCCATGGCCTCCCATGCCGCCACTCTGCCACATCGTCATCCTGGCGGCTGTTACTTAAAAACCGGTTACGAATCGAAACTGTGGCGTTTAAAACTCGAACTCGAAACCGAAGCGGAAGCGGTAGCGGTAGCGAGACCGGAAACGGAAGCGGGTTAAGCACTCGCGACGCGAAGAAGGAGAAACCTATAGTTTTTTTGATTTGGTTATAGGAAGGTTTATTATTTTTACAGATCTGAGCTGCCGTTGTTTCTGATCTTTTTCAGCCGCATCAATGGTTGCATTTACTCATCCTTCGCCTTTGGTTTTATTCTGCTTTGTTTTTTTTTTTTTTTTTTGTTTTTTGGATGGAATTGAACTAAGAGTTTTGTAGGCTAATGCTTTCTAGTTCCTTTTTTGGGCGGCTAATGTTGCTTCTGGGTTGCGATATCCTTTTGCTTGCTTAGCTCTTGGTCGATTTTTTGGCTCCTGTTGTTACAGTATATTCAGTATTTGGTTTCTTGGCCAAATGTCTAAAATTAATAATCACAATGGGCGTACAACTTATCATCTGCCTTCCAAGCTTTCTTCTTATTTTTTTGTTTTTTGGGTGTTGTGTTTTGTTAACCAATTTTTAATGCTAATTATTGTTGGGTCTCTGCGCTTGCTTGGTATTTTCTTGTTGTTTTTGTTGCTTTATTTATTGTTTCTAAATTTATTTCTTGTTCTTTATTTTTGTTTGTTTTTGTTAAATTTTGTATGCAAAAAATTCCTCTTCTAGTATATTTTGTCTTCTAGCTAAATTTTGCTGGCCAAAAAGATTTACGTCAAATTTATTTATTTATATTTTTTGTTTTGGCCAATTAATGGTTCCGATTGCGATTACCGTTAGCCGATAGTCGACCCGTAATTTGAAAGTGATTTGGAATTATTATTACATAATCATTTTATATGAACGAATAAAACGGACGAAGGTTTGTTTTTGTTTTGTATTATTTTCGAAAAAAGCCTAATTATTATCTCATTATATTTAATATAATGTTATTTATATTATAATTTATTTGTTTTGTTTTTTTTTTTTACTTTTTTTTTTAGGGTGATCGCAATTATTTTTATACAAATTTTATTTACAATTTAATTGTAGGTATGTACAACATTTGTTCCAATTACAACTTTTATTTGGTATTTGCTTTTTAATGATTGCTTTTGGGTACTTTTCTTGTTGGTGTTATTGTGGTTGTAGTAAGTGTAGTTGTTTTTGTTATTATTATTATTATTGTTGTTGTTGATATAGTGCATAGGGCAGGAAGGCGATTAAACGACGATATGAGAATTTACGTTCACAGAAATAGCTGAAAGATAAAGAGAGAAAAAAAAAAACAAAATTATTATTATTATATAAAGAAGATATTTCAATATATTTAAAATTATTTGTTTATATACTATATTTTTTTTTCTTGTGAAATTTAAAATTTACAATTAAATCAGAGTAAAATCTGAGCTAACACTGTTTTATTTAGCATAAAATCAAAACGTGGGAACATGGCAAATTTTATAATTTACACAATTTAATACAAAAACATTCGGTTTTTATCCGAGTTTTCCCGCCCAAAAAAAAACCATTAGCATATGTATGCATCTCATTGATTGCCCCAAGTTGCCAAAACAAAGCTCTCCAACGGTTCAATTATGTCAACGATTCGGTGATCATCTCCAAATGGGAATCATCATTTTAGCTTATGGGAATGTCTCAATATATTTGCAATTTTCAGTGTTCAAAGGCGAGAACGTGGTGGGCATTCGCCCTCCCATTCTCCAGTCCATTTTCCTACAGCAGACAGACAACAGTTTTCCAAATCTGACATCGAACATGAGGGTGGAAAATGTGAGGAAATTGGATGAAGACGGAGGCGGTTGAGGTTAGGAGGTTGTCCAATTCTGTCAGTCTGCTAAGTACTACTTGATGCAAAAACACATGGAGAAAAATATATAATTTTTCAATATTTACTAATAATTTTACTTTGTTATTATTTTCATTAGTACCCATAAATTGTGGTTTTATATAAATAAATAAATAATTATTTCTCTCAGTGCCCTCACTCTGCTCACATTGCCACAGGTTTTTGGGGGACCCGAGCGTGTGCACATTTGCAATGCCATCAACGTCGCATCGAGCACATTAAGAAAGCATTCCACCTCGGATCACATCCTCCATCATCGTCCTCATCCACTGCCAGAGAATGAGTGCCTCCTCCCTCCTGATGTGCCATAACCGGAATCATTTTCGCCCAGTTGGACACCAGTGATAGCCCCAGAAATACGTACATATATACACCCCCACAAATATAAAATCAAAGGACAAAAAAAAAATGATATCCAGCTGTGTTGTACCAAGTAATTGAAGGGACATTTACAAAAGCAAATAAATGTTGAAAATTAATGTATATAAGCCACAGGTAATGGTGACATTTTACACTCTCAATAATTTCATTGTTTTGAGATGAATAGATACCATGAACAGCACATATATAGTATATATATATATATATTATGTATGCCTGATGCTGTGTGCATTTTTCACTGAAAAGCTAATCTCTGGCTGTAAGCAATTTAGCATTCAGAAGTTGTCTTTTCACACCCCAAACAAAGAGAGTGAGAAAAAGGCAGCCAGACAATAAGAATCACATCATCAGCATCATCATCATCTCGACATCGCTGGGGTTAAAAACAAAGGCAACTCTCCGGCAGAAGCTTCCGCTTGAGCTGCAGAGTTGCATTTGCAACACGAAGCATTTAACCATTCGCCATTCACCAATTTCTGTCAGATTGCAAAATTCACTCGAGCGTGTGGCCTTCAGCCGGAGATGGAAAGGAGTAAAAAGGATGCACAGTCCGATGGGAATGAGGATGAGCTGTGTGCCAGTGCTGCCTCTGTGATTTATAGAAATTTATGCTAAAATTCCTGAAAATGTTTCACACAGAAAAAAAATACATTTAACTAGAGGTTGTATGTTTTTTTTTTTTTTTTTTTTTTTTTTTTTTTTTTTTCATTAGATTTTAAGCCAGGATATGGACTCAGCACTGGAACTGAAGTAGAACTCCTTTTTAAGCTCTCACTTTTTTATCGCTTCTATTGCCGTTTGTCGCCTGACAGCGCCTGCAGCTCGACGATCTGTCAACGTCAACGGTGCGTATGATAAATTTTTATTGTGCATCTGGCACAAATCCCACCCGCCATTTGACATTTTCCATTTTCCATTTTCCATTTTCCATTTTCCGTTTGCTATTTTATGCCACTTCCCCGCAACCAATTTAAACTAATTACGCCCCAACTCTCTAGGCACTGTCATGCCAAACAAACCAGTGGCCCCACAATCTGTATTATTTACACAAATTATATCACATTATAAGCCAGAGGAAGGAGCACCTGTTCGGTGCAAAGGGAGGGGATTATACGGCATGTCCTGTGTCCTTTGCCCCCTCTCCCAGTGGGGCAGCTACATACAATAAATATCCAAACAAAACGAAATAAGGCACTTGGGAGGGGAGATAAAATAAAACTGAGCAGGAGCAAAAGACAACAAACTGCAAGAGGAAAGTAAATTAAAGTCAAGAGTGAAAGGAATGCAAATGAAAAACATTTAAAAAAAAAAAGATATAATTAACTGACATTCTGGACTAATTTTATGAGAAATTCCTTGACTTCTTGAATTTAATTTTTATTTTTTAAATCTGATTTCTTTCGTGTAAATAAATATGTATTTTATTAAAAGACTGAAGGGGTTCCAGATTAGATTGGGATATTTATTAATCATAATATATTAATTAATATTATATTATATTATTAATATTATTATTTAAACTACATTAGTTATATATGTTTTTTTTAATCACCCTAAAAAATACGCTTCTAAATTTATATAAATTAACCCGAACCCAGATCGTCCTTCAGCCACACACTATTAATGTGATAAGTCCGCAATTAGCCGGGGCTAAAAATTTAAATAGGCCGGTAATTAAGCGACATTGTCACCTTGACACCTGCGGAAACCCAAGACACAAACTTGGCCAGAACTCATTGGCCTTACATGATCCAAGGGGGCAACTTGGGGAAAAAGGGGAAAATAAAATGCTTAAAAAAATGGCAAGCGAAAAGGTTATATGGAAAAGTATGGGGAAAATATACAAACGCCATGGGAAATCAATAAAATTAATATAAAATGATTGAAAAATTCCTACAGGAATCAAAAGAGCATAAAAATTACCCAGACATCAATAAAGCCATACGTTGTCATGACAAATAGTTTTTAATTATTAAATAAAATGAGAAAAAAAAAAGGTTACGAATATATAAATAATTGCAATTGATTGAAACTGTTGGTAGTGATTAATAGGCAACGAAATCACTTATTAAAATTGGTGGATATCAAATTTCAAGCAAATCAATCAATTTGAGAATAAATTTAATTTATAGAAGCAGTTTTTAAGGTTTATATTAATTGTATAAATAGAGGGAGAGGCCCCAAGGCTGGCGCTTTTAATTATTTTAATAAAAAGAAAATCATTTTATTTGTATTTTTACTGAAATATTAAAATAATTATTTAATAATATTTTTCACTGTTCCAAATAGCATTACTTATTTTCCAGATAAAAAATCAAGTCAGTAATTAAACTCTTTTTGCCTTTTTTGATTGTTTTTCCTCGTCCCGGCTCAATATCCGGCTCAGTGCCTTTCTAGATTAGGCAGCCGCAACTCCCCAGGGTGCCCGTGGCATCGAGGCTGTCTTCTCACTTTGCCCGGAATCCCAGCTGTAGGCGAAACTCCCACAGGTACCACCCAACACCCAACAATCCTTGTCACCGTCACATTCTCCCCTCCCCTCCCCGCGGATAACCAAACTGTCCAGGATGCCCGGATAGTTTTCCCGCCACGTGCAACTCTCTTGGTAAACATTTTCGAGCGGCGCGCTAAGCTGCCATTGAATATTTAATTAGGGAAATTATGGCCCAGCCAGAAAGGATTCCTTTCAGCCACCTGAGTTGCCCGGGTAGCTTTAGGACAAAACAAAACAAAAACCCCCGAAACGCGGGTTGCCAGGACTCAGGACTCGTGTTGGATCAATAGCCGCTTAGGTGGCAGTTTCATTTCGAAGCCGGTTCTGAACTGGTTAAAAGGATAAGATGGTAAGATGAACCTCCATGACAGATGCTAATAACCATAATGATGACGATAATGCCAATTTCATGGGCAGCCGCCCAAGAAGAAGCTCTCGAAGAAGGAGAAGGCCCGCCTCGAGGCGGAGCAGGCCGAACTCATGCGTATCGAAATGGAGAAGGAGAAGTGGGTATATGCACAGTCCAGAGTCCCTTTCAGTTCACTTGGATAAGGATAATCCCCCCTCCACAGACTCAAGAAGCTGGAGGAGGCCCGCCAGCGCAAAAAGCTCGAGATGGAGCAGGCCAAACATCGGCAGCAGCAGGAAGTGACCGAGAACCGGAAACGGCGCTCTCAGCTCAAGGACAGCATGCTCTTCTTCGATGCCGTTCGCACGGCCATTGAGGCCATCAAGGATGGCGAACGCCATGAGCGTGACTGGGAGAAATTTATGCGCTGCAACGGCCTACCAAATGCCGCCAGTCCGAGTGACCTGCGCAAGTACATCCATCAGTGGCACTCGGATATTGCCAAGCGTCATTTGGAGTCCCGCAATTGGCTGCTACGCACCGACGAGCGAACGCTCCTCACCCAGGATGCTCAGGTGCCGGATTTAACGAGAATCTCGCTGCGCCAGCAACAAGGACGACTTGGTGATGTCTACTCGCAGAGGATCAAGGAGGTGTTGGGGGTACGCAGGAGGATTTGTATTTCAGATTTCTTTCATTTGACTTTTTTTTTTCAACCAAGATCCTCAACGAACTGGATGAGATGCTGCCCTTTAAGCAGAGATCCATTCATGTGGCCGCTGATCTCCGGAAACTCAAGACCGAGATGCGGGTTTATCTTAGACAACATCTGGATGAGTTCACCTACAAGACCATGTCGCATATCGAAAGGGATATGGAGTAAGGCAGGGCAGTGCTTAAAACTAATTAATAAAATATTCAAAATATTATTTCTAACCAGAATCGATAGGCCGGGTGTTTCCAAACACATCTACACCTCGGATGTCTTTCAGAGTTTTGTGTGGACCTTTTCCAAGGATGCCCAAATGTAAATAGAAATGATTATTAATTTTTTTTTTTTTTTTTTAATTAATAATTGAGAAATATCCTTTTTGTCAGAGCTGTTAATCCCAAGGCTCGTATAGGAGAGCAATCGGCCCATAATGAAATTGATTTTCCCACCATTGAAATGCAAATATCCCTGCCGCCCACAGTTCATCTCCAGAGCTCGGCCTTGCGAGGACTCTGGCTGAACTATGATCACTTCAGTGACTACTGCAGTAGCTACTGCCTGAAGCATGCTCGCTCTGCCAATGCCAGTAAGTTGTATCCTTAAGCATTATCCTTAATTTTAAATCCCCCCTAGACATCCTCCGGCAAACAAAACGCGAGTGGCGCAAACGCAAGGAGATCCTCCAGGCCATGCTGGACGAGTGTGGCAGGGATATACCGCTCTCGGAGCTGGAGCAGCTCACCCAGGATCAGCACTCGGCCAGCTCTCAGCCGCCGCGTGAACGCACCTATGACGTGGACAAGCTGTATGCCGAATACGAGGATGAACTGAACAAGGCTCATCGCCGGGCCATCGGACCGGAGGCCTATGGAATGCTAGAAACCGATGTCAACTTGCGTAAATATCGCATCATTGGTGGCGTCTACTGCATTGATTTCCTAGAGACACCGCAGCAGGATAAGCAGCTAAATGCCAGATCCTTCATACGCACCAGTTGAGTCCATCATGTCCCCAAGGCAAAAGCCAGATTGATGATGACAATACTTTCAGTTACCTCGGCCAACAGTTTGGTTCACAAGGAATACTATCAAACCTACAAGCCACCGCCTCCTGTGCTGCCAGGAGTACGACGTCTGCCTGAGGAAATTGAGGCAGAGATGCGAATGATAGAAGCGGCCCTGGACAAGCTAGCCTTGGTCACCCTGCAGTAAGTCACATTCTAAGCTACATAAATATTTATTTACAAATAAAATATAAAATAATTATGCACTCCTAAAAAATATATTTTCTAAATTAACAAAAATATCCTTAAAAAAAATCAACCTAAAACTAGAAATTAATTTAAAACCATAAATAATTTTTTTTTTTAGGGAAAAATTTCTCTATTTCTATTATAAAATCATGAAAAACAAAACCATAAATCAATTTTTTAGGAAAAAATTTCTCTATTTTTTTCTGATTTGTGTAGAAATTTACCTAGTTTGTAAGTGCAATTTAAGATACAAATTTTTGATGAGTGTATTTATAAAAGGCTACCAGATTCAGTGATTTGGTTTGAGCCACCGGTGGCCTGTCGCTGGGAAACCCACGTGGAAACCCTGGAAATGGAGCTGGCCGATGGTGTAAAGCCAGAGCAAAAGCATTCAACCAATGAAGGGGATGCCGAGGCAGATGCCACGGGCGCTGTAAGTGGCACGGCAGCGGGTACAACGGCCACGCCCACAGAGGCCACACCCCTCTCCACCCATGCCCAGCCCAGTCCCCTGAAGAGTTCTCCCCGGTGCCCAGCCAGGAGAATGCGATCCCAGAAATCGGACGGCATGACGGCGGATGCCTCGCGGCAGCAGGTGCTGCGTGAAATCAATGACTTCGATCTGCGAGCCATACCCAGCGACGTGGATTTGTATGGCTTAGTCAAGGATTTTGTGGTGCCCCGGTTGCCGCAGGGATTCTGCGTCCGGCTGGAGCAAACAACACCCGTCTCGGAGACCACGGGTTTGCGGCAGCGAAAGGTCATGTTTCTGGCCCGGCAAACGCACATTCGACTGGGCCAGGGGCCGGGTAGCCCCAATGAGGATCAGCTGCTGTTGGTGACGCCAAGTGAACTTAATCTGAACTCGAGACCAGGCCTGGGAGCCGAGTTCCTGGACACCGAGGAGCCGGCAGAGATGTTTCCGCCGCTGTTCTTCGACAAGCTCCTCAAGTTTCGGCAAATGGTGCCACGAGCCACGGCAGTGGCCCATCACCAGGGATATCTTTTCTCGCAGCTCATCGAGGACATGGACAGACTGTGGCTGCTACAGTTACCAAGGGATCAGCAGGAGGAGCTTATCCAGCAGATATCCGAGCAGCTATCGCCCACCGGCTCCCGATCGAGTGAGGCGGCAGGTGAGTAACTGTGAGGAGTGCTACAAATTTTATGAAGTTTTAATGTTTAACAACAATTTTGAGCTGGAGAAAAAGATGCCACAGGACTTGCCGATGGCAATCTATCCGAGAACATACAGCCGCTCAGCCAAGAGCTGGTAGATGTCCTTCAGCCAGCAACGGCAGCCGCTGCCTTTGCTTATTACACGGGAATCTCCTTCGTAAAGGACTCCCAGCTGCCGCAGGAAACGGATGGGGACCAGGCCATGACCAAACGCTCCAACAGCATGGATAGCAGCGAGGATGATGACGACGATGTGGACAGCCTGGTGGAGCTGCTCGAAGGAGGCGGAGGAGCAGCCTCCACAGCGGCCGATACCCTGCACGATTTGCTCGGTCCCTCGAGTCACAGTGACACCACTGACAGCGAAAGGTAGGGATATACACAAGGTCCTTAATTGGCAGATTGATTGATCGGGGTTTTCCATTCCCTTGATTAAGGGGGAGGGAGATCCCTAGTATCCCCCTTGGCCTAATATTGAATAACACCTGGGGAAAATGGATGCTCTAACCCCTCGCTTCATATTAAATACTTATTTAAAGGGGAACTAAGGGAGGACAAGTATTTTAAGTTTAGTTTAATTTTGATAAATTTCCCAAAAGAAAATTTGAATTATTATTTTCCCAACCTTAAACACAGCCGAAAGAAACTTAGCAATACGGCAGCCATAACCCAGGGCAAGTGGAGTACCCGCGATGTACACGATACCAAATTCAACGAGGACAAGCTATCCATACAGTTTCGAACCGGAAGACTAGGTACGAAGTTTTCTTAAAAAAAAAAAAAAAAAACCAAAAAAAAAAACTTCAACACTTTAAACCCTTTCCCAAATCACAGGAATCTTTGGCTTTGCCTTGAATAAATACAGCAATATGCCTTACCAGACTTGGGACTTGAGACCGGATATGAAAAAGTGGGTATACACATTATAATAATTTCTATCAGAAGTTTAAAATTATCAAACTGTGTATGGTCTTAGTCCTGGAACAATCCTGTTTAGCTTCACAGCCTCGCTGATTAGCTTGGACATGACCATAACAGAGTCGGGCTATACGGTGAATAACTTTCAGGGAGGCAGCACTCAGATTATTACCGATATGATTGGCAAGACACTGTCGCTGGCTGAGCTCAAGGCCACGCTCATCCTGTCCGCCGTGGACATCTTTCCGGATGAGGATGCCTTCTGCTATACGGAGGGTTCATGCGAGAAAAACTATGTCATGGAGATGCACTGCTATGCCTGCCTCTCGACCCTGGCCCAATCGCATAACTTCAGTTGGTCGCGTTGGAACCTTTTGGCCGGCTCCCGCACGGCTGTCCTTCTAGTCCGTGAGTTAATCGAAGGCAAGAAGGTGCCATACTATTCCACACTATTGGTAACACCCCTGAAGACCTCGATTATTGATTGCACCGAAGTATCGGCGAGCTTCAATGCGGTGGGAATACCAGGAATGGAGTATTACGCCGATCTCTATCAACTTTCGCAGGCGCATGCCCAGCCAGGAAGTCTGGAGAAGCAGAGGACTATGAATCCGGTGCTGAGGGATAATGTGGCCAGGATTTTGATGGGCATCAGACCCCTGAGTTTGTGTTGATCAATCAATTATTTTATTTTTGGATGTTAAACCCTAAATTTTTACTTAAAAAATTAATCAATAAATACTCTCAGTAAAATCTATGGATGACAACAAACTTGCAACGATGATAAATATATTTAAAATGGATAGATAAAAGTATCAATTGATGAATTTCAATAAAATAAACACAAAACAATATAAACTAGGCATTGGTTATATTTTTAATATGAAAATAAAATCGATAAAGACATCATTTAACTGAAATCACATGAAATATATAAAAATAAATTTATAATTGTAATGACTATAAAGGCGAAAGTCCCTAAGAAATATTTTAAATAAAAAGTATTTCCATGCCCACGGAAAAAAGGGTAAGTTATCATGGAAAATTAGATTGAATATATATATATATATAGTACTTTATTCTCAAACATATTCCTGGCATAATACACACAATGCATGGCCATAGCACATATCGATAATTCAGCTTTTTATCCACTTAGGAATAGCGCTTACCCACAAAGGCATCATCAATCTCTAACGAAATTGTCTCCCTCTCCAATTATAATACATTTCCATTGTCAGCAGTTTCTTTCACTCTCCCCTTATGGACCGCCGCCCATTAGCAGCCACCCGACCCACGCCCCCTTGCTACACAGAAGAAAATAATCTTGATTTATATTTTGTAGCAAAATAAAAATTAAGATAAAGTCACAAGGGAAATATAAAAGAATATTTAACTTAAATAACTTAAATTAATTTTTTCATTATATTTTTCTGTGTATAAACGGATTTTTATATATTTTTTTTTTCACTGTATACACACCCACTCATACAACGGCAGCACAATTAACATATTCACAGCGAGCTTATCCCTTAATGCTCGCTTGGGCCTCTTGCCATTTTTTCACTTTGCCTGTCATTCCATTTTTGGCCCGAAGCGGAAAAAGGAAGAAACGGTTAAGGAGCAGGAGCGGTGGAGAGGAAGCATAAGCAGGAGCTGGAACGACAGCGACCACGCTGCGTATACGCAACTTGCGTGCTGGGCAAGGACGCAGCGGAAGCTGCTGCTGCGGGTTAACATCCCCCACCCGCCACCATTGTGGCCGCCAGCGAAGGTCGCGCACACAGCGCCAAGCTGTCTGACAACTGCGTCAACTGAACTGCCTGTGGATGGGGGCCCCCAACCCCCCGTTTTCATTTGTTTTGTTAATGAGGGCACACGCCGCCCCCGCCCACTTGCCCATATGCATAAATAAATAATTAAAAAGTATTTGTCTTTCCCAAAATTGAATTGAATGCGAGAGAGCTGCGTGAATTTAGAGCCGAGCGAGTGATGAAGAATTAAGAAATCAGGGAAATGTTATATAGAAAAATTACAACATTACAATTAGAATTCTATAATATTTATTATTTTTATTTTATTGAGATTTTTATTAGGTTTTGAGCAAGAGATATGCTTTAAATTATATTTAAAAAAGTTGATTTTAAAAAAACCTTTGAAATAAGTAAGAAAAAATATTTCCACAGGGAAAACATATATTTGAAAAATTTTAAAAAGGTATTTTAGTTAACAAAAAAGATTTGTTAGGCCTGAAGATAAATAAAGTATTAAATATTAAATTTATTTTATTACACCTTCTGCTTTAAGCTATGAAAATTGCATACATTTTATTACCAAAAATTTTATTTAAGAACTTTCAAGCAATAAAATTAAGAAAATAACATTATTACGCTATAAAAATATAATTTTCTTTGTTATATTATTTAAAAGCTTATATTATTTAACAAAAAATATTATTATTATTTTAATTTAGATACTGCAAAAGGCACAGACCCATTTAATGAGGTAAACTCTCTTGTATACCAATTTTCCCATGCCCCGTGTCAGTTTTGTGCTGCATTTTGCGGTCTGTTTTGTGGGTTTAGGTTTTCGGTACTGCAACACAGGTGAAAAACCGCAACCCTTTTGCCACCTGTCCAACCCCTAAATCCATTGGGCTAATCGCATATGAATTAGTAACGTTGAATACAGGTTTTCTTTTTTTTTTTTTTTTGGTTGCTAAAAGGCAAGTGCGAACTTTGTTTCCGCTTCCGGTTTTGACACCTGTTTTCCCGCAACCACAACACACACACACACACACAGACGTCGGTCGGAGGATACAACATGACATTTATTTTATTGGCCACACTGATTTTCATTTATTTTGCATGTCTAAACAATTTGGCCAACTAAAGAGGTCTCCTGCATAAATTAAAAACAATCAGCATTTTTGTCAAATTATCTGTGAAATCCCATTCCAGATGCATTTACCGTGTTACTGGATTGTGTGTGTGTGTGGTTTCTGTTGAAATCCATTTGGAAGGCAAAGAGGGCATATTACATGTGTTAAATGACAAATATAACTATGCAAATGTCGCGTTTGTGGGGCCTTTAATCAAGGCAGCACTAAAATTCCATCTACCTGCTGGCGTTGCGCATTCAACAATAAATCTGTTCTTTTCTCTCCTGTTTTATATATATTTCCTTTTACATTTTATTTTTATTTATATTTGTTTTTTTGTTTCGTGAGTGAGTTTTGCCGACTTTAATGCGCTGCCTTTGTGTTGTGCTTGGGTGTGTGTGAAAGGCAGCCGTTAAATCCGCAGGCGACGCACAAATGTATGCTACGTAATTTAAGTTAATAGCCAAGGCACACACACAGCACACATGCTCGCAGCTTTCGCAGCATTCAGTTCTCCGCGTCTGTTCAAATTACAATTCATTATGTACAGGTGGCGAGCGAGTGAGTGTGTGTACACAGGGGAGTATGTGCACTGAGCAAAATATTGGATGCAAAATCATATTTGTCTTAAATTTTAACTAGTTAAAAAATGGGCAGGCACAAGAATGAGCAGCTTTTAGATTATAGAGTTCATCACCTATATTTATTTTATATTATTTACAAAAAAAAATGTAAATAATTCATAAATTCCTTTCAGTGTGTCTATGCAAGGGACTCAAACGAGATGGAGAATTGTCAAGGAGCGCGCGGTTATGACGCAAGCAAGCAAGGATTTAATCCTGAGCAGAGACGCGGCAGAGACTTCCGCATGCGGCACTTCAACTGCATGCCACTGCTCGCCTTGATTACAGTTGCAGGACACTTCAGCACTAGCTGCCAGGGTATAAATGGGTTGCACCGTTATATGGGAATAACACAATCAACTCCCACAACTCGAAACAGTTACAGGAGCTGAAGCACTTGCATTATACCTTTTTGTTCTTTCATAAAGTTCAAGAAGCTCTTAGATATATTTGGGATTGCATAAAATCAGATATAAATTTAAAGTATGATATTTCAGGTTTCACCCTGACAGAATGTAAACCTTGAAAAAAAAATCAAATTTTTTTTTTTTAATTCCTAACAAAAAAACGTTTCCTTTTAATTCACCTTAAAGTGTATTAAGTCGGTCGTTGGTTGGCAGATTGTCTCGTTTTTATTTTTCATTGTGCTTTAGCAATTTGCGTCAAATTTCGAGTTTAAGTGTCAATTACAAGAACAATAAAAACCGAGCGAGACATTGCAAAAAAAAGAAAAATAAAACAAAAAAATGAAGGAAGATAGATGACAGAGAGCGAGGCGGAGACAGCGCTTTACACATCTCCGGCTACCTTTCATCGGTGGGTGGTGAAAGATGGGTCGAGAGTCACCTATATGTACACACATACATGCAGCATGCTTGTCAAGTTGACAATTTTTTTTTGCTTTTCTTGTTTCCTTTTTCTGCCTCCTTGTGCGTTCGTTTTTTTTTTTCTTTTTGGCTTTTGCTTCGGTTTTAACCTCAATTTACAAAGAGTCTTGATGCTGGGCAGGTGCCTTGAAATTTGACTGTGAGTGGGCAGAGGGGAGAGGTATGTGTGTGTGTGTGTGTGGTGTGTTTAAAATTTGACTTGCCTTCACGCCACCTTCCACAACCCCCCACCCCCCCTCATTCTGGCCTTTTCTGCCCTTTTCTTCACTTGACAGCGACGACTTTTGACTTTCTGCGCTGGCATTTTGACACAGTTGATTACAGCGCCACCTAGTGGCCGCCGACGCCGCCGCCGCCGCCACACGCAGCTCTAGAGCTCTCGAGTGCGACAGAGATAGGCTGAGGCAAATGGGGAACGAAAGGACGATGGGAACGGAGAAAAGGAGGCACAGAGGTATAGAGGCAGAGGCAAAAGCAGAGGCAATATTTATGCAAATGCCCCAGAGACATGCTCCCATCCCGCTCACACAAAAGTTTGTCATGCTCATGCACATGCAACCCCACATGTCCTCGGAAGGATGCACAAGCACGCGCACACACAGACACCAGTCGATCGGAGAGAGATAGCATATGCGGCGTCCTAAGAGCATTATTCCGCATGAACTACCAAATTGCATTCCAAAATTTATGTATTTCATTTGAATTCAGTTCGGTTTTAAGCTTTAATCAGTGAACGAAAGGAGATTGTGGGGATTGTGGGGAGTGCGTTTCACATTGTACCACCAACTGTTAAGCAAGAAGATTTTTTGTTGTATCGAGATTTTGGGGGGTTTTTAAGAAAACAGTTTGGACTTTTTTTTTTTTTTAAATACAGAAATCGTAGAAGGAAGAAACTACAAGTTAGGATTAAAAATCCTAATTTGTCATAAAAAATCGAATTGCATACTTTTAAAAACGTTTTAAAGTATAATTTTTAATATCTAAATTATATTTTAAAAAATGCAATTTAAAAATGTACTTCAAATTTTTTGAGTTTCGTTTTAAAGAACTTTATCTATTTCTATCTGCTATATCTCAAGCATTTGGGCACGATATTAATATTTCATCAGGGGTTTCTCGAGTCCTTTCCAGACTTAATTTAAGAGTATGGTTGAATTCCTTCATTCTTTCGCCCTTCTTCGCTTCTATTTTTTTTTTTCTTCCTTGTGGCAAAATATTTGTCGAAAAGCGAGCTACAAAATATTTATGCAAGGCTGCTGCTGCTGCCTACGGTAGCTAGCGCACCATCTCGCTCTCGGCCACTGCCCTCGGCCGCTGACCGTCTCGCTTGCACGCACATAGCCAGCCAGGACATCTGCACGTACCGCAAATGCAGAGAGCTAAGGGTAAACAAAAGCGAACCAAAGAAAACAGCCCCAACGAAGAGGAGGCGAAAATGGATGAAGGAAGAAGAAAAAGCAGAGGCAGAAGGTGTAGCTGAAAAGTAGGCAACAAAAGGAGGCAGGAGATGAAACGAGGACCAAGGAATTATTGCCGCAGCTGATGAAAAAGGAAATGACCACAAATTGCCGTGGGAATGTGTTTGTGTGGGAGTGTGCGAGTGTGCGAGGATATATGTATGCCGGCACGTGCATGTGTATAGGTTATATAGGTTATTTAACGTATTTAATTTCCCTCTCCACTACGGCAGAACTGGGGGCTTGGATAGGACAGACCGCAGGACACAATTTTGCAGTTCCATTTTCCCATGGATCTCCTTCGTCCAAGACGTGCCGAAATTCCACAGTCACCCATCAACATTCTGGGTGTTGACAATTTCAGGTCAACGACAAGACTGCTCCTTGTACGTTTTAGTGTCTGTTTTTAGACAAATATCCTTACGAATTGAAATGGGATATTTGAAAACATATGTTTTAGTATTTAAAACTTGAAATTCCTGGTATTTAATTCTTTGAGTTAATATATGGAAAGCTAATCCCCACTGAAAGTCTCCTCATAACGATCTTAAAGATAGTTAAAGGATCTTGAAAATGTTCAGTTAATCTTTAGATTTTTTTTGAAGCCCAATTTTTGTTTTCTAGATCAAAACCAAATTGTTTTTAATTAGTTTAAAGATATAAGTGATAGCATTAGGCTTCCGTTACACAACTTAATGGGCAATAAGCGGACTTAATAAAGTTTTTGACTAAAAATTCGTTTCTCAACTTTAGCTAGGATTTATCCTTTTTATGGAACACACACACACACACACATACAAAAGTGGGTAACAAACTGTTGGCTGAAACTGAAATGCCCGGGGCCAACACTTCTCCTTTTCCCTCTTGCTCTGTGCGGGGTTTTCTCTTCTTTTTTTTCTTTGCTTTTCCTGCGTGTGTGTTCGCCTGTTAGAAAATAATTAAAACTTTTCGTGATTTCGTGCCAGTGTAGCTGCGATTTTTCTCAATTTAAAATGAATTCTAACGTCGGCAACGGCAACGTTTGAATATGTCTGCAGCTGCTGCCATGTTCAATGTGCGAGCGTAAGGACCAAGTTTACAATTCGTAGACCTAAACCGAACTCCCCCTATTCCCCGCTATACGGCTATTCCGCCATCGTCACTCGGTTTTGATTAGTTATTGCTGCTGGCACTTTTTGCCGCCGCCCCCCTCTGAAAAGCCTCCCAAATTGCCACAATATTCGTGCAGCTTTTGATTAGCGGCAATTTTATACCAGTTTTTTGTTTCTTTTTTTATTTACCCCACTAGTTGCCTTTTGTTTAGGACTGGCTCTCTTTATCGGTGCACTTTCTCCCGCTCTCTCCACCTGTTGGCATTTCCCGGCTCGATTGATTTATCGATTGTGCGTGGATCGCTCAAATCGGTAGAACTGGAATAGCAAATGGGCTGCTCTTCAATTTGCCAAAATTATTACGGAAAATCTACAAGTATTGCCGTATGTGGCGGCACCCATCGCTCTTTGTCACCCATAGTCGTTCGCTCTATAAATAAACTATTTTAAATCGAACGAACCGAAATCAAAGCGAAGAACGCACAGAATAAAATTTCGAAATTGATGAAGGTGTGAGGGGTAAGGGGGGCGGGCAGGGCTATTACATATGTTTTCTGGTGATCGTTTTCGATGTCAGCCATAAAAGATATAGGTCTAAAACATGCCTCAGTGATGTTAAGAAACCATTTCAATAATGTCACATATTTGTATGTGATTTTCAGTTATGATCTAAGTTGTTGCATGTTCCAAATTATTAATTGAAATTCTTCAGAGTTTTATGCATCTTTTAAAGCATTCTATATTAAGACATTTTTAATATGCATTATAAGGGTTTAATTATAGCCTTTAAAAGTGTGCCTCTATTTATTTATCCCTCAACTTGCTAAAAATAAAATAATTCAGTGGGATTAGCAGCTGTCTCTAGTTTTTTGGGTTAAATTCAAGCAAAAGGTTGCTAAAAGCCGTGTACTTAGTACTCTAACTTAAAATTAATAAACTTAATTGAAGGTTGATAAAAGTCCAAGGTCAACTGTGATCTGTTAAAGATTGATAATTTTCTTTTATTATATTTTTATTATAGTTTTATTTTTAGTTTTATTTTTATATATATTTTTTTTAGGCCAAGTTGGTTTTTGTTTGGCTATCAATTTGTTACCAATTTACAATGTCGATGCCTCGCATCTGAACTCGTTGTGCCTCTTCTCGTGTGGCCCTGACGTTTTACGACATTTTCAATGCGATAGGACACACAAGCAGCGAGCAGGAGAGTGAGGAAGGACGAGAGCAAGAATCAGCGGGAAATCGGGAAGGACTGCTGCTTATCGATGGACACGCGTGTACTATAAAATGTCTTGAATATTGCCCGATGATGACACGGCCAAAGTTGCGTGCACGCAGAGAAATACGAGTTAACCCATAAATGGTTGAACCAAAAATTATGCTCCAATAATGATTTATCATGCAACAAACAGAGAAGACAAAACCTCGAAAATCTTGTCAAAGTAACTTCTTTTAATGAATTAATAATTATTCATAAATTTCTCAGAAATTATTTCTGCGTTCCAAGTTAAAATTTGAGAATTTCCAATTCACCTTCTACCACGAAAGTGTAGTTTTTTTTTACAAATTTTTCTTTATAGCTGCAAAAATTATATTTTTACTTGTTTATTATTATTATTTAAATGCATTTTTATATTACTCTGCTGTCTGTCAGTGCCTGTACGTGCTGCAGATATTTTTGCCCTTCGCCATTGAGTCGCTTCCCTTCCCTTCCCTCAAGTCCATTCGCTACCGGGAGAAGTGGGGCCCTGAGCCCGAGTCCATAAATTAATCGATGCCAATGGCGAACTGGAGGCGAAGATCTTAGCCCACATGGAAGGGTATCGCAAGGTCATCGCCAACTTAGCCCCGATTCTTGTGTTTTGTTTTAGTCAAGTTTTTTTTTCTCTGGGTTTTTCTTGATTTGCTGGGTGTGTCGTTGAACTAAACTCCTCTATAAATATCAACGGCGATTTATCGCATGTCTGTCCCACTGTCTATATCTCGTGTGCGTGGGCCTATAAAATGGCCAAGAGGAACACAAGACCCGCACACCGCGTCCACTTTAGATCGCTTCTAGGCCCACTTCCAATCGATTTCAGTTCGTATTGCCAATTTGTTAGAGCGACATGGCCCGGACTCATTTTCACATTCACACGCTTTGATTTCAAAAGTTATCTCATCCAAAAATATAGGAAACGAAAATGCTCAAAAAATATGCTCAAATTTTTGAAAGCCAAGGAAGGGGTATTGTAAATGCAGTTAAATTTTGGAGTTTAAAAAAAGAAACAATTAGTAGGAAAATTTATATGTTAATAATGATAATATTTAAATATTTGAATAATGATTTAATAATAATTTAAAATAACAATATTTAAATTATGATATTTAAATCATAATATTTAAATATTTTGCAGAAATGAAAAAATGGTATTTATTTTGAAAAATCCACGATAGATAGAAGGTTCCAGTTTAATTTTTATTTACTACGGTTTACCATTTAACCATCAATTATGATTATATTTTAGCAAAACATTTGCAAAATATGATATTTATTAAAATGTTAATTTATTTATTATTTACTTATTTTATTTGTATTTTTTAAGTTTAGAATTTCAAAGCAAAATTAATCTGATTAACATAAAGGTACTCGCCATATTTTCTAGTGTTTGCTTATGTACTCTTAGACTTTATTTCTTTATTTCGTAAAGATATATACATGGATATATCAAAATCCTTTCAGTTTTCTTTGACTATAAAATAAAGTCTCTTCGATTTCAAAAGGAAAATCGAATTAAACTTGGGAAAATGCATAAATTCAATACACAACGGACTATTTCATCTTTTGTTTGTACGCACGCACGTGCTTTAAATTTGATTTTCCTCAATACCATTTTATTTATTGCCAACAAACAAACACACACACACGTGCAACCGCAGGTGAACCGTTAAATATGCAACACTGGCTGCCACAGTTTAAAAGCCACAAAATAAATTGACCAATCCCCACCCCTTTCCCCCCATCCATTGAAATATCCACCATTTTTGTTGGCCAAAAAAAAAAATAAAATAAAAAGAGAAATTTTAAGCAATTTTAATGAAGCAAAGCTTGCAACGTTGTTGTTTGCTCGTGTGTGCGTGCGGTCACACACAAGGATACCCCCAATATCCCTTCGACCCAATTCCCATGGCAAAATCCCATTGATTTGAAATGAAATATAAACAGAGAAAAAATTAAGAACAAAAAATAGTGAGAAAAAAAAAATAGAAAAAAAAGCGCAACGAATATGCAAAATAATAGAAACAACAATAACAGACGAGCGTGTGAGTGTGTCAGGATAAAAATAGAAAAAAACGCAACAGAGCGGCGCAACATGCGAAATGCAACAACAGCAATGCTACAACGGCCATAAAACGAAAATAAAACTTACATAAATTTAGAAGTCTTGGCTGGCAGTCGCGTTTGTGTCGCACTGCTGCTCCCAAAACGCACTTTATTTTTGGAAAAACGAGCAACGAGAAGCCAAAAAAAAAAAAGCGAAAAAGCATCACCGCGAATGACGCAGCAACAGGCGAATCAGTTTTATAGACACGCAAAAGCAAATGCACAACAAACAATATGGCCAAAAACTGCACTCTCACTTCCACTCAATGAATGACAATCTTGGTAACAGTGTAGCAAGTGCACTATTTCTCAAGCTTACAGTGTTCCCAGATGCAGGATCTGGTTTAAGCAAGAACTTGGTTAAGATTATAAGTAGCACGAAGTATAATGCTTAATTATGTTAATAGGACTTATTAAGGCAAAATTTTAATTCTATTTTTTATAGTTATATTAATTATATTTACAAAAAAAAAACAATACTCCAAAATTATTTATGGGAAAGCCTAAATGTAAGCCTCCAACTCCAAACCCCCCGATCGATAGCATTCTTTCGATAAATCAGTGCCACAAAGCCGCAGAGTGAGTCTCGTTATGCGGCTCAAAAGCAACTCTGGACAGCAGCTGCCGCACTTCTATGCGAGTTGGAGCATATAAAAATAATAAAAACAAAAAAAAAAATAAATAAATAAATAAAATAAAAGCCAGAGAAAACAGAAACAGTCGGCGGCTTAAAGTATGTGAAGCGTCCAAGGGGGTGGTGGGCAGGAAAGAGGAAATAACAACCGAAAAATGGAAAAACAAACAACAACAAGACATGCACAGAGAGAAAAAAAAAACTATAATCAAATTTAGAACCATTGAAAAATCAAAATATTCTTCAGAAACCCAAATGTTATTATTAAAATAAATAATAATAACAATAATTATAAAAAAAAAAATTTTTTTAAATATTATTATTTAAATTAATATTTATATTATTAAGTTTACAAAAAAAAAAAAAATAGTATTAGAAATTTTGTGTGTGCACAACTGAAGAGGAATGGGAAGTCGGGGCAGGGGAGCAGGATGCCTCTGGTGAGTCGTAAAATTGCGCAAACAGGACTCTCTTCTCCAGCTCTTCGTCTGCCTCTTCATCGTCCTCTGGCTCGTGTTTAGAGAGGTGTGTGTGTGTGTGTGTGTGTGTGTGTATTAGGGGGTTGAGGGGTGGGAGAAGGACACAAGAAGCTGGCCAAATTAAATACAGCAATTTTGCAAAACGAATGGCACGCGCAAAGCAACAGCGAATAATAATATGAAGGAAGTGCGCAAAAGGAAGCTGCGAAGCAGGAGGAAGACCCCCTGAAAGAGGGGGAAGGGCAAGTGGGGACGACCTTGGGATGTTCTGGGAGCAAACGCATATTTTTCTTCTGTTTGCTCTGAATTTTTTTCCAGAATCCAGTTTATCCTTTTGTACTGTTTTTCGGATTTTGTATTTTTTTTTTATGCGTAAAAAGCCTGCAAACATGTCCAAAGCTGCTGTTGCAATTTTTGGTTTCTTCGCGAGAAAAAAAAAGAGGCCGAGGCCCCCGAAAATGTTTGCACACAAAGCGAAGGCCGTAAACTATGAGACTGGAGTGCACAGGAAAAAAAGGATCGTTAGAATTATGATTTATAAAACACAAATTAAATTAAATTTAAAATCCACCATAAAATCAGTAGCATTTTTGAAAATGTTGATTTCTTTTAAGGCTCAAATTAAATACTAATTGAAATGTAAAAACCTGCCAAACAGCTTACAAAAATTTTAATTACAAATTTATCTTAATTTAAATATTAAATGTAAAAATCATTTTCATCCTCGTCATACAGAAATCACTGAAAATAAATCTAAAAAAAAACCAAGATTGCCAAAAGTTAGGCTACAGAATAATACATTTAATTAAGCAATTAAAAAAATGCATTACATACAGTAAAGAAATATTTTAGAAATATATAAAAAAAAATTTAAATAAATATTTCAATTTTTAATTTTTTTAACATTAATTTTTGTCTTTTTTTTCATTTAAAATCCTTAACATTTCCTCTCAGTTTAAATGAAATATGCAAGTTGCTGTCCTTTTTGGAGAGCCAGTAGCGCAGGGACAGAGGCTAAACTGGACACAAAATGTTTATGAGCACTTTAGCTTGGCCACGGACGCTCCCTGAAACGGGATCAGGAGTCTGGAGCTGGCAGGAGCACACACACCACCCACTCCTCCACACAGACGCCGTTACATGCCGCAGTCCCCGCCCGGTCATCAGCAGCATCATTCACATTTACGACCCAGCGGAGGCTGTTGCTTCCACCAGCCAAAAAAAAAAAAATAAGAAAACAAAAAAGGAAAGCATGTCCTTGGGGGTGAAATTCGTTGCTTTCGGTACTATTCTGTCCGGCCTCCCTCCTTTCTCCCCTTGATTACTGTCAATGATTTGCTTTTGGCCCCATAAAATGCAAGAAAATTGAATTATTTTTCGCAATTATGTGTCACAGAAAAAAAGGGACGCCAAAGGGAATCCACAAATTATTTTAGGGAGCACTAAAAAAAATCTCTGTGAAAGTTGTACAATTTTAAAATACTGATAAATTTTTTGTTAAAATCCTCTTTTAAGAATTTAAAAAACATTTCCAAGATATTTCATCAGTGTAAAGTCAAAAGAGAGTTTCAATCAGATCGTTTAAGGCCTTAAAATGACCTTTAATTTGGCCAAACACAGCACTAAGTGTACCCTAATGTGGCTAATGAAGTGTATATAACGATAACGAGGGTTATTTCTAAGGTATATTAATATTTATGTATATTTAATATCAGTTTAAAATGTAACTCACCTGGCTGTGCCACTTGCGATAGTTGTTATATATGTGTTTAAATTGTATTATGTTTAGTTATATTTTATTGATAATAGTTTGCAATTAGAATTGTTTAAATATCCGTAGTTGTTGTTGTTGTTGTTGTTGAGAGCGAAGGACACGCGAGGGGGGGAAACGAGAACCTTTGCAATGGCAGCTGCCCTCGACTGAGACACTCTGCATTCATTTATCCGACTTTAGGGCCCATTTTTAACTACTTTTTTTTTTGCTCTTCTCTCATCTATTCATCAGTTAGATCTTTGGCAGTAATATATAGAGAGGGGGGGGGTTTGGGGGGTGGGTTTTTGGGGGAAAAAATAAAAAAAAAATATATAATGATTGATATTATATTTAGATATATATATAAATATATCTAATCAGAAAACACACAAACACACACACACGACGGAAACGGAAACGGAAGTGTAAGCACTCGCGACGAAACTGAAGCCCAGAGAAACGAAATACGAAACTCGAGATTATTCGATTATTTGCCGATTACTTTGGATCGATTTGAATAGCTCTCTATATCCTTATTTTCTTTTGCTTTTAGGACATTTTGTTTTGCCTTCTTATAGCCGGTATCTCATTAATTTGGCTTATTTGCCAGGATTGTTTCCTCGATGGCCCATCCATTTGGACACTTCCAGCTCATTTGACGCGGGGATTGCGGATTGCATGTCCTGCGGCGCCAGCCTGCCTGGAAAATTGTGAAAAAACAAAAAACGGAAAGTAAGGAAACGGAAATTCTTTTTATGGCTTTTTCAATAAATTTACAACCAATAATGATTTGTGTGTGAGCAGCTGATGGATGGAGTGGCAATTTAGCTTGAAGCTGTCTAGGAGGATGGTATAAATCAAGAGAGCTTGAGGAAGGTGATTAGCTAAAGAAGAACTAAATATTTCTTTAAAAAATACCCCTAAAAAAATGTCATATATTTATTCAAATTGCATTCTTTTAAAAAATCAAGGTTAACTTCCACTTTAGGCTTACAAATCTTCAAGAACTTTCATTTTTCGTGTAATTAATTACATATCCTGTCTTAAATTTATATGTAAAATATTTAAACCAGAACCAAAGAAACACTTTTCATTAAAGTTCCACAGATTTCCTTCCCCGCAGAATATTTTACATTTTTTTATTTACTTATTTTTCTGCCCTTATTTGCTGGGTCCCAAAAAGATCTAAAGAAAATATTGTGTGCGGAATCTTAGGAACTTTTTCAAGACATGACTTTATGCTTTATATGTATACATATATGTGCATATATATATATATATATAGACAAGGATTCGTTGGGCTGATTTATTTGGTTCTAGTCTTAGAAAAGCAGGTACCTTGGCTGAGCTCCTGGCTCCTTGCGTTTTATTACTTTATCCTTTATCCTTTACCCATATTGGCCCACGTTTTTTTCATCATGTTTTTTTTTTCTCTCTGCCTTCCAAACTCATTTTGTTGATGTTCTCCGCAAGGCTTTTTAAACTTGTCATACATTTTGATAAAGAATTCGCCTTGTTCCCTCGAGGGCCCGGGGATGTTGTCAGCACCACCACCACCCTGAGCACACCACCCCCTTTTCTTTAGCCTCCTTTTCCGCCCCCTCTCACCTGGAAAGTCGCAGCTCCACTGCTGACGCGGCGTGCAAAATTTTGCACATTCAACGGGACGAGGGACTTCCCCCTCATTCTTAGCTCTAGTCCTTTTACCTATCTTCACCACACTCTCCTCCCCGCTCATACCACTCACCTTCTACCCTCTGGTCTTTAACCAAATTCGCATTCTTCGCAATTTAAGTGAATTCCTGTGCTCTCCGCCAGCCCGCGGGCCACAGAACGCACAGCGAGTTGACTTTGTCTTTTGTAGTTTTCATTTCATTTCATTTCAGTTCGTTTCGCCTCGCTAATGGCACAAAGTTTCCAAAATACAGAGAGAGAAATATTCAACAAGTCTAGAATTTTTCAATAATTTTTCTAACAGAAAATAATCAAAAATATGCCTAGTTTAAGCCCAAAAGAAATTGATTTCAAATTGGTCACAAATGGAAAATTCACATAAAAAAATATGCCATTAGCTTTTATAAAAAAAAAAATAACCTAAGTAAGCAGATAATTAAGTATTTTCAGCCCTGGTTTCCTTTAAATATTATTTAATCTGCGATTTTTAATTATTAGGTCAAAGAAATTCGCTACTAATAAATGAAAAAATATTAATTTCATTAGTTTAAATATTGTAACAAATTAAATATGAACTAAGTATTTGTATTTACAGCAAAACTTTAATTTAAACAACACACAAGGAGCCTGTTTAGCATCAACTTGTGTTCCCAAAAAAGTTCTATCTGCAAGCTGAAGGTTTCCTTTTGACTTTTACTAAATCCTTTTAACAATATTTTTGGTTTATAAGATGATAAATCTTTTGTAAAGTAAATATTTCAGTTAAATCCCAATCTTCAAAAATTGATAATTTCAATTGAAATAATTTGGCTTTAAGGAATATGAATAGAAATTATCAAAATCAAGTTAATGTAAACACAAATTTAGTTAATTTATAAATAATTCTAAAAAAGAACTTTTATAAATTAATATTATTAATTAAACTTAGGCACAAATCCCTTATTGTGTCAGTGGGAGGGATTTTGCAGGTATCACTGCAGCTTCTCAAACGAAAAATGGCAAAGGGGAAGATGAGGTTTTTTTTTTCTTTTTTCTGAACTCCATTTCCTGGCTTAAAATTTGCCCAACTTGGCTTTGAATATTGTCTTTATGTTGAGTTATTATTTTTAGTTTGTTTTTAGTGGCTTTCATTTAATATTTCTATGGCGGGGCTATTAGGGAAAAGCAGCCCCTCTTGACACACACACACACTCACACAGAGTTGGGCAGGAAAACCCATACACACACACACACACACACACACATGGGGAGAGCGGCGATGAAATTGTTCAAGGACATTTCCAATGGCAGTGCGCAACAATAAAATAAAAAAAAAAAATAAAAAAGAAAAGGAACATCTTCAGATCGCAAACTGCAAAATTCCGCTCTACAGAATTGCCATGTGAAAGCCATTAAGGCCCCATAATTATTCTCCGAAAATATCGGTATTACAGTATCATCGGGTATGCAATGTTATGAATATGAAAATGAAAATCATTTTTAACGATGCGACGCGTCGCCGAGATAGATCTTTCGTTCTCTATATCCCTCCCTCTCTGTCTTTTTTTTCGATTTTGAGTTTTTGTATTTACGTCACTACAGTTTTATGGCTCTTTAAATATTAATGAAAAAAAAAAAATAATAATAAATAAAATCACTGGGACAAAAACAAAAATTAATTATAGATATTAAAGAGCGATGATCCAGACAGCCGCCAAAAAGGCTGTGTGTGTGTGTGTGTGTGAGGGAGGAAGTACCTACCTCAAAGGGACATCTTGGGTTTTCTCAATTTTTTTTTTTTTTTGTTTCTAAATTTTATTTAATTTTTCGAAGGCGTCGCGCGCACTGGAAAAAAATTTCAAAAAAAAAGAAAAGGAAAAAATCTGCGAACGAAGCGGATTCTGCGACGGATGCTTTACGAAACAACGGGATATATTTTATATTTTTTTTGCGGAGCTACGGCGGAAATTATTACCAACACGGATTTTTATTTGAAAAATAAAAAAAAACAGCGGTTCGTGGCGGTCTTCGGTGCGGCAACTACTGCTGCTGCTGCAGCTACTGCGGCTACTGCTGCTGCTGCGGCTGCTACTGCGGCTGCTGCTGCTGCGTTTCCTGCTACTGCTGCTGCTGCGGCTACTGCTGAATGCTGCGTGTCGCGTGTCGCGGCTCTGCACATCGCGCCGTATACCCAACGACTAGGCGCTGGAGACCAACTGTGCGGAACCCAGACGCGTCTGCAGCGTGTTCCGATTCCGATCCGAGTCCGAAATTGAATCCGAATCAAAATCGGTGTATCCCCGAGTCCGAAACGCTTTCCGAATCGCAAAAGGCAGGCAAGAAAACCAACGAAACCGACGAAACCGATGAAAACCCGAAAGCCACAACCGACTGCAGCCTCTGCTGCGGCTGGCGTCGCTGCTACAGAGATAGAGATGCTTTTACCTTGAGCTTTTCCACTGCTTTTCCTTTGCTTTTTCACCGCTTTCCCTGCGATTTTCCTCCCTCTATTTCTTTAGCTCTGCCACCGCTTTTCGATATCGAAAATAAAAGCTAGAGTCCGCGCGCGCTGAGCTTTGAAGGTCAGCAAAGCGGCGACTTTCCACAATTTCCGTTTTTCCAATGGCTTTCCAAAGAAATGCCGGATGAGCTTTCGGCGCCGAAAGGATAAGGCAGCGGCCCATATCCTGCAGAAAGTGGGCCAGTCCGCAGCGGAATGCAGCAGCATTTCGGACTTCCAAGAGATTCCAACAAGAAAGCTTATCCAAAGGCGTTAATTTAAAAAACCAGGAAAATCCAAAAACAATAATCGCAACAAATCTAAACCCCCCAATTAAATAAAAGTTTTATTATAAAACATAAAACAATTTTAAATCAATATTAACTAATATAAAAACTACCGTTATCCCTTTAGCAACGCTTTTTAATCCCTCTTCTAATGAAAACTTAGCTATTCATATGAATTATCAATATATTTATTCTAACATTTTCCACATCCATTTTATATATTTTTCCTCTATTTTTCCCAATTTATCTGTCTAACTATTTTGCACGTAAAAGATTTTTCAAACTAAATATTTAACACTAATATATAAAAAATAATGTAAATAATGTTAAAAGATGGTACTTAAAAATTTATTATTTACGATTTTTTATTACAATTTGTTTTCATTTTTATTTACAAATAATTTCTCGTTTACAGAAAGGCAATCACCGATTAGGATCCACATTCATGTGGATCGTATTCCCGAATCTACTTGCCCCAAGTGTAGTTTTGTTTTCTTTTTTAATGTGAGCTTTCAGGGGCAAATGCGAAACACAAAAACCAACGTCGAAGTTCCACGTAAGCTGTGTGGCACCAAAGAATATAGAATTATATTGGGGGATATCTCTCTAAAAATAGAACAAGCAAATCCTGACTCCTTCACTGTTAAACCCATGTTAAAAGGGGCGTAAGAAAAACGCCATCAAGCCGTCACAGGTCGAACTACAGCTTGTGGCAAGAGGAAACAGCGAAATGGATTTGCTTGTTCTCTTTTCTGCATGAGATGCCCGCTCTTTATGTATATGTAGATCACACTTTCTTTGGTGGCACGTAAGAGAGGCATGCAAGAGAAAATATTGTAGATACATACATACATATGTATGTATATAGGCATAAAAACTTGTATGCCTTTAAAGGACAAGAAAAATCAATAGATGATCGTCACTCACATGTTGTTGTTGCTGGTGAAGCCGCTTTGTTGAACATTTCGGGTCTACGTAGATTTCCCGGCATGGAAAGCGTAGTTTTTCACTTTCATCCAACTGGGAATCCGCCAATATGGCCGCCGCCAGCCGTTGTCCCGCTTTCGTCTTTTCATTTCGCTGGTGCAACCGGAAAATGCAATTCTGCTGTTTTTGCTCGCTGCAACATTTCGATGGCGTCCATATTATGATACATTATTTAATAACTTTTCACTAATTAATCACTTTTGCTGCACAAAACTAACGCGTGCGCGACCGCGGCAGCACCTTCGCCGCCGCCATGTTGCTAGTGCGAGCGGTAGGCTGTGTGGCACGTAAGCGACGCGTGCGAGAGAAGAGTGCAGATATATAGGTCTCATAATAAATTTGGCTTTGTGCATTTTATGAGACATTAGTTATTGGCAATTTGCAACTCGGGCGTTGATTTTCTGATTTAAAGCCCTGATTTTCACAATTTTATACGATCGCCGCCGCCGAAGTTGATTTTTAAGGCGGTGTTCCCGCCTACCGCACTTTTTTTTCGTCTTCTCATTTGCCCGTGTTCGCTCGTCCATCAAAAAGAGTAAAAATCTCGTTTTTCTTTTCGTTTTCTTTGCTTTTTTCTTTTTTTGCAACATTCTGATGGCGTCCTGTGGCATTAGGCATTTTATGACACATTATTTAGCACTTTCCACTAATTAATCACTTGCGAAACACGAAAATTGACCCGCGACCGACCGCTTCTCTCGAGTGCCAAAAATAAACTAATGAAAAAGGCGCCAACTTCTTCGCCGCTCACCATGTTGCAAGTGAACAGCTGTTTAGATCGCATGTTGAATTGTGCGAAGCAACAGCTATAGGCTGTGTGGCACATAAGCAATGCGTGCGAGAGAAGAGTGCAGACTTATAGACATTAAAAAGGTGAAATATTAAGAATTCACCTTGGCGCGCTTTTACATATTTTATTGCCAATTAGTAAAGTAAATTATAAATTCAAAGATTACACGGTAACTGGAGGGGCTAGCAAGGCAACAAACTTGGATAACAACAGTAGACATGGCGACGAGCAAACAAAAAACAAAAGAAACAAGTATGTAGGCTGTCAGTCGGCATGTGACCGATCCAAAACATATCCAGATACCATCTAACATTCCGGAATTCCAAGCGCCAAAATGTCCAGTCCGGAGGAGGGGAGTGACCAGGAGAGAGACGGCGAGGCCCACAGTGGCGGGCGGAAGCGATTCCGTAAGCGGAAAACGCCACGTGAATCGGCGGGCAGTGGCGGTGGAGAAGGAGGAGGAGGAGGTGACCGGTCGACCATCAACGCCGAATTACGACATAGCGGCACATCGATCGAACGAATCGGCAGCGACTCCATAATGATAGAGCGTCTCAGTGACGGCCTCTCGGACGGATCCGGCGCTGGCAAGAAGCCCGGGAAACACCAGAAGCATCAAAAGCACCAAAAGCAACAGAAGCACACGAAGTCGTTCTTGAAGAACCGGCTGAACTTCCATTCAAAGGGCGGTTCACCGACATCCGGCAGTAAGTCGCGGAATCCCAGCACCTCGAAGATCACCACCGGTGCCTCGCTCATTCCCGACCTGAATCTGGTCATCAATCGGATGCGCGAAAAGAAGGATGACTCGTTCGTCTATATGGACTACATGTTGCCGCACGACAGCGAGCTCTTCACCCCGTACAGCCTGCGGCTGGTGGAGTTTGCGGAGCTAGACATGTCCGAGCCCTTTTATACGGTCACCAGGCACGGAGTCACCTATTGGCACTGCTCTGAGAACTTTTTCACGCCGCTCGACCAGTGGCAGCAGGAGTTCCAGCAGTTCCTTAGCATCATCCAGATTCGCTCCTTCTCCATTTTTCGGCTGTGGAAGGGCTTTAAGGTAGACGAAGGCTTCTTTACTGCCAAAGGCTATAAATATATATATTTAGATGGATCGTTTCAGGTGTGGGAGAAGACAATCAAGTGGCGGAAACTGAATGAGGCCCGGGATTTCCTTCAGAACAACTTGTTCATCGTAATACCGCAGCTGGCCAAGGCGATTCTGAAGATGCGCAGCGACATCGTTCAAATGGAGCGACTGAACTTTGTGAATACGTCCAACATAGAGAACTGGCATCCCTTTTATTTCCTGGAGATGCACATGCGCATTTACGAGCAACTGCATCGCATTTTTCACGACTTTCGGGAGTTCATTGGCAAGACCTTATGTGAGTGTCCTGCGGGAGCTAAGGGGAAACCCTTTCTGGGATATATTTTTCTTAATAATTAAATATATTCTTGCCTTACATCCATCGCAGTTCGTGCCTGCACGGACGCTATCCAAGCCCGTGGCTTTTATCCAGACGACGAGGTGAACTATTATCCTTCGATGAAGAAGATGCGAGAGGCTCACAGCTTTATGGATCGGGCACGAAAGAGGGCCTTCTGCAAGACGCTCACCAAGTCAGATATTTATAATTATAAACAATGTATGCCTTTTTTTTTTAATTCTAATTCAATTCTCCACAGTTTCCTCACGTACAGCGACATGATGGTCTACCAGATGCTATACCGCATCACCCTAAAAAGCTTTCAGGATCTGGAAGACGCCCTTGAGGTGCACGACGAGCTCGGCCCGTGCGAGGCGGACATAAGTCAGCACATGCGCATGGACAAAAAGATCGAGAAACCACGTCCGCTCGACAAGCCCCAGAGTCCGTTCTTTGTGGCCAGGCTACGTCTGCTGCCGGATCGCATAGATGTTGAGCCCTCAGAGGAAGTGATCAAGATTATCTTCCAGCGCATCACAGGGTTAATACTCGAGACGGTGCTCGACATTCATCCCTTCACCACGGATCCCTTCTTTTCGCAGTACACCAAGTGGGTTTTTTTTTTTTATTGAGTTTTGTATAGTTTTTCCCCTTTAAAGTTATTCAATTCCATTAGGCCGTCAATTATGGGACGTCAGGAGGAGGCGCTTTACGAGGGAGCTCCAGATCTGCATTATTTGCTCCGTTCCGATCCAGGTTTTCAGTTTAATCGGTGAGAATTATAGTCGCCATTTTAAGTTATTTAATTAATATTTAAATGCACATATATTAGCAAGAACATGTTGGTGCTGATCCGCAAGGCCTTTGACCGAGCTCGTCTCTATACCATGAGGTTCCAGACCATTCGCGAAAACTATGAAATAGACAACAGCACGGATCCCTCGGTCCTGAACACCGAGAAAGGTATTCCCTGGAGATCTAGACAGAAATCTACCACATTTAACTGACTCGCTTCCAGATCTTGTTATCCTGCGGTCCTACTGCGATCGATATTGCAACAATGTGCGAGCCTTGGACGGAATCCTCGACTATATGTACCTGGGACTGCTGAAGCTCACACAAACCAATTTCAAGGACACGGTGACGCCAGTCTGTTCGCGCCTGCAAAACATTCTGGCTACCTACCTGGCCAAGCTGGCCGAGGAGGAGACGGTACGGATATATGAGGGGGCACAGGACTTTTACGGCAGAATCTGCTATGAGCCGCAAGAGACCCTCGAGATAGTGGCACACATCCGATTCCTGGACACATGCTCTAACGAGCTGGATGAATTATTTGGCGGCATCGACTACGTGCACGATCTGCTGCTGATCATCAAGGACTTCAGCATACCCATCGACGATGAGTCCAAGGAGGACTACATGGACACAGAAGACTATCTCAATCGTACGCGCGAAACGCTGAGTGAGATTAAGGAGAAGCGGCAGGAGTTTATCAATCGGCTCGAGGAAGCCATGCAGGATGACATCGAGGCGCTCATGGAGGAGATCCATGAGGTGGCAATCGAGGCGCTGGAGCCGTGGCTGCTGGATGTAAGTATAATCACTCACGATTAATAGGAATTATGTATTAAGCTTAAATGGATATTCTGTTTGCCAGGCCAAATCCAACCGGCAGGCGGTGGTCGATAAACTGGACGCTTTGCTAGAACATTTAACTGCCTGTAGGGAGCGCGCCGACGAGTTTCTGGGCTACCAAAAGGAGTTCCAGATCGATCTAACCATGTACGAGGAGATGGCCAGCGGTTTCTATGACATTCGGATGCGACAAAATCTGTACCGCACTTGGACCGAATGGGAGGAGTCTCTGGCCGAGTGGATTGCCGCCGATTTCAATACGCTGGTGGTGGCAGACATTATCGAGCTGAATTCCAAGACCATCAAGAACTGCCTACAGTTTCAGAAGTACCTGCCGGCGAATAACATTGTGCCTGTGCTTCAGGCATCGGCGGAGGCCTTCAAGGAGAAACTGCCAGTGATTGGATATCTTCGCAATCCCAATTTAAGAGCCGTACGATAACTCTCTCCCTTTTTTTTTTTGTAAATTTAAATTGTTGTTATTTACCCAAACCCACAGCGTCACTGGGCAGAGATCGAGGATTTGCTGAACCACAAATTCTTCCAGGAGAAGGACGTCATAATTCAGACGTACGAGGATGTGCACGCCTTTGACGATGTTAACCTCGGCGAGGCCCTCATGCAGATCTCCTCACAGGCCACCGGTGAAGTGCAGCTGGAGAATATGCTGAAGAGTATCGAGACCATCTGGAAGGAGACGGATCTGTTCATTGTGTCGCATCACGACCAGAAGGATGTCTTCATCCTGGCTGGCACCGATGAATTGCAGGCCGTTCTGGACGACTCCAATGTGAATATCAACACCATTGCCGCCTCCAAGTTCGTGGGTCCCATCAAGAGCAAGGTGGATGAGTGGATCAATGCGATGGATCAGTTTGCCAAGACCTTCGGTGGGTAGCAAGGCCTCTAAAGGATTCTCAAATTGATTATAATATCTGAAAATCTGTAACCAGAAAGCTGGATGGATTGCCAAGGCGCTTGGATATACCTGGAGGCCATTTTCGCTTCCGCTGACATCCAGCGCCAGCTGCCCCAGGAGGCCAAAATGTTTTTTGCGGTGGACAAGAGCTTCAAGGAGCTGGTCCGGCATGCCAAGAAGGTCAGTCTAGCTTTGCCCACCATGTCCAGTGTCGAGGTGTACCAGACACTGGTGGAGAATAATCGAATGCTGGACCTAATCTCGCGAGGTCTTGAGGCGTATCTGGAGGTGAAGCGTGTGGTATTTCCCAGGTAAAAGAATTGCGACGGCGATTACCCGAAAAAAGAATAAATTTAAGACTCACCTTTTATCCCATAGATTCTATTTCCTTTCAAACGACGAGCTGCTGGAAATCCTTGCCCAAACTCGCATCCCCCAGGCGGTGCAGCCGCATCTGCGCAAGTGTTTTGATGCCATATACCGTTTGGAATTCGGTTCGAAGGAGGGCGGCGATGGCAAAAATGTGGCCACCAATGACATCATTGCATTTCTCTCGCCCGAAGGCGAGAAACTGCAATTTGGCAAAGGCTTAAAGGCCAGCGGTGCTGTGGAGGAGTGGCTCAACAAGGTGGAGGAGGCGATGTTTGTGTCGGTTAAGCGATACATGCGCTTCGGGTATCAGTGCTATCCGGCCAAGGAGCGCGAAGACTGGTTCCAGGATCATCCCAGTCAGGTGGTACTCACCGTCTCCCAGGTGCAATGGGCCGCCGATATACATCGCATTTTCGAGGGCAAAGAGCGCAATCCCCTTAACATACTCGAGAAGATGTCCAAATTTGAGATCAAGTGCCTCAAGGATTTGGGCGCCCTGGCGGCCCTAACGCGTAAAAGCATCTCCTCTCTGCTGCGCAAGGTTCTCTGTGCCCTCATTACCATCGATGTGCATGCCAAGGACTCGGTGCGGATGCTTGTGGAGAAGCAGGTCACCAAGACGTGAGTATATTTTGCATTTACTTAGTGAATTTTAATTATTTAATTTATTTATTCTTAGCACCGACTTCAATTGGTTGAAGATGCTGCGTTTTTATTGGGCGGATGAGACAGAGACGGTGTACTCACGCATGGCGGCCGCCAATATTCCGTATTATTACGAATATCTGGGCGCTGGCGGTGTCCTGGTGCTGACTCCCCTAACGGATCGCTGTTACCTCTGCCTGATGGGTGCCTTTCAGATGGATTTGGGCGGAGCACCGGCTGGTCCCGCCGGTACCGGCAAGACGGAAACCACCAAGGATCTGGCCAAAGCCCTGGCCAAGCAGTGTGTCGTCTTCAATTGCTCCGATGGCCTCGACTACAAAATGATGGGGCGCTTCTTCTCGGGTCTGGCCCAGTGCGGCGCCTGGTGCTGCTTTGACGAGTTCAATCGTATCGATATCGAGGTGCTATCCGTGATTGCCCAGCAGCTGATTACCATACGCACGGCCAAGGCAATGAAGGTTAAGCGGTAAGGCTTCTGTATTTCCGCACTTAAAACATAAATAACCCGATCCTCTTTCTGCTTCTTATGCCTTAGCTTCATTTTTGAGGGCCGCGAAATCAAGATAAACCGCTCCTGCTGCGTGTTCATCACCATGAATCCCGGTTACGCTGGCCGTACTGAGCTGCCGGATAATCTGAAAGCCCTCTTCCGGCCCATATCCATGATGGTGCCGGATTATGCACTAATTTCGGAGGTCATCCTGTACTCGGAGGGCTTCGAGGATCCCAAGATTCTGGCCCGAAAGATGGTGCAGATGTACCAGCTGTGCAGCCAGCAGTTGAGTCAGCAGAATCACTATGACTTCGGCATGCGTGCCGTCAAATCTGTGCTGGTTATGGCCGGAGCCCTGAAGCGAGCCGCACCCAATCAGCGAGAGGATATCACTTTGATTGCCGCTTTGCGGGACTCGAATATACCCAAGTTCTTGGCCGATGATGCTGTCCTGTTCCGGGGCATTCTTAGTGATCTGTTTCCGGGCGTTGAGCTGCCGGACTCCCAGCATCCAGATCTGGAGGCCAGTCTACAGTTGGGCCTGCGAAACAAGAACCTACAGCCGGTGGCCACGACCCTACGCAAATGCCTGCAACTCTACGAGACGATGTGCGTTCGTTGGGGTGTCATGTTGGTGGGCCCCACCGGCGGCGGCAAATCCGTTGTCCTGCATGCCCTCGAGTTTGCGTTGTCGCATTTGTTTGAGAACGAGGTGCAGGATCCGAACTTCCGGCCCGTTGTCATCCAGACAATGAACCCCAAGGCGGTGACCATGAACGAGCTATATGGCTATGTGGATCCCAAGACGCTGGAGTGGCAGGATGGCCTGCTGGGATTGGCAGTGCGAACGGCTACCACAGTAGAGGGTAAGTCCATGTCCAAGCTCGTTATTCTGAACTTATGTATAACCCTGTCCTGCAGACGAAATCCATCAATGGATCATGTGCGACGGGCCTGTGGACGCGGTGTGGATCGAAAATCTGAACACTGTGCTGGATGACAACAAGATGCTGTGCCTGGCCAACTCGGAGCGCATCAAGCTCACCGCCTGGATCCATATGCTCTTCGAGGTGCAGGACCTGTTGCAGGCCTCGCCGGCCACCGTCTCTCGCTGCGGCATGGTGTACGTCGATCCGGGCGATCTCGGCTGGCTGCCCCTGGTCGATACATGGCGTGAGGTTCAAATGGGTCATCAGCTGCGCGAGCCTTTGGCTGAGTTTCTGTACCAGCTCTTCGTCAGTCATTTTGACAAGGCTCTGAAGATCGAGCGAAAGCGGGCTGTGTATACCGTCCATCAGGTGCTTGGCTCCAAGGTGCAACTATGCTGCACGCTCACCTCATCACAGCTGGAGGCCATCAAGTGGTCGGCACTGGGGGAGGAGGCGGCCAAGAAGTTGCTAACCAAGATCTTTGCGTGGACAGTGCTCTGGGCGATTGCCTCGAATCTCAAGGATGCGGAGAAGGAGTCGTTTGAGGAGCAGTGGGGCAGGACCATAGGCCAGCATCCCAATATGATGTAGGTGCTAATACAAATCGTATAAATATATATTCTATATATATATCTAATATGCACACAGAATGCCCAAGCACTCGCTGTGGAATTATAGGGTCAATTTGGAGACCATGGACTGGGAATCCTGGAATGAGATCATGGGCACGTTCGTCTTCAACGGGGATATCTCCTACTATGACATGCTGGTGCCCACGGTGGACACCACCAAATACGGGTGAGTTGAAGCTTCACCCAGAGAACTGTGAATGATATTTCTTTGATCTCTCTTTCTCTCTCTCCAGGTACGTGGCCGATCTGCTGTTTAACAAAAACATGCCCGTGATGGTCACCGGGGAGACTGGCGTTGGCAAGACAGTGCTGGCCATCAGCTGCATGAAGCGTCTGGCCGAGGGCAAGGTCATACCCGTGATTCTCAACTTCTCCGCCCAGACGAGCAGCGTGCGCACCCAGGAGATGATTGAGGGGCCGCTGGAGAAGCGCAAGCGCACCCAACTGGGCGCTCCAGTGGGCAAGACGGTCATTGTGTTTATAGACGACGTAAATATGCCCAAGCTGGACACGTACGGTGCCCAGCCGGCCATTGAGCTGCTGCGCCAATTTCTGGACTTTAAGGGCTTTTACGATCGGGAAAAGCTCTATTGGAAGGAGATCATTGATGTGGTGCTTGGCTGCGCCTGTGCCCCGCCCGGCGGTGGCCGAAATCCGCTAACACCGCGCTTTGTCCGACACTTTGCCCTCTTCTCGCTGCCAAAGCCCAACGAGGAGACGCTCACCCAGATCTTTAACGGTATATTGCGCGGCTTCCTGCAGACCTTCTCCAGCAACATTCGCGCCCTGTCAGAGAGCATGGTGAAGGCCTGCGTGGATGTGTATATGCGGGTGGCCAAAGTGATGCTGCCCACGCCGGATCGCTCTCACTACATTTTTAATTTGCGTGACCTGTCCAAGTGCATCCAGGGCATATTGCAGGCCAGCAACCTTCATTATAACCAGGAAAACCAAGTGCTACGCCTCTTCTACCACGAAACAACCCGCGTCTTCCACGATCGTCTAATCAACGAGGATGACAAGAACCTGTTCAAGTCGCTAATGAAGTCCGTCTGCCAAGATCATTTCAATCGCGAAGTGATCCGCGACGACGAGCCTTCCATACTGTTCGGTGACTTTATGATCTTTGGCAAGCCGAAGGAGGAGCGTATCTACGAGGAGATTAAGGACCACAACAAGCTGGAGAGCGTGCTTAACGACTACATTGTGGATTTCAACTCGATGGGCGGTGCCAAGTCCATGCATCTTATACTCTTCCAGGATGCGATGGAGCACACCGTTCGCCTGGCCCGCCTCCTGCGCAGCGATCGGGGCAATGGACTACTCGTCGGCGTTGCCGGCATGGGCAAGCAGTCCCTTACCCGGCTGGCATCCCACGTCAACGAGTACAACTGCTGGCAGATTGAGATGCGGCGCAACTACGACCTCAGCGCCTTCCACGAGGATCTGCGTGTGCTTTACCGTATTGCAGGCGTGAGTCCAACAGGCAATTTTTGAGGCTTCTTAAAGGCTTCTTGGAGATTTCTTGGAAATCTCTTAGAGATTTTTTGGGTTTCTTGAAGACTACATCAATTCCATTTATTTTCAATTGCAGATTGAAAATAAGCCGGTGACGTTCCTGATGATCGATAGCCAGATTGTGGAGGAGGAGTTCCTTGAGGACATCAACAACATCCTTAATTCCGGTGAAGTGCCCAATCTATTCGAAGGCGATGAGTACGAAAAGGTCCTATTGGATGCACGAGAGGCCTGCAATGAGAGCAGAAAAGATGATCCATGCAATCGGGATGATATCTACAAGTTTTTCATCAACCGAGTGCGCAATAATCTGCACGTGGTCATGTCAATGAGTCCCGTGGGCGATGCCTTCCGGCGGAGATGCCGCATGTTTCCGTCGCTGGTCAACTGCACCACCATCGATTGGTTCACCAGCTGGCCCACAGAAGCTCTCTATTCGGTGGCCCTGGGATTGCTCACGAAGATTGCCCCAAAAATGGAGGATCGCATCTCACTGGCCAGCACCACGGTCTTTATACACAAGGTGAGTGAGGGAGCACATTGAATCCTCTAGAGAAAATCTTAATCTTAATGGCTGTATCCCGCAGACTGTGGAGGATGCCTCGGTGCGGTTCTATAAGGAGATGAAGAGGCACTACTACACCACGCCCAGTAGCTACCTGGAACTGCTGAAGCTTTACCAGAATCTCCTCAAGCTAAAGAACCAGGAGATTATAGCCAAGCGAAAGCGAATCGCCAATGGTCTAAATAAGCTCCTGGAGACCAATGAAGTGGTGAGTACACAAAAGGAGATTACTGATTGTCAAGGACTCTGGTAATGTTTTTTTTCTGGAATTCCCATAGATCGCCGTCATGCAAAAGGAACTGGAAGTGATGGTACCCCAGTTGGATGAGAAATCGGCCATGATGAAGTCCCTGCTGGACAACCTGACCAAGGAGACCAAGCAGGCGGATGCTGTGAAGCAGAGTGTGCTCGAGGACGAGATGAATGCCAAGGAGAAGGCGGCAGTGGCCCAGGCGATCTCCGAGGATGCCAGCAAGGATCTGGAGATTGCAATGCCCGCCCTACGCGAGGCTGAGGATGCCCTAAAGGGTCTGACTAAGGCGGATATTAACGAGCTGAAGTCCTTTACCACGCCGCCCGCTTTAGTGCAGTTCTGCATGGAGGCCGTGTGCATTCTGCTGGGCGCCAAGTGAGTCTCAAGATGAAATTTAAATTTATTCCATTAATTCCTGTCATATGCCGCCTTCAGACCCACCTGGGCCTCTGCCAAGGCCATCATGGCGGACATTAACTTCATCAAGCGGCTGTTTGAGTACGACAAGGAGCACATGAAGGAGGATACGCTGAAGAAGGTGAAAAAATACATCGATCACAAGGACTTTGTGCCGGCGGTGAGTGGTTGTTATCTTGATGAATGTCATCTGCAATTTTTACGTTACCCTTCTCCTACTTTCCCACTAGAAATTCGAGAAGGTATCCAAGGTGGCCAAGTCTGTGAGCATGTGGGTGATCGCCATGGACAAATTCTCCAAGGTGTACAAGGTGGTGGAGCCAAAGATCAAGCGCAAAGAGGCCGCCGAGGCGGAGCTCAAGGAGGTGATGACGGTGCTGCGGCAGAAGCAAAAGGAGCTGGCCGCCGTCGAGGCTAAGATTCAGGGTCTTCGCGACAGTCTAGAGGAGAAGCAGCGCGAATTCCAGGTGATACAGGATAATGTGGACCTCACCTATGGCCGAATTGATCGAGCCGGGCGACTCACCTCTGCGCTGGCCGATGAGCAGGTGCGCTGGCGTGAGACGGTCAAGTCGCTGACTGCCGATCTGGCCTGCGTCCCGGGCGATGTGCTAGTGGCCGCCGCCTGCGTGGCCTATCTGGGTGCATTTTCGCACCAATATCGACGCGACATGAGCGCCCTGTGGGTGATCAAGTGCAGCGAGTATAAGATCCCCTCCAGTTCCGAATTCAATCTGCTCAAAGTACTCGGCGATCCGTACGAGATGCGGCAGTGGAACGTGGACGGCCTGCCCAAGGATAACATTTCCATTGAGAACGGCATCTACGCCACGCGGGCCCTGCGCTGGGCCCTCATGATCGATCCGCAGGAGCAGGCCAATCGCTGGATCCGGAACATGGAGCGGGCCAACAATCTGCAGGTGATCAAGATGACCGACTCGACCATGATGCGAATTCTCGAGAACAGCGTGCGCCAAGGCTATCCGGTGCTGTTGGAGGAGATCAACGAGACGATTGATCCCAGTCTGAGGCCAATCCTTCAGCGGGAGACATATCGCTTCGAGGGACGCACCTACCTCAAGCTGGGCGATCAGATAATCGACTACGATGAGGGTTTCAAGCTTTATATGACCACCAAGCTGCCCAATCCCCACTATCTGCCGGAGGTTTGCATCAATGTGACCCTGGTCAACTTTTTGGTCACCGAAATGGGCCTCGAGGATCAACTGCTGGCGTAAGTAGCCAAAATTTATGTAAATATTTCTGATTTCCCGATTTCCCAATTATCTCCATAGCGACATTGTGGCCATTGAGCTGCCCGTGATGGAGGCCCAACGCAATGACCTGGTGGTCAAGATCAATTCGGATAAACAGCAGCTGCTGGCGCTGGAGGACAAGGTGCTAAAGCTGCTCTTCAACTCCGAGGGCAATATCCTGGACGACGAGGAGCTGGTGGAGACGCTGAACGATGCCAAGGTTTGTTGTTGGTTCCCCCGAAATGCCTTGGAGTGACTAATCTTCTTGTCATTTAGGAAACATCTTTGATCATTGCCGCCCGACTGATCGACACCGAGGAAACGGAGAAGGTTATTACGGCATCGCGGGAGCGCTATCGAATTTTGGCCTCTCGGGGAGCCATCTTGTACTTTGTGGTGGCCGGGCTGGCCGAGATTGATCCCATGTACCAGTACAGCCTTAAGTACTTCACCCAGGTCTTCTGCAATGTCCTAAGATTGGATCATCCCCAGCAGAGCGTCGAAGTGCGCATTGCTACGATGATGACCGACGAGCTGAAGGCCATTTTCGATAATATATCGCGCGGCTTGTTCGAGAACCACAAGATCATCTTTAGCTTCCTGCTGGCGCTGTCCGTGGAGCGGCAGGAGGGTCGTGTCACCGAGGATGAGTTTAATTTCCTCACCCGTGGCGCCGTCGGCAACATTCGGCCCAAGAAGCAGCCGGCCAACATCAAGCTTAGCGCGCTCGAGTGGGATACTTGCATCTATTTGGAGGACAACTTTAACTCGGCCTTTGGCGGCTTTACCAACGAGCTGGATAAGCCCTTCTTCCTGCAGCTGATGGGCAACAAGGAGGTATTCAACTTTGGCGAAACCAACAATCCGCCGACGGACAAGTGGGACAAGAAGCTGAAAATCTTCCACAAGCTCATGTTCATCGCCATGTACCGAAAGCCGCGGTTCCTCCTCAATGTTGTATGCTATCTCCAGGCAACCGTCGGCCGATATTTCACCGATTCGAAAGGCGGCACCCAGTTGAGCACTGTGTAAGTTTTTGGCTTTTCAAGGTAAAGGATTCCCCTTTCTTTAATTGCATATTATTCCTTGCAGCTACCTGGACACTTCTGCGGTAACGCCGCTTATATTCGTGCTGTCCACCGGCTCCGATCCGATGTCGGGCTTCCTCAAGTTCACCACACAGATGCAGTTCACCGAGAAGTACTACTCAATCTCACTTGGCCAGGGCCAGGGTCCGCTGGCGGAGAATCTGATCGACAAGAGCCTGCGGCTTGGCCACTGGGTGTTCCTGCAAAACTGTCACTTGGCCACCTCGTGGATGCAAACGCTGGAAACGATCGTACGCAACCTGACGCTGGGCATTACCAAGGCGCATATCGATTTCCGGCTCTACCTCTCCTCGATGCCCATCCAAACGTTCCCGATCAGCGTTTTGCAGAATTCGGTGAAGATCACCAATGAGCCGCCGAAGGGCATCAAGGCGAACGTGCTGGGTGCCCTGTCGGATCTCAAGCCGGAATTTTTCGAGGAGCACATCCAGAACGGCAACTGGCGGGCCATCGTTTTCGGACTGTGCATGTTCCATGCTGTGCTCCTGGAGCGACGCAAGTTCGGGCCACTTGGCTGGAACATAACCTACGAATTCAGCGAAAGCGATCGTGAATGTGGCCTAAAGACGCTTGATTTCTTCATCGATCGCGGGGTCCTCGACGACATACCATGGGAGGCGATTCTCTATATTAATGGCGAAATTACCTGGGGCGGCCGGGTGACGGACTACTGGGACCTGCGGTGCCTGCGCACCATCCTCATGATCTTCTCCTCGAAGCGGATCATCCAACCGGACTACAAGTACTGCCGCGGCGACAGTTACTATCGCGATCCCCGCAAGAAGACGCTGGCCGAGTATTCACTGTTCGTGCAGGACTTTCCGGTGCTGGAGGATCCAGAGATCTTTGGCATGAACCAGAATGCCAATATCGTTTTCCAGACCAAGGAGACGGCCTTCTTTATCAGCACCCTACTGCTTGGCCAGCCCAGATCGGCGGCGGACGAGGGTCAGGCGGCAGAGAATGAGATATGTCAGCAGATTATAGCACGAATTCAAAAGTCCCTGATCCAGAAGATCCAGCGGGAGCCCCTCCACGACACCCTCTCGGTGGTAGGTTGATCTGGACAGACGCCCCACACACAATCACAACTTCTATCTTTTCTTTTACAGCTGGACAGCAAGGGCCAGGTGCCATCGCTGACCATTGTGCTGGTGCAGGAAATCGATCGCTTCAACATATCGCTGGGCATCATCCATGACAGCTTGTCGAACCTCTCGAAGGCCATCAAGGGCCTGGTGGTGATGTCCGAGGAGCTGGAGAATGTCTTCAAAGCGCTGCTCTCCAACGTAGTGCCCGCGTCGTGGGCCAAGCGCAGCTTCCTCTCGATAAAGCCGCTGCCCAGCTATATTGCGGACTTCCAGCGGCGCATCGACTTCATCCAGCATTGGGCCGAGAATGGGGCACCGCGCTCCTATTGGATCAGTGGCTTCTTCTTCCCACAGTCCTTCCTAACCGGCATCCTGCAGACCTACGCACGTCGCCGGACCCTACCCATCGATTCGCTAAAAATCGATTTTGATGTGGTGGAAAAGGTGCTGGTGCAGCAGGACTTCTTTGAGGCGCACACGCACGAAACGAATGTGAGTCCGGATGAAAAGGGAACCCTTTCATGAGATTATATAACCATTTTATTGCAGGACCAAAAACTGTATGGCAATCTGCCCGAGTGCACGGATGCCATTATCCATGTGCATGGCATTTTCATTGAGGCCGCTCGCTGGGATCTGAGCCAGGGCGGTCTGTGCGATGCCAACTTCGGGGAGCTGTACACCCGGCTGCCGGTGGTGAAGTTTAAGCCCTGCCTGGAGATATCCCCAGTGGTGCGATACGAGGCGCCTGTCTACAAAACGCAACAGCGTTCCGGCGTTCTGTCCACCACCGGGCATTCCACCAACTTTATTCTGTCCATTTTGCTGCTGAGCAACAATGATCCCGAATTCTGGATAATGAGGGGCACGGCCCTGGTCTCCGGTGTCTTGGAGAATGTCTCCTAGGATTTCGAAACCATTTTTCTATGTTAGTATTTTATTTTATTTTCATTAATGCATGCGTTCAAGGCGTCTTTATTTCGTTTCGTTTTACAATTACATGGGGTGTACGCGAGTGTGGGTGTGTGTGTTTTGGTCTAGTTATAGCTTAAGATCTACTAGGAGATATCCAGGAGAGCGGAGAGTGTGTGTCTGAAACACAAGTACCGATGCTGTGCCGACATTTATATTTTTATTATTATTTATTTTTCGTATCAAAAGCGAGATGTTCAAGCTAAAAACCTCGAGCTATATATGCATATTATATGGCAAAATAATTGACAAGATCTCAGAATAATATCGCGACAAAAACGATTCCCCAAAGAGCTTAAATAGTAATACTCTTTACAAGGTTTCCAGTAAATCCTGGCTTTAAATGATCATAGATATAAAGTGTATATACAACGTTGCACGTTTCAAGTCTGTTTTACCTAAGGCTCAGTTTTGGACTCTCACACACACACACGCACACACAAGAGGCACAACAACAATATACAAATGTAGTCTATATATATATGTACAATTCCTTTCGGTTTCGATGGACAGATAACAGGTCTAACTTAATAGAGATAAAGGAATGTGGTAGCTGTTTTGTTCGCCTTTTCTAAGTACTAATACTGCCGTTCTCTCTTTTAGCTCCAAACTTTGTCTCAATTTGTGGAAGTTATGGATGGTTTTGGAATTCTGGCTTATAATTTGGATTGGGAATGTGGCTTAGGTGGCTAGGGGTTAGGGGTTAGGGTTCAGATATATAGGACATTAGGCATAGGCTTGGTTCGTTTCCGCATATAAATGGAATGCTACATTGGTTCGAAATCTTAGGCACTAATTATTGCTGGACACTTTCGTCTCTCTCTCTCTCTCTCATTCTCATTATCATCAACTTTAAGTACTTAGTCACTAAATATACAAATTAGCTAAACAACGCGCAAAAAAAAAGAATATTTATATATAAAGAGAATTAAACAAGAAAAAAAAAAACCGAATTATTCACCGCAAAATCGTTCATTAGGAAGCACTATTCTCCTTCGCCTACAACTTTTTACTATCCATATCGATCCGGAGATCGGGCAGCGAGCCGCGCGGCTGCAACAGGCTGCGCTTCTCCGGATCCTTGACCTTCTTGGGCTTGGGCCGGTTCGTCTTGGTGTAGCGATTGATAACGCCATCGCCCTCGTCCATCATGCGCAGGATTAGAGCCTGGTCGGAGGAGTCCAGTGGCGCTATGGAGATATCCCGCACGGCACGGAACTTACCGCAATTGTTCAGATGTTCGTTCTCTAAGCGGAAAAAGTTCCAAACAAAGCGACTGCGGTGGGGGATGCACATGTATACATTTGTTAATTTTCAATTCCTTTTTTTTTACTCACCGAAACACCTCCAGAATGCCGGTAATGGAGGTCATAATGTCACCGCTAACAATCTTCATTTCGGTGAGATAGAAGGACAGCACCCAAATAAAACGAAGCGCCAGATCCTCCACAATGGCAAAGTAGTAGAAGCCCTAAAAAAAGTGATGGAAAATGGATTAACCCTGAAGTACATCCAGAATCAAGGACTAACCGTCGATGAGTAGACGACTTCTTCGCGCAGGAACGTATTCTCGCCGGCATTCTTATCAAACAGACCCCAATCCATTTTGATGTCCCAGGTATAGGCATAGCAGGAGGAGACAATCGAGGCGATGATCCACAGCCAAGTGTACGGATTGTCAAATGTGCTGGCATAGTTCGCTGCAAGGAAGAAACATTAACGAAATTAACCACTTTCAGGGGCAGGCATGACACTCACGACTGTGGAAACTCTTGAGGGTTGCGAAGATCACCACAAGAAACGTGGTGGAGTATTTGCCGGCGTTCACCAAATGGGGGAAGGCCTCCCTCGAGTCGCGATATCGCCGCAGGCATTGCGCAAATCGAAACCAGGCGGGCAAGCAGTTGACAATCGGCCGGATGATAAAATCCTTTTCCATGCAAATTGACGCATCCCTCGCCTCCGTCCAGTTGCCGTTCGTGAAGTAGAAGCAGATGAGGTACTCAAAGTCCAATATGGCCGTGGCCAGCGAGTTAAGCTGATCGCCCAGCCAGAAATCGGCGAAGCCCACATGGAAAAACGGGGCGGAGAGACAGCGACCAGTTATCCGCCACAGCCAAAACCTGGCGTCGTGATGGAGGACGTGAAAGGGATTGGCCAGGAAGAGCACCATGATCAGGGTGAGTGTGAGCGGATTAATGAACGCCGGTATGGCCAAGCTGGCGCTATACAGGAAGCTTAGCATGCTGAGGGTCCATACAACGCCAAAGATGGCCGCCAGCTCCATGAGATGCTGCTCCGATAAATGATTTCGCGGATCGAGCTCAAAGATAAGGACATGATTCACTCCGGACGACCGCCAGCCGTAGATATTCACGCCGATGAGGAAGATGAACTCGATAATGAGCAGGGGACCGCGATACAGACGAAACGTTACTTTCAGATTCTCCCCGCTAATCTCATGGAAGATTGCCGACAGTACGACCACAATGCCCAGCACTATGAAGCTGCCAGAGAAGAGACCCACTTTAAAGGTGGTCCATGGACTTTGCTGTTCCCCAAGCGGCGGAACTCTCAAACGTTTCATTGCCCGCTGCCGATCGCCACCCTCCAGTTCGCCAGTGACCGTGGTCTCCGTCTCATTGATAATATTGTCGATGTCCTTGTTGGTGAAGAAATGCGATGCCTCCACATACTCCTGCCGCCACTTGGCGCCGCTGTCCACCCGCAAAAGCTAGGCAGGTAAAAAAGAAAAATAACTGATTAGTTTTTGGACTGAAAAAGATATAGTAAACCCCCTGATCAGACTCTAAACCGAATGAGTCATTCACTTTTTATGATTCTAAATGTTGTGATAACAATGACTATTTTTAAACCAAACCCCGAGCGGCTATAAATTATTTGCATTTACGACACAGACATGACACAGTTATTATTATTATTAAGGTCAAGGTTCAGCGCAGCAGTGGCCATAAATCCGTGGCATAAAGCGGCTTACCTTGTCATGCTTCTTTAGGATTTTCCGGAAGCCGGTGTGATTCAGATTCTGGTAGTTCTGCAGGAGAATCAGACTCAAATAGAACTCGCTGAAGGCCAACTTCAGCTCGCGGGCTTTGCGATCCGGCAGAGCGGCATGCCGCTTCTGGCCCTTGGACTTTTTGGCACTGCGTTCCGACTCCTCAATGGAGGTCTTTAGCTCCGCATTTAAGGTGGCAAACTTTCTCGTTGCCTCCGCCAGCTTTTCCGAATAGAATGTGTTGATCTTCTTCAGCTCCTTGTCGCAGTAGTGAAAGAAATTCTCATCAAAATTGGCAAAATGACGTTTCAGCACATCGTCCTCGACACTCTCCACCGATGGTGCCTCCTCCACGGCCAGATACAGCATGGCCTTCATTTCCTATTACAATAAACAAGCAGTTTTATATATTCAGTTTTTATATTGTATTTATTTTCAGGGCAAAACTCACCTCATAGTTGATGTACTGTTTGCGCCACTCGGGCGTTATGTGCGCCGACAGGTGCTCGGCGAACTTCATGGCTAATAGTCTAGGCCTAGCTCAGTTCCAGTCCGTATCGGATACGTTCCGTTGATCAAAGCCCGCGCTGCACTGAAGCGCGTCGTCTGAAACGATTAAATGTGAGAGTTGTCAGGGGCACTTCCTTATATGTTGTAAAATCGCATAGCTCAAGATAGATCTCAGGCCTTGAAAATCTATTTAAAAGGTAAAACGCTTTAAGGAATCCTTTTACCTAAAGATATTTCTTTTAATAAATGAACTTCAAGTGAAATTTTGGTTTAGCAAGAATTAAGAAAAGATAATACCATTACGTCCAGTGACACACTATCAAAATAGTATCAAATTTCTGTTTTTTTTTTATGAGCATGAATGAGTAATGCCTTGCATGATGAGAGCTCTATGAGTATCCAATCATATTACCGATCGCTTGGCTTTCTCCCAGCAATTTAACGGATGAGCGATCACCACTAATGGCCACTGACGCGTTCAAATCAATGTAAGTAACTAGCTAATCGCGTATCCGTATTAACTAAGCCACCTAAATCGTAAATCGTAAATCGCACCTCGATGTGGGGTGTGTATTTTCCACAACTGATAAGCCGCAGCCCCAAATAAAAGCGGGAAAAAAGAGATATATACATTATAAGCCATAATATAACAAATTATGAAGGGGCGAGGAGGCATTCATTCTCATTAACGTGGCCCGCATAACGAGTTAAGCAAATTGGAAAATTTTTGTCGCCAGGGCAAACACTGGAGGCGGAGATATAGCCACAGAAACTGTGGAGTCTGTGGGAGTGGAGGAGATGCGGGAATGTTTTAATCAATTGCACAAATATTTGCTTCGGCAACTGTCGCCGTTGCTGTTTCTTATATATATATATATCATATATGTATACCTATATTTTTTTGCCAATTTCGCCCTTTTTTCTTGCTCAGTTTCTGGGCGTAACTTCCGCCGCCACTCCTTCTTTCCAGAACTAAAAAAAATATATTGACTTTAAGTTTTTTCTATCTGAATCCCCAAATAAGGATTTATTGGTACTTCCTTTATTTTATTTATAGTTTTTATTTGTAACATAAATAAAAGGAAGTTCCTATTAAGGCTAATTTTTAAAAACAATTTTTAAATTTAAAATTCCAAGATTAAGTTATATGATAAAGAAATTGACAGAAGTTCTTATCAATAAGACGTTGAAAATATGTTTATATTATTTTTAGCATACAAGTAAAAAATTTTTTTTTTTATTAGAAAAACAATTAACATAAATATTTTAAATAAATTTCGATAGATTCTTAACCTTTTTAATCCTAAAAAAAACAAATCCCTTAAAAACTTACATGAAACAATCCAACCAGAATTTAGAAACAAAACCTACATTGTGCTTCGCTTTCTCTAGATTTCAGGACTTCAAGGATAGTATTTTGCTTTCTAGCTTCTACTTTCTACAAAAACCAATCAAAACCAAACACAAACCAGGTTTTAAAGTTTATTTTTTGGGTGTAAAACGGAACCCAGAAGAGTGGTCAATATACCTGGGTGGCGATAATTGATGACAGGGTCAGGGATGGCGGGTGTGGAACGTTTCTCACTGGCAGTCAATTAACGTCAAAGGTATGGGACACTATAAATAGATCGGACCCGGGCAGCTTGGCTTGGCTGATTGATTAGACCACAACGAACAATGGCAAACAATCATCGTAATAATGGATTAGGAGGAGTGCCGTTCCCCTGATCGATGGACATTGCCGGCGGATCTGAAACCGATCTCGGGCCGGAGGAGCGACAAGTGTTTGGGGTGGTTTTCCTGGTCTTATCGCCTTATCGCCGCTGTTCACAGATTTCTCTTCTGTAGTTTAATTAGCACTGATAACGAAACAGTTAGGCGTATAAAAACATGTGCTAGTGGCTAGTGACTAAAAACAAAAGCAACGCCGGCTGACACACAAAGCTCCCCTATAATCGCCAAGACATCGCCGGAACACATCGACCGTCGACGGACGACGACGGCGGCACACACGTAGTCGCCGCAAATATTTGATCAATAAAGCAATGGAGAATGATTTGACTTTTGAACCGAATTAGGAAATACCCTTGTTTACTTGTCATGAGATAAGATTCGGATATAAACAATAAATCAAATATTATAGAAAGGAAATTTACAATTGATTGTTGCAGAAGTAGAACGTAGATGGCATCTATAAGATATTATTATAAAGGGTTTAAATGTTAAGGTATCAATCAGAGAAAATCCCTGAAAACTGTTTATATTCACTTAATCATTATACCTTAAAATGGTATTTCTGTATTAATAAATCAAATAAATATTAATTTGTAAAGTATTTAAATAAAATATATTATATTATTAGAGATTTTCGTATTGTTTTCCCAAAGGCTGTTAAGACTGTTGCCTGTAAAAGAAAGAAAAGAAGAAAAAAAACCAGACTTAAGTTATATATTTTATAGACTTATCACCTTCACAGCTATATTACCTTTTGCAAAAGCTATATAATGTCAATTAATAAAAGCACCTTTAATGTTTCTACGTTTGTACACTTTTTATGGGATTTATAATTAATAATGTGCTTGTTTCTCAGAGTTAATGATATAATGCAAAACCCAAGAAATAAATTTAAGCCTAAAAAAAATTTGTTTTTCATATTTTACATCCTTTACAACCTATTTAAAATTCAAAAAATCTACTTTTCTTGGTAAATTTTCATTTGTTGCTTGCTTTTCAAATAAAAACTTTCCTGAACTATAAAGAAAGATATATACACAAGACTTTTGCATCAGTTAATGAAAGAACAAAGCACACAAAGCCAAGATATTTGCAGATATTTTTGGAGTCTTCAGCTTAAAATAAATCACTTTCAAAAAAAAAAGAAGATAAAAAAAACCTTTTAAAGCTGCGACATTTTGCAGATATTTTTTATTTTGATTTTTAAAATCTTCAGCTTAAAATTAATCTCACTTCCCAAAGAAAATAAGATTAAAAAAAAACCCTTTTGAAGCTGCGACGATTTGCAGATATATTTTCTTTTATTTTGATTTTGAGTTTTGACTGGCGACGGCAACGTCAGCGTCGGCAGAGGTGAGCCAGCGACAGAGCAGCGTAAGCGTCAGAGCGGCAGAGCGCCAGCGCAGCTGAGCTCGAGAATTGACGATTTGTGGTCTTGTGATTTCGGGGGACTTGACTTCTGGCAATTGGGACAAACGAGGCGCAATTGGAGGCACCCAGTCCGAGATTATCGGATCCGAGATGAGGGCGGGGGCAAGTGCATTGCAATTACATAAAGTTACATACATACTTGCACTGCTGCTGCAGTTGCAGTTGCAGTTAGTCCGCTGCTGTTGCTGCTGCTATTTTGGCATCTCAAGCCCCGTCGCTGGCCATTACTAATTGTCAACAGTCGCTGATTTGTTAAGTACACTGCTTATCACAGAATAGCGCGCTCCGCGGCCGAGCAGACGGATATCAGTCGAAAACGAAGCGAGTCGAATGCGAGGCGAGGGCGAAACAACAACAAAGAACTAAACCAAAAACAGACCAGCGCAGCAAGTATTGGAAAACGCGCGCGCTTTTCAACAAAAAGCTGTGTTGGCTAAGGCCGCGGAGATCGCCATCGAAAATGCCAAAATAAATTTAAAAAAAAACAAAGAAGTGCTACAATGACCGATAAAAACCAATCAAACAATTTTTTAATTACAAAAATTAAACCAAACCAGAGAATATGAATCTTGAAACAATCTACAAAATTCACCAAGTCTATTATGGTATATTTCAGTATATTTCCCTTAATACACACTTGGTCACACTGCCTGCATTAACGCAAACAAATTGCGATTCGAGCAAAAATAAACAAATCGTTAATTTCACCACAACCGGACACATTATTGAACCAATCGCCGCTCCGTTCCATGAGTGCGAACCTGAAGAACCTCAAGCTGGGCCACTTTGGTGGCGGCGGTAGCGGGACATCTGCCGGTGGAGCGGGCAGCTCTGGTGGCTTTGGCATGTCGGCGTCGTCGGGAGGCGCTGGTAAATTGCCCACCAATGGCACAGGTGGCGGAAAATCAGCCTCTGCCAGCGCCTCCTCGGAGGCAGAGGTGCTGGCCACACCCGGAGGCGTCATCATACCGCTGATTCGCACCCGAGACGTGCCCAGGCTGCTGCCAACCATTGCCACCGCATTGCAGCGACCGTCGGACGATCATTTAGCCGCCGAGGATCTAGACGCCGTACAACTAGAGCTGGAGCAGATGCTCTCGAATGTGGCGCTCAGGACGCGCGTGCTCAAGGCCGAGTACGACAGCCTGGATAAGGACGACAAGCGCCAGGATCGCCGTAAGATGGACCGTGTGCCCGGATCACCGCCATGTCAGTCCAGCATGCTCAACGGCCTGTTGGGCATCAGTGGCACTTCTTCCACAGGTGTGGGCAGCCCGTCCGGCGGCGGCGGCGCCTCATCCTCCAGCAACACAAAAAGGAAACGCGATGAGCCGACAGGCGTACGTAAAAAGCACTCCTCAATGACCATTCTTAAGCAGCAGGTCATCGCTGGCTCCACAAAGCATCAGGCCAAGAACAGTCCCATTGCCAACCACACGGACGATAGTATGGATTATCTACCCACCCTGGCGTCTGCCAATGCGTCGGGATCGGTGCTGCCGCACCACCAGCCCCAGCCACAGCTACCGAAGGTGTCGGTGCCAAAGAACGATACACCCAACAAGTTCTGGCTCTCCATTGAGCCCTTCTGCATGCCGCTAACGAACGAGGATCTGCGCCTTATCGACGACCTGCTCGAGCAGTACCGCGGGCCTCTAGTGCCGCCAGTGCCCGCCTTGGGTCCCCACTACTCTACAGTTTGGGCTCAAGAAGACATGAAGGCCCTTCAGCCGGGTGGAGCGCGCGTCAAGTCGCAGAATGCCTCGGCCATGCTTAAAAAGGCCGAGGGAATGGTGGAGGAAAGCATCACGGGACCGCTGACCCAACGACTGGTGTCCGCTCTCATGGAGGAGTCGCTTCTAACGCTGCCCAGCGAGCAGGCGGCAGTCGGCGAGCATAGCAACAGCACCACCAGCAGCAGCAACGAGAACACACACTCTCACTCATCCTCCTCTGCGGCAGCAGCGGCGGCGGCGGCCGCCTCTGGCAACTTCCGATCGCTTGCCATGCTAAAACACGGAGTGGGCATCGAGCAGAGACTAAAGAAGGAGCTGCTGGAGAACGGACTGATCGATCCCAGCGAGTTTGCCGCCCACGAGGACGTTGACGAGGTGCTGCTGGAGATCAAGCGCGTTACGGCAGAGATCAGCAGCGTTTCGCAGTTCAACAGCGAGGAGCTGAAGCGCCTACGAGCCGCCGCCAGCGAGGAGATCAAAAGGATTGCACTCAAGCGAAAGCTGGATGTCGTTGACCAGGAGATACTCGAGTGCTACAAGCGAATGCTGCAGTATAGGGCCAAGCGCAAGGGTCACACCATCGAGGAGAAGCAGGAGATCTTGCGTCTAACTAACGAGCAGCGTCTTCTGGCCGATCAACTAGAGCGCATGCAGCTGCATATACCCAGCGCCGGCGGCTTGTCTGGGTCCCTCATGGAGCCCAAAATGTAGGACAGGACCCTGGCCTGGGGCTGGTACCAGCTAATGGCCATGCATCAGGCAAAGCGGCAGGTCCGGGACGAAGCAGTGCAGCTGCAGTGCTTCTGATAGGAACGGGCCAACCCCTAAAATGCTTCACATCTCTCAACTCTTCGCCAGACTGTATATTAACTGCTGTAGCGGCCACAAGCCATGGAGTTGGATGGTTCAGAGAGAGAGATATATATGTAAGCCCTAAGCGAAATCTTTACAACGAATCTGTACTTGTGTAGCATCAGCTTTGGATTTTCCCATCAGTGTCTCTCCACCTCGTCCTTCTCCTCCTCCTTTTCGGCGAATGTACATTAACAAAGCATTATCTATACCCTAAACCCTAAGTGGATCGCATGAAGAGTTTTCGAGGCGGAAAGTAATCTATGGCCGTAAATTCCATAGAGTAGTTTCTAAGTGCTTAAGGTTCGAAAGGATTTAAACATATATTTTGCAGGATCAACTGCCTATATTCCTTAATTTATGAAACAAATGAAAACAAAACAAAAAAGTGAAGCTGTAGGTTTTTCAAGGAACTAACACCTTAGATTATTATCCGCCTCTACTACATATATATAAATAATTTTTTCTTTTCTTTCTTAAATCTTAAATTATATAAATATTATCACTTGCACACTGAAAAAAAAACACACACATGTACACTTTGTATAGCTTAAGTTATCGCGTGGCAATAAAGTTGTCACTATCGAGAATGTATACCGTGGAGATGGGGTTGCAGGAGGATAGCTACCGCACTGGTCGAACACCTTGAACGCTTTAAACCCGATCGCATGGCCGGCACGAGCCAAGAGGGTTCTCCTCCGGCGACAGTGCCGGAAGTGGAGGCGCCTCCTCCCACAGGCACTCCCCATGTGCCTTGTTTACCCGACCGATAAGCCAGCTTCGCACACACACAAATCAAAGGCGGCAGCGTCAAATCCGGAGGAACGCTAATTAAAAGCAAACAAGACGGTTTGGTCTTCGATCCGTGGATGCCCTTCCGGAGATCGCAGCTTCCACACACTCTGCTAATCTCTGCATACAGTTTTTTTGGTGCAAAAAAAAATGTTTAAATAAAATCATATCTCTAAGATGAGGTTCGAGGTGTTCCACTGGTAACCTTAATTGTTTTCCTTCTTGTATCAAAAATAAAAACTTTCCAAAGAAAGCAGATTTTTAAGCGAACTGCCTGAATGGCCAAGGACATGCCAGTCAGCCGAATATTAGCATCGTTGGTCAGGAGCAGGAGCATCATGGGCGCCTAGACAGTCCTACCCCAAATTAAAGCAAAGATTAATATTTACGGGTTTTTATGCCATTAAATCATATACTTATAATGTTAAACATTTCAAAATTACCTAAAAAATTTATTGAAAATTACCAAATGTTTATATTATAAATCAGTGGCAGTATGAAGACTATTTATCAAAACATCAGTGCTGTCAGATTACATAGCTTTTGCTAAATCTAGCCAATTTTAGCGGAAAATAGCTATTTTTGTAGTGAAACCTATTATATTTGCATGGAAAACCAAATGCTAGCTTTATTATTTTATAGCTATATTATCATACGTAGGAGTCGTTTATTCACTCACACATGCATATGCAATATTGGATTGCGATTGTGGTAGTGCCGACCACTGGTTTAAACTACAGCTAGTTGGCGAGGAAAGAGAGAGAGAGCAATGGATTTTCTCGCTCTAATAGTGAACGTGTTTGCATTCGTACACACATACATACAGCACAAAACCCACTACTCATATGTATGCGTGTGTAAGCCATAAACCAAACCTAATAGAGCGAGCAAAAACATCGCCCTCTCTCTCTCTCTCTCTCCCCTCGCCAACAAGCCGTAGTTCAAACTATGGCCGCTTGGTGGCTTTTTCGCCGAGACGACCCTTTCAAACTATATTTTAAATTATGTTTTAAGACGGGAAGGAGTCATTTTTGGCACTATAAACCTTATATATTGTTGATCAGAATTAGTGGGAGAATCGATCTAGCTAGGTTTTGAAATTGTAAATGGCAAATTGCAAATTTGAAAAATCATATTTTGGTCAAAAATAAAGGAAATTAAATTTTGAAAGCATTTATGTGTTAGTTTTTTTTCCCTTAAAAAACGTGCAAACCAAATTTAAGGCTTACATTTTTTTTTTAATTTTTAAAAACTTAAGAAAAATTCCGAAAAAAATTTTTCTTTTAGAACATTACTAAGAAAACAGAAATAAACCCAGCAATGCTTTCCGAATTGAAATTGGTGTATTTTTTCCCAATATATGATTAATTAAATTTGCAATTTGCCATTTATAGTTTCAAAACATGGCTTGATCGATTCTCCTCTTAATTCTGATTAAGAATATATGGGGTTTATTTGGTCGAAAAGGACACCTTTCATCTGTTAAAACGTATTTTAAAAGATAGTTTAAAACGGCCGTTAGAACTAAAACGCCACCTAGCAGCCGCAATTTAAAAAAACACAATGCAACTCTGCTGTTTGGATGTGTGCATATGTGTGAGTGAGTAAACGACTTCTATGTCCAGATTTGATAATATAGCTATAAAATAATAAAGCTAGCATTTGGTTTTGTATGCAAAAATAATAGGTTTTACTTTAAAATAGCTATTTTCCGCTAAAAGTGCCTAGATTTAGCAAAAGCAACATAGCTCTGACAGCACTGATGCTTTGATTAACTGCCTTCACATAAAAACAATGCATACCAACACATATGTATGCATTGTTTAAGCTGCATGTATGTGTGCGAATGCGAATGCGACATGAAAGAAAATGAAATTTATAATAATCGAGCGGTAATCCACAGCAGCTCTATACAAATAAGTAAGTAATAATATTAATTAACTGGATTCATATATTTTTTGTGTGGTATATTTTAACAGTCAAATGGTATTTTTGACTTTCCAATTCAGCGCGGCATATTATAAAGGACCTAATACGGTCATATTGCTCCCGGCTAGGCTTGCTCAACAAGTTCCCTGTTCAAAGTCGTCCAACTTACTTTGTTACAACCGCATTGAGGGAAAACAACAGTAAAACAGCAAAATGATCAAGGTATGTGGGTGTAGTAAATATTAATAGCTCTCATAGCGATTACACGGGAATTAGTGAAGACAAAATGGCTCGACGACCCGGCGGCCGGGAGCAAAGTCCAATTGGGATTTGAACTCGTGTCTGTGACGGTGGCCCATAAATAACTGTATCTGTGTAGCGGTGCACCTTGTACCCGCCTCCAATTAGCATTACTTCTTCGACGCGAGTTATACAATAAGAAGTGTCATCATTTTGATGGTTTTATCTGCAAATCTGAGCCGATAACTCGCTGAGGTCAGATTCCCCCCGCAAGCTGGTTGGTTAGCGCAAAAGTACGATAAACCGGCAAACAGACTTTCGTTCGTCTGACTGGGGGAAAGTTTGTTTAATATTTCAATCCGGCTTTAATATTCTCTCATTTTTTGCAAACCCTAGAATGCCGTATCGCTGGTTACCGGAGGAGCCTCTGGCCTGGGTCGTGCCACCGCTGAGCGTCTGGCCAAACAGGGCGGCAGCGTCATTTTAGCCGATCTTCCCTCGTCCAAGGGCAATGAGGTGGCCAAGGAGCTGGGTGACAAGGTGGTCTTTGTCCCCGTGGATGTGACCTCCGAGAAGGATGTGAGTGCTGCCCTGCAGATTGCCAAGGATAAGTTCGGTCGCCTGGACTTCACGGTGAACTGCGCGGGAACCGCCACCGCTGTGAAGACCTTCAACTTTAACAAGAACGTGGCCCATCGTCTGGAGGACTTCCAGCGAGTGATCAACATCAACACAGTGGGCACGTTCAATGTGATCCGCCTGTCAGCCGGCCTGATGGGCGCCAATGAGCCCAATGTGGATGGACAGCGCGGCGTTATTGTGAACACCGCCTCGGTGGCGGCCTTCGACGGCCAGATTGGTCAGGCGGCATACTCGGCCTCCAAGGCTGCTGTTGTCGGCATGACCCTGCCGATTGCCCGCGATCTGAGCACCCAGGGCATCAGAATCTGCACGATTGCCCCCGGCTTGTTCAACACCCCGATGCTGGCGGCTCTGCCCGAGAAGGTGCGCACCTTCCTGGCCAAGTCCATTCCCTTCCCGCAGCGCCTCGGCGAGCCCAGCGAGTACGCCCAGCTGGTGCAGGCCATCTATGAGAATCCGCTGCTCAACGGCGAGGTTATCCGTCTGGATGGCGCCCTCCGCATGATGCCCTAAATGGATGTGTCCGGATGTGTTTTCTGGATTTTAATGGAACCCTGCATTTATATATTTTGTAGTAGTTAAGCTGAAAAATGTTATTTGTCCTGAAATTATGTAAGATTTGAAAATAAACACATTTTTCACATTTTAAATTTTGATGGCGCGGTCGTTAGCCAATTTTCAACACTTATTGCCACAAGCTTAAAAGGGTATCGGTGGTTGTATAGCTTACAGGGTGAATACACATCACACATATATGAAATGCCTTACTTCTACGAGGTTTTTTTTAAATATTACAGCTTAAAAATGTTGCCATTTAATAATTTACTTGATCTATTTACCATTACTCATATTTGTTTAAAGTAATAATAATGCGTTCTATTTATAGGGTATCTCCATATCGACTCTTTAAGCTTATTTATTTGTTTTGAAAATATTTGAAGCAGATTGGCAGCCCTGGTCTCATCAAGCAAACGGCAGACGACGAATGAATTCCTATTTAATATCATTTTTCGGATTCTGCAACGCATTATAATGCCGCCATATCAGCGCTGCGGCGACATCGTGTGCCTTTGGAAGCGGCAGACACGCACCTTCGCCTTCCAGTGCATCTACTGCCCGGATCCTGCGCGCACGGCAACCACATTCAAAGACTTCAAGTCGCACTTGGAGTCCGAGCACTCGGATTTGTTCGAAGATCGGGAAAAAGATGACATCAAGCCATGTGTGGAGCTCAGGACATTGTGCAGCAATACGTGCAACGATCCGCAGGCAGTAATCACGCCTAAAGAGGAGGATCCACTGGAAACGGACAGAACGGACCATGTGAAACAAGAGGAACTCTCGCCAGCCAATTCGGAGGTGGATCCAGAGGTGGACAGATGGTCAGATGGCGATAGCCAGAGCATTACTTCTCTGGAAACCAACAGTCAACAGACGGAAACTGTGAGTTAGCCCAGTTTCATCTTCCTGCCAAATCATTAGGCAATCAAATTTTTTGTAGGTGACCAGTTCCACGGACACCTCACATTTTTGGTTGCAGGAGCATCCGATAATGCTGGCGTTCATTACCCAACTGGAGCAGCAGCGCCTGCTCTGGGATCTGGGCATGGTGGCATACAAAAACTACAGGCTACGCAGCAAGGCCAGCGAGAAAATAGCCGCCGGCTTGAATGCCCAATTTGAATTGAATCTCACGGGCCAGGAGGTGACGGCACATGTCAAGCTATTGCGAGATGCCTACCGGCAGGAGAAGATACGGATGGAGCAGCCCACGGATCCGCCGGCAACCGCTGAATGGTTCTACGAAAGACTGCACTTCCTGGCGAGCAGCCTGCCAAAAATGCTGGGCACTGGCATTGGCAAAGTTTCCGACGGGGAGGAGGCAGAGACGGAGGCAAGTCCCGTGGCCCTGCTGACTCATGCCCAGAACCTGAAGCTCATCGAGCTATATCGCCAGTGCAGGCCGAATTGGGACATGCAAGACATGACCTGCCGGCTGCGTACTGTCCGACAGGCGGCCAGGGATCGGTTGCTGGAGCTGTGTCGCAGCGAGCTTAAGATTCCGCTGGAGCCCTCGCAGCTACAGCTCTTCATCCGGCGCCTAAGAAACACGTATCATCAGGAGAAGATGCGTCGGCTGCAGAGCGAGCGGCTGGGCAAGGTGTTTCGTTCGCGATCGCGCTACTACGAGAAGCTGGGCTTTCTCGAGCCACACATAGCGCCCTTTCAGTGCGACCTCTGCCCTGAGATGCTAAGCAGCGTGGATGGTTATCGGGTACATCGATCGAAGCACGATGGCAGCCTGCCCTTCGTGTGCCCCACTTGCGGCCGGGGTTTCTCCAAGTGCGGCAACTGCACCATCCATCTGCGCCGGCACACGCAGGACTACCACCTGAGCTGTGAGGAGTGTGGCAAGCGATTCGCCACCACCACGGACCTGCAGGTGCATCGGCGCTCGCACACGGGAGAGCGACCCTACTGCTGTCACATCTGCGGCGGCCGATTCAGCACTGTCTCCTTTCTGGAGCGGCACAAGCGCCGGCATGAACAGCGATCGGTCGGAAAGTGTCATATCTGCGGCAAGGGCTTCTTCGAGCGCACCGTGCTTAGGGACCACATCAAGGGCCATCTGGATGTGCGAGACAAGGAGTGCGATGTGTGCCACAAGCGGTTCACCAGTGCCAAGTACCTGCGCCGGCACAAGGAGATCCACGACGAGCACAAGCGTTATCTGTGCAAGCTTTGCGGCAAGGGATTTGCCCAGTATGCTGGGCTCAGTGGGCACATGAAGTCGCATGTTCGCAAAAAGGAAACCGTCGGCGAGGAGGGCAATGTATCCTCCTGATTTTGATTTGTATCCAAGGAGCAGGCTTCAAACTTTGGTGATCGGGGTAAGTGTGAAGGACCCGTAAGTCCTGGAATCGTTATTTTTCAGTGCTAACTCGAGGCTGTTTTCTAGTTTTACCAGAGGTCTTTGGGGGATTCCTTTTAATAAGTTTCTCCCCGATAAGCTGTAGTTCCAAAGCCGGTTCAAGGGCCTTAAGGCGCTGCTCCACTTACCCACAAATCGCCAAAGTCCAAGCACTGGTCCGAACCCACCCACTCGCAGAAGCTATCGCCCGGCGGCGACAGCAGTCAGAGTAAACAGCTTTCGTGAGATATGGATATAAGTTGTAGGGGAGATACGTATGTCCAGGGGCAGGAATTGCATTTCACACAGTTCGCCAGCTAGTTTTATTTATATTTAAACGAGTGTTTTGGCATTTGTTTGGCTCGCTGCTTATCTTATCGAAGAGTGGCTGGAACTGTGAAACCGTTGGAATTGCTGGAACAGAGAGATAAGAGCGAGCCCGAGCGGAATGCCAGCAATTCGTTTCAGTCAGTTGAAATCGGAGCTGTCTGCGAATTATGCACCATCCATGAACCACCTCTGATGATAGTGCGTCATTCAAGTTTGAGGAGGAAATAGGAGCCATAGTCTGGGGATTAACAGAGAAGCAAGACGCGAGAGCTGAACTAGGAGGAGGAGCAGCAGTAGCAGGTAGGAAGCCCAGTAAGTGGCTTGTGGTCAGCGGCTAAAAAGGGACGCCTTTCAGGGGTACAAGAAGTTGCGTTGCAGCTGGCGGATATTGGCACTTGACAAGCGGAAGAATAGGTGGGAGTTTACCACAGTGAGCACTCTGTAAAGTCTACCAAAGCCAAGCAATGGGTTTGTTTATAATACCCGCCATATCCCCAGTATTTTTTTAAAGAAATCCGTTCCACATTATCTGTCACACTGATAAGACCCCTTGCTCCCTGAAACCAGGGTCCACTGTTGCCATTATCTGGGCTTAAATTCAATAGTCATAAACTAATTATACCGTCGATCGTTTTTTCCCTTTGCACAGTTCTTGCCGCAGACCCATATCGTGTTCTTTCCCTGACGTCACTTGCCACCAGAATCGAAATCAAAGAAAAGCAGTGGGAGGAGGAGGAGGAGCAGGAGGAGGAGAACACTGGTCAACTGTGGCCTGTGGCGGGTATTCCGATAAGCCCAAGAGCAGTCAATCGAGAAGAAGCAAGCGCTCGTGGGAGGAGGCTGAGTGAGAAAGAGAGAGCGAGAGGAGTAGGAGAAACAATCCCGATAAACGATCCCAGCGGAATGCAGGCGACAAACCAGCGGCCAGTCACGCCTGGCACGCCGGACTCGGCGCACATTGTTATCGGCGCCGCAGGATACGTGGCCCACGAAAGACGCCAGCCTGGCAAAACCCTGATGAATTGTTTCCGCGATCGCGATCGTTCTTCCTCCTCGACGTCAGCATCGTCACAGGGCGGAGCCAACCACCACGCCTATATGCGCGGTCACAGCGTCACATCCGGCACCTTGTACCGTCTGGAAGGCAGCAACGGCTCCATTAGCACCCTGGACAAGGCCGGCCGCATGGAGAGCGGACGTCCCGATGCCGTGGTACTCCTGCGGGAGCTAAAAACCAAACCAAATAAATTGGCGCTGCTTAAGAGCAGCAGCTCCAAGGACCTGACCCGCCTCTTTCTGGACGATGCCACCAATACGGCCGTACTGGTGTCCAACACCAGCCTGGATGTTTGCTCCTCCAACTCCAGCTCCGCTGGCAGTCCAGCAGTGGCCAGATCCCGCGGATCCCGGGATCGCAATCAGTCTGGGGCACGGATAGAGTGCTGCAGCAGCTGCTCCAAACGCTGGCAGGATCTGAAACAACGCATGCATACCCTGGAACAGGATTTACTGGCACAGTCCAGCTACGGCCAGGAGCTGGAACAGAAGGTCGCCGACATGGGACGTCAGTTGGCAGAGCTGCTCCAGGAACGGGAAAAAGAGAAGCAGCGCGCTGCTGCTGCTGCAGTAGGTTCTTCTTCTGGTTCCGGATCGGGAAACAAGCGCCACCAGCCCACAGGCAGTCCTAATGTGCGACCCTCGCGTCTGGTGGCCTGGATGAATCTGGCCAACTGGTGGAAGAGCCGGCCCAGCGTGGAGACGCTGCGCGAGCAGCGCATTTTCTTCGACGAGCCCTGCTTCGACACGGAACTGGAGCTGGTGCTGAGGCACGAGCAGCACCGAACGGTGCCTCGCATTGTGGTGGACTGCTGCGATCTCATTGAGAACAAATACCGCCGATCCCCGGAGCCAATTGAAGGCATTTACCGGCAATGCGGCGACTACAACAAGATCCAAACTCTCCGCTTCAACATCGATGCCAACGACTATGAGGCGTTGCGTCAGCCGGAAGTTGATGTTCATACCCTTACTGGCGTGCTCAAGCTGTTCCTGCGCGAGATCAAGAGTCCGCTGATCAGCGTCAACGAGGCCAAGACCTTCATCGGATTGCCCAACCAGTGGTGTACGTATATACATATCTGGTTCCTCATTATCCATTACAGTATTTGTAACTTTCTCGTTTATTCTTCCCCATAGTGCTCACCGATCTGTCCGTCAAGCTGGACACCCTGAAAAGACTGATACGCTCGCTGCCAGAGTGCAATCGCGACACAATGGACTACATCTTTGGGCACTTCAATCGGTGAGTGGATCCCATTCTCCACATTTTTGTAAATAATGGATATCCGTTTGCGTTCCACAGGATAACCAAGGTGCCACTGCAGCAGATAAGCGCAGAGACGCTGTCTATATCGGTGACACCGACCATCTTTCACACGGTACCCCAGGGCGTGCATGTGCAGGACATTCAGCAGCTGCTGCGCGAGGGCGAGACTCTGGCGGACTGCGTCAAGTTGATGATCGAGTACCATGGGCGCATATTCGAGTAAGTGAGCCAACCCCATTGAAGGAGGAGGGCCTCATTCCGACCTGCCCTGGTCCTGGTGATGGTGCATTGGTTCCTAGCCCCGAATCCCAGCTGCTTTCGCCCCATCAATCTGCTCACCCTTGTGCCGTTGTTGTCTCTCTCTCTCGAACGAATGCTTTTCTAACCACAACATACCGAACTTCAACCTGAACCTGAACCCATTGTACCTGCCCAATGTCCTATCAATCCCAATCTTTCCCTCGAATCCCGTCGCCCCATCGCCTGCAGATGCACCGCCGATCGCCGCCTGCGCCGCCTGAGCGTGCGCAACCTGAAGAAGACGCTCTCGCAGCCGGACCTGCTCTTTCATAATCTATTCTGATGGCGCCGGCGAGGACCAGGCAAGTCAGGGGAGTCCCGCAATTGAGAGCAGCGTGTACATATACAATGACTTTAGGTGCTTAAGAGTACTAATCCGCATACAGGCAAACATATTGGATTTTTTTTTATATTACATTTTAAACATAAAATTTACTTTTGTATTTATGCTTAATAAATCAAGTCTTTATTTCAATAAAGGCTTTGAAAACTTTAATTTAGTTCTGTTTTAAAGTGAAATCGATTATAAAGCATCGAATTAATCGAATTAAGTTTGCAATTTATCAAAGTTTATGATATTTTCAATATGATATTTATGATATTTTGTGAAAAGCATGTTTTTTAATATATATTCCAGCACATGGGTGATTTCAGATGGCATATGTTAATATTTGACGCAAAAGTCTTTATATAAATACTATACTTAACTGACGCACGAATATACATCACAGATTCCTGGAAGATGGCAGCTGGAGCCCCGGCAAGCCCTCGTTTAATCACAAAAAAGACCGAGAATCGATTTTTTTTATTGTATTTATTATGTTTTTATATATTTCTTTTATTTGTTTTGTTTGTTTTGTATTTATTTATTTGAACTGCTCTATAACATGGTGGGGTGGTTTCTTTAGGGGTGTGGGGAATGTGGGATGGCGGGGACTGAGACGGAAACAGAAGAGTTGCCAAAGGGAAGAATCTATGATTTCACAATACAGTCTAATGGTCTCTAAAACTAATAATAGATATATATATATATATATAGATTTGTTTAAAAACCAACTGGTTTTAAGTGCTAAGTGGCCTAGGTTTATGCCTTGATGTATGTATGTGTATATATTAGATATATGTTCTAGATGTACATGCGGGTTCGATCCGATCCGATCTCTATACTGCTCTCATTAACATTATTAACATTTAAACTTTAGACATGTACTTGTGGGTTGGATGAGTGTAAACATATACATGTTCGTTCCTCTGCTCCTCTGATCACAATTCGGGGTTTAATCGATGCACGTGTGTATATATATGTATGAATGATTCATAGATGTAAATAGATAGGATTCTGGTTCTGATACTGACTCCAATTCGGTTGCTTGCGGTTTCCAATGTGGGGCTTACGAAACTGAGGCATTTGCTCGTCGCCAATCAAAATAAGATACATATCGAAGGCACAGGAATATTGCACACACCCGCGCGCGAGAGTGTGTGTACTCTAGGGGAGGGGGCCGAGGTCCTCAGAACAAAATTAAACTGAATAACTATTGGGTGCTCCATGGCAGCTGCCGCCACGCTTAACATAATACACTGAACTCTCCAATCATTCGCCATGCCGGTTATAGCTTAACATTCAATTTGTGATGCATTTCTTATTTCCTATTCGTTTCCTACTTGAAGAACGGGTTCTTCGACGCCGATGACTTCATCGTGCACAAGATCTGACGCTCCAGCTGAAAGTCATAGTCCAGGGACTTGAGCAGCGACGAGATTTCGGGCAGTGTGGGTATCTGTGCGGGTGACCAAGCGACGAATTAGAGCGGGACAGTTGGCATTACTTCTATATTACTCACATCAGTTCCAGCTTGATTGCGCTGCAGCCTCGCGTCCATTACAAAGGGCACACCCTCCAGCTCCGTGTAAGTGCCCAGGGTGCCAGTGCCGCCATAAGTACCGCGTCCTCCTCCTCCTCCACCGCTAGCGCCGCTTCCACTTCCCGCTGGACGTGGCGGCGCCGGTCGCTGTGGCGAATTTATTTGATAATTGGCTTGGATCTCCTCATAGTCATGATGCTCAGTCGGTGGCTGTGGCAGCTGCAAAAATAAATAAATAAATAAATAAATACATTAATAAATGAAACTCAGGCAAAGCTCAGCGGTGGTCAAACTCACTGGTCCACGCGAATTGCGGTGTCCCTGCAAATTGAGACGGTTCAGGGCCTGCTCCACCTCGCAAGTGCTACCGGCAATGGGCACTCCGCCCGGAACTGGCGGCGGCAGGCGCACTGGTATGGCACCTGTCTTGTAGCAGATGAGCACCCCGTTTATGTCACCGGCCAGCTTGAAGCCATCGGGCGCCACCTTTAGCTTGGAGCAGAGAATTATATCGGTCACGGCCTGGGTGACAGTGCCGCGTTTGGACAGCTTGTAGGCTATCTGCCGCTTGCGCCAGGCCTTCTGGTCACTGTCGGCGGTGCGGGATAGCAGTGAGAACTCCTTGGGCGGTGCCGTCTTCTCCGCAATGACCCTGGAAAGGACAAAGGAAAGAGTGTTAGCTTAGCATAAACAAGGGCGAAGTGAGTAGCCAACTCACTGGAGGGTCTCCACAACATATTCGGGCAGGCCCTCGGACTTGGACAGGCACAGATAGCGTGTGTTCTGGCGTCCAAAGATGCTGTAGTCGCGCCACAGATCGGCATCCGAATCCTGGTCGTAGGTGCGGTGAATGGCATTAAAATTCTTCGGGCAGCTGCAATCAAAGGAAGAGGTTAGCTTATGGTTTCCTTAAGGATCCTTCAGGCTTTACAACTCACCGCTCAAAGTCCTCGACAATGTGCAGCGAGGTGATGGGACGATTGTCGGGCAGGATGCCAATAATCGAATTGAACACATTTGTGGCACCGGTTGTACCGGCACCGTTGGCTCCCTCCAGCGTTGTGCCGAGCAGTGCCGCCGTGCATAGGACACCGCTACTGCTGCCACTGCCCAATGATGAGACGCCGCTCTGGATGTGCTTGCCCACCTTGTTCATCCTTTCGCCTTCCTTCCTTCGATTTCTGTTTGAGTGGAAAAAAAATAAGTTCGTTAGCATTTTAAATAGTTTTCCTTAGATTTCAAATGGCATTTAGGGAAAAGGATTTATATATTTTTTTATAAACATATTTTCCATTTAATTTGTAACTTGTAATACTTGCAGTAAGCTACTTAAGTTCCCATTTCTTTCAGCAAAGTACATACAAGTTTACTTATTTGAAAGCGAAAACTTTCTATTCCGCTCCAGTTTTCGGGTAAGGTTAATAAACAAATAAGTTTATACAAAAATATATTATATTATACAATAATGTTAATAAATTTCATTGAAATTAAAGCCACTAATAAAGAAGTAAACAATATAAAATACAATTTAATTTCATGGCTTTCTTCTAAGTCTGTTGGCCAATAAAGTCTGACTTCTCTGATATAATTTTAATTAGTTTGTTTAGTTTCCAGCCGTGATGGCCGCCTCCTCAGATCTCGGCAGTGCCTTTTCCCTGCCCAAAGGCGTGATTCACGATCTTGTTGCTGTAGCTGGGTTTTTTTTTTTTTGCATTCTTTTGTAGGTCGCTTGGCCCGCACTCCGCCAGGGCCGGACCGGGTCCGAGTTTCTCTTTGGCAATACAGAGAGATAGATATACACTTATGGCCATGGGGGCAACTTGGGGAATGCGGGGTCAGGGAGGGAGGGCAGAGAAAATAAACAAAAAACCCAGTGAGTGCGCCGCACTTTATAATCGAGGGCCCGGAGATGGGTATCTGGTTTTTTTTTCCGGATTGTCAATTTGCTGTTTATTTTTGCTACTGATAAGATATATGTGTGTGCGGGTGTATATGCATACAGTATTTAGAGCTGGCCAAGCAAGGTGACGGTCGGATTGAGTCATCCGGAAACTGCAATCAAGAAATCAAAAACCGAATTTGGCCACCCAAAGAACACGAGTGTAAAAAATATTTATGACCATTAAAATACCTTTGATTCTGTTAGGTATATATAAAGATAAAAGGATAAAAGCTGTTATGTTAATAACTAAGAAATCCAACTGAAAACTCTCATTATCTTTTGTTTTCTTCTTTTCCTTCTCCAATATGTACATATGTATGTATGTATTAACATACTTCCTAAGGTTTCGAAATAAAGAAAATCTCTTTGGCGCCTCCGGACAAAGAAAGGAGCTGGCGGTGGCAGGGGGGCTGGGGGCTTACAACTGAAGCGGGGGTGTTGGTTGTCTGATAACCAATGTGGAGCACACACTTGGAGCTTATAAATAGAAAGACTCCGGGAACTAAGTATACGAAAATAACACAACGCCTCTGCACACACTTCTAATATCCAATTAAAAATGGAAATTAATAGGAAATAGAGAGAGAGAGAGGGAGACAGCACAGCATCCACTGCCACACACAAACGTACGTGCTTTATTTCCGTAGAACTCCCGATGGAGCGATTCCGGAGACCCCAATGACTCCCGGGTGACCGGCTGGTTGGTTCACCATTCAATGTTCACTATGCGCGCGCTCTCTCCGGACCCGGCCGCTTAATGCATTTAATAAAAAACAATTAACACCGCTTCTTGCCGTTCTCCGTTCTTTTTGTTTGACAAACCACAACAATAAAAATATAAATTACTAGTGATGCTGGAAACATCGATGTTCTTGTTTAATCGATTATCATTTAAGATTTGCGATAATGTCACTATTCCACACACGCCTCTCGGTAAATTCTAAAGATCCCGCTTCGGCCACACTTCAATTTTTGTTTGTCCCTTCTCTGTTGCGCCCATGTTAGGAGCCTAACATATGAGCTTAACAGCGTTTTGCTTATGGAATCTAACATTACATTAAATAACTTTACTTTTTATTCACTTACAAAAGTGTCTTAAAATATTTTAGCAATACATTCAAAGAATTTGATAAAGATCGGATGATCCATATATTAAATTGTCGATAGAAATGATCTTGTAACTGACATTGAATCATCGGCTTACTTTCTAGTTTAACTTATTTTTCACAAGATTTTTGTGTCACAATTTAATCGATACGATCGATTCAATACTATCGAAAGCACATTATAATTCGCTCTTACAAATAACACATCACTAGCGCGCCTCAAGACAAGAATTCAAATATTTTTAAACGAAAAAAAAAAAAAACGTAAGGGGAGATACAAAAACTTCGTTAGCTCCACTCGAAAGGCTTACTTGCTAAATTGGAAGCGCCACAGAAATCAGCCTGCAGGATGGAAATCTGTCTAAAAATTATGCATAGATGTATTTTAGATCGCCAATTTATTAATAAATCCGCAATTTCGATTCCAAATCTATAGCAATTCCTGTGGCACGCGTAAATAAATATGTATGTTCGCACTGTTCCTGTACTGTGAATAAATATATATATTTCCGCTGCTAGATAGAGGCTCACTCCTTCGACCGGCAGTAGGGCAACGTGGCCTCGCAGGGCTCCGTTTCCGGTGGCTTGGCCAGCGGACCGCATTCCGCATCGGCCACCACCACGTCGTGCTGGTCCAGGCAGACAACGGATCGCCGGCGGAGCGGAGGAGCTGCCGATCCCGGCGGGCGGCAGGTGAGCGGGCAGAACTGCCATGGCCCTGGCCACCAGTGAGCCGGACATGGTTGCTCGGCGCAGCTTCGCGCCTGTCGCTGGGGCCTCCTATTCTTGGCGTGCGTCCAGCAGGGCAGCGTGTCGCTCAGCACTGTGGATTGGAAATGAAAATTGCTGTGATATAAAGATTTGCTATGATTTTTCACTCACTCTTGCCATTCTCCTGGCACACCGGCTCACGGTGCTGCACCCCCCCGCCACAGGTGGCCGAGCAGGCGGTCCAGTTGCTCAGTCGCCACTGGAACTGCCGGCCGGCGCTGATGTTCATCGCCGGAAGAGTAAACTCATAGAAGATGCCCGAGTTGCTCTCATTGCCGCGCACAATCGCCTGGAGGGGAAGAAAACCGGAACAGGATAAGGGATCCCCTTGCCTGGATTCAATTTCATGGCCTCCTTACGTATAGCGATATGGAATGCTGGATGGGCTGAGGTATTGTGATGGTCTCCTGCTCGTCGACCCGATCGTAGAGGCTCTCGGCGCCGGCTATCTCGAATTCCCCGGGCATGGAGATGAGGCTATCGCCGTTCAGGTAGAACCGATCGCTCTGGGCCCGTCCCACGGCAAGGAAATGCGGCGAATTGGCCTGCTCCCGGATGAGAATATGACGCGCTCGGGCCGGTATGGTGACAATTTCCACATAAGCGCCATCCTTGGCGGCAAATGGATCACTAAAGACGTCCCTCACCGGCTGGCACTGATCGCCAGCGCCGCCACAGACACCGCAACGATCGTCCTGCATTTCCGAGTCGACGATCCAATCGCAACCAACTTTCTGAACGAAACGCGATTTGGGCTCAGGGTTATTGACCACGGGATCGTCGCCGGCATATTACCTTACCTTGCAGATGCCATCGATGCACATGTTGTTGGTGCCCAGCGTGCAGGGTGTTCCATCCAGGACAGTGGATCCCCAATTGGCAATTATGGTATCGTCCACATCGCTGCAGAATAGCCGGCAGGGATTATCTGAAAGGGATAGAGAAGCAGGGGGATATATAGCTAAAAAGGATGCAAAATAATCCGACTCACCCTTGTCGAAGAAGGGCAGCCACTTGTAGATGGCACCCTGGTAACTGACATTGTCAAACCGGGCGCATTGCTGTGCCCGGAAGCTGGGCTCTTGCTCCGGACAGGGTCGCTTCCGGCAAATCTTGTAGCGTTTCCGTTCGCCAATGCAAAAGACCCCGCCATTGGCCGGCACTGGTGAATCACATTCACGCTGCTGGGTGGAGACACCGCCGCCACAGCTGCGCGAGCAGTCACTCCACTCGCTCCAATCACCCCAGCCCCCATTGATGGCGGTTAGCTCCTCGCGGCGTACGCATTTGCCATTCTGACACCACTTATTCCGGCCGCACAATGTGCCCGGAGCGGTGGGACGCATGTGGGTGACACACTCGCCATTGACCTTGCACCACAGCGTCGAACAGAACTCATGGGGGGCGGAACAGGCGCCCACCTCACTGTCATTGGTCAGGTTAAACTGAAGCCGGCACTGGCCGCGGGCATTGTACCGCATCCCAGGCAGCTCTCCAGTATAATTGTATTCGTTCAGCGGCGTTGGTGGATCGTCCAGACACTCGCCCAATCCCTGACTGCAAGGGTTATTGATAATATTAAAAATATATGTTTATATCATCTGCTGCTGACTTACTCCAGGAAATGCGTTATGTACTTGCGGCTACAGTTTGACCAGCAAACCTGCAGTGTGTCTGCTCCGAAAGTGGGCGTCATGATGTGCACAATGGGACCCACACGCGGATGGCACCCGATTTTGGCGGTGTCATGGAACATGCCAAAGCTGCGGACAACCAAAGAGATTATTTTGTTTATAGATAAACTCCAGCCTCCAGCCTTCAACCTCCAGTCTTCATACCCTCCTCCACCTACCCCCTATCTCTAAAAAAAACCTGATTATTATTATAATGAGGAATAATAGTCAGCAATTGGACATATATCCGATTAGAAGCACATAAACAAATACTTGATATCAAGTGGCAGCAAATGCGAAACCAAAACAAACAGCCGACAGGCCACCTGTTGCCACCGCCCAGGGAGGTTCCGTTCCGTTCCGTTCGACTTACACAACCCCAAAAGCTACAACAGAGCAACCAGATTTCATGGTAAATCCAGATCGGAGCCAAGCAGGAGGAACCGGGGGAGAGGGCGTAGGGCAGGCTGCTGTCGCCGCCGGGCTGACTCAATCGCGGACGGAGCACGCTAGACTCACTGACGGCCACTTGGCGGCACTGCCAGAAAATTAGGGGGAGCTTTGTATAAATAAATATATATATATTCTGGAATTTTATAATTTATTTTTTATAATTAATTTATGTTCATTTTGCATTTACATCTTTCCTTCGAGTTTTCCCTTCAAAATGAGTTTTCTTTTTAACAAAAAAGAGTTATTTTCCTTCGAGTTTTCCCTTCAAAATGTATTCCGTAATGAAAGATCTTGGAAATCTTGGATATATATTTAGATATTAAATTAATTTATCAAATTTATTCTCTAAGAATTACTACTTGTAAGTTTTTTCTGTCAGTGCCAGTCCAGCCCACAGCCTGCCGCTTGGAAACTTGGCCACTTGGCACGTTCGACCCGATTTGATACATTTCGAACCGAATCCAAATCCGAATGCGAATCGGAATCCGCTAAATCCGCAGCTCCCCCGATGAGCCAACCAAACCGGACCCGGACAACATCGCCCCTAGAATGGGTGTGCGTGTTGCCAGTGCGAGAGCCTCAATGTCTGGGTGTGCCGATGCCGTGATCACAGTGAATCACTACCAGGGGGAGGGGGGGGACTTTACATTTTACGAGTACTATATATAAATTATATAGCCATTAATTGGTGGTTTTCCATCATCAAATACATATATATGTGGTGCAAGGGTTAATGTACGTTGAGAAAGTATTTGAAGCGGGGGATTTCCTGGCTAAACATTGTGGAATTGTATTTAAAATTTAGATAAATTGTTCAAACAGGCAAGAATATCAAATATATAATTTAGCAATGGGTAATTGCTATAAGGTGACTTTTAAAAGTCACTGTGAATGAGGCTCTCGGCAATCCTTGGTCGGTGTCTTAAATTGTATTTAAAATTTATATAAATTGTTAAAATAGGCAAGAATATCAAATGGTTAAAATTTTATAAAAATAATTCTTAATTTTGCTATAAGGTCACTTTTGAGAGTCACTGTGAATGAGGCTGTTCGATTTCCTGGCTAAACATTGTGGAATTGTATTTAAAATTTAGATAAATTGTTAAAATAGGCAAGAATATAAAATATATAAATCATTATTTTGCTATAAGGTGACTTTTAAAAGTCACTGTGACTGAGGCTCTTGGCCATCTCTGGTCGTTGAATGGAGCAGGAAGCAGGGGCATCGAGAGAGGTGACTCTCAGGTGAGACTGCGACTGAGACTGGCAACTGGTCGGCAAGTGGCGACCAAAGTGGGCGGGCAACGCAGGCGATCATTGTCACGACACAAACACTGCCACACACACACACGCAGGTGTCAAAGCATCCGTCGCCTTGCGTTGCGTTGCGTTGCGTCCACTTAGTCTTAGTTTTGGACACCATCGCCGTAGTCTTGTATTCATTCATTAAACGAATTGGGCTGCCCATAAATCTTGGCCTTTGGCTTGGCTTTTGATTGCTGGCACATGCGTTGGCCAGCGTCTGGCGCCGCAGGTGGCAATGCAAATCGCTGCCGGCTACCTGTCTGCTGGATGCTGCTGCTCAAGCTTTTATATTTCCAATTTCATTTAATTAAATCTCAAATCTTAAATCCCAAACCCTCCCTCTTTAGGCACTTACTTGTGACCCAGTTCGTGGGTAATTGTATGGGAGAGCATGATGCCATTATCCTCGTTGACGCTGCACGATTGCTTGGGCTTGCACATGCCGCCCACATTGGCCAGGCCCAGGGTCCTGCAGGGATTTGCGTTCATCATTAGTAGCTACTAATCCTAAGGATTACCCTTTCCACTACTCACATGCAGTTGTTGGCGCAGATATTCTTGCGTGTGATGAGAATGGCCACATCGTGATGATGCGGATCCTTCTCGCTGCCCTTGTTCAGCTTGTGCTGCCAACTACGGGGTATATATATATATATATCCTTGATCCACACACCTATATATATATACCCTTAATTACCTGCAAAAACGATCCAAATTCTTTTGGGCATTCTGGGTGAGATTGAGCTGCTGCTGTGATTCCTCCTCGTCCAGCTGGATAATGCGAACCACCACAATCTCAATGGAGTTGCCAATGCTGGGATCCTTGTACAAGGCAGAGACCATGTTCATGATGGTCAGCAGGTAGCCATTGAGATCCTTGTGAAACGCCGACATGGTGGCATCGGCCACAATCAGCGTCTCCACATGCCGCGGACTGCTGATGGAGCGCCTGCGTCGCGGTATCTCCGGCTGCTGGAACTGCTGCGTCTCGTACTTGAATTTGGTCTGATGCAGCTGCAGCTTCCGGGGCTGCAGCTTTCCCTGTTGATGATGCTGCCGCCGCCTGTGGCTGTGATGATGGTGCTTGTGATGCCGCCGCCGGATTTGGCGTCCCCCCTGGATCTTGACCTTGCCCCGGGCCTGCCACTCCAGTCGCGTCTCCATGCGACGGCGTGGCTCCCGAGTGCCACAGTTACTGACCTCCGTACCGGAGGAACCCGTCAAAAATGATTTACCGCCGCGTTTGCGCTTATTACGCTGCGTCTGGTGGTGGTAAAGTCAAGTTAGAATCATTACCATTACCAAACATGAACTCAATCATCCGAACTCACCCTTGGCTTCACCGAGGAGCGCTGGAAGACGATATGCGGATGACCGCTGACAGGATGCGCCTCGTGCTCCTTCGATGGCTCGATGAAGTACTCATTGCTGGCCGTCCGGATGTGGCCCACCTGTGGGTTGGCAACCTTAGCTTCAACGGAACCCCAGCAACCACAACAACAACAACAACAACAACAGCACTCACCAGTCCCGAGCAAGTGGAGATGGCCACATTGGTGTCCGGCTGGCCGCGCACCTTGCCATGGAAATGACAATTGAGGTGCCTTGGTGTCAGCGCAGATCGGGTGCGGATATCCCGACGATGCCGCTCCACCACCAGATGCGGGGCCAAAAAGTAGCTGTGCGCCATCAGCTCCAAATGAAGCGTCTCATTGGCCAGCGGCAGTTGGAAGTGCAGCTCCGCTGCCTGCTCATCCTGGTCATGGAGACTGCGTCGCTGGCGATGCCGCCGATGATCACGATCATGGGCATAGGCCAGGGAGTGGGTCATAAATTTGCCATCGGCATGAACGCGACGTGGCACCACCAGTTGGCCCTCACCCGCCACCAGTTCATCGGAATGGAGTCCGAACAGTGGTGGCCTGCCGGCGGCTGTTGCCGTCTCACTGGGTGCCTCCAGGATCAGCCACAAGCAGAGCAGTGTGATCCGTGTACGCATCCTCCTGGTGTTGCTGTCCATGACCCGAAACCTGATCCTGATCCACAGCCGCCCTAGCCGTTGTCCAGGCGTTGTCTCAGCAGCATGGCAGCGTTGGCATAATACGGCTCTTAGCTGGATCAGTAGAAGGTGGTGCTAGAAAGTAAAATAATGTTTTAAATATTTATTAAATGGTTTCATTATCTGCATATTAATTTCCTTAATTATTTAACAATTACTTTTCAATAAATTTATAGCTAATTATTAAGATAATTCTCCTAAATTTATGATCTTGATTTCAGCAGCAAACGAGAGAGTTTATTGTTATTATTTTATTTTTTTTTGTTGTTTGCTACAGAGATCAATCATTATTGATGGAGTGAGGCAATCAATCTTGATGTACTGTTCCTATTTTTTCTTGTTTATTTATTTTTTTTTTTTTGCTATTTGCGGCTTCTGCTGATCAGCATTGTGGTTTCTGCCTGGCGCCACCGAGTTCCACCAACCATAACTACTTGGCTCCCATCCCATTCCACCCGTTCGGATCCGATTTGGCCAAGTGGGAAAGTGACACCACCCCTGGCAAGGCGTACACAGCACCGAAAAAGTATTTAATATTTAAATATTTAAGCAATTTTCAATAACAAATAATGATTTCTATTCGTATAAATACAAAAATAAATAAAATTATATTGAAATAATTCCTCTTAAACAAAGTTAGCATTAAATAATTACAATTTAGATATATGAATAATATCTGTTTTTACTAAGCAAATATTTAAGCAAGGATATGATTTTTTATATTTTAGATAACAAATAATAATACTGCTTTAAGGATAGATATCCTTCTGGTTTCTAATCATATAAATAGGAAGATTAATAAATTTTAATACAAATAATCCAAATAATAACTCTAAAAATAAGTGAGTAATAAATGATTTAATGATTTAGATATATTAATAATGTAAGCTTTTACTAGAGAAATATTTAAGTAATTTTTAGGATATGATTTTTGATAGCAAAATAACTCCTTACTAAAATCTATTAAAGGATATTAAAATATATTCACAAAAAAAAAAAAATAAAAAATAAAAATATTCCCAGACTAATATTATTAAAGTTTACAATACAAATATTTTAATAATTAATTATAATTATTATTAAATTAAATTTATGATTTATCTCTTGTTTTTTTTTTTTACTGTGTACCAAATGATTATGGCTATAAAGGCCATAAAAAGAAAGAGACCACTTCCAGATAATAAATAAAAGGTGATTTGCTTTTTGGCTTTTAGCAAACACTTTCGAGATGTGGGCAGTCGAGACGAAGACGGAGACACAATGGTTAGGCCAAAAAATAAATATATATCTACATATACGTTCAGATATGTCTGCGGTATATATCTTCAGACAAGACACGGGCCATAAAATTAAGCAAATTTTTCGTTTTTTATTTTTTTTGCGGCTCTTCAAAGACAGTAACAATAATAACATATCGAGAATAGCAACAAAAAAGAAAAAAGGTTAGCGCTGTCTGGTCATTATCAAAGCAACACGACAACTTAATTATTCAAGAGATTGACGCAGTCATCGGCGCTCTTATCACGATCACGATTTGTAATTTATGATAAATGTTGGCAATTCCATTAATAAAATTAAACAAAAGCTCATTAGCCCCAAAGCCGATTTGCAGTCGAAAGAAAAGCAAAAGATCGGACTCCTTGCCACTCAAGAAAGTCGCTTCGGTTAAACCCTATTTAGTGATCGAAATGATGTCATATTAATATATTATATTGCAGGACAAAAAAAGTACAAAAAAAATTAATAAATTAATAATTAGCATATTTTGTTTGCGTCAGAAACAATGATGAGAAATTATCACCAAAGATTTTAACAACTGCAGATCAAATTCACAGGCCAGTTGTTCTTTTTCACTAAAAAATTATTTAAAAATTAAGACTTACGATTAAATGTAATAAGTTTTCAAGCTAATAAAAAATATGTCATAAATAAACAAATGAGAATTCAAAGGAAATTCTAATTCTAATAGCTGCAGAGGCGGAGGATACAATATTTAATTTTCTACAAAATATTATTTAAATAAATTAGGCAGCTTTTTTATATTAATTCTTGTTCATTTTTACAAAAGAATTAAAAAATATTCACCAAAAATACTTTAGTTTTATTACTTTATTAATACACTTTAATTTATATTTTATTTTAATTTTTATATTCCAATATCCAATATCGAAGTTAACCCATAAGAGCATCCGCCTGGCGCCAATGACCTTGGCAAGCTGGCGCCTCCGGCACAGGTGCCGTTCTTAATTCCAAATTCAATGCGAACTCATCATGGCCATAATAATGATGGCAATAAAATATGCGCTTAAATATTGGTTATACCCGAAAATTCCCACTCTCCGATCCGTTGCCATATATTCCTGTTTTCGTTATTTATATTCTATGAATTCGAGTCGCGGCGAAACTTGAAAGACTTCCCAGTTGAATTAGCAAGCGCCACATGATCGTATATTAAAAAATGTTGCCATTGTCCGGTTGTGTGTCCCATTATGCTGCAATGCCTCCGCCAAAGGGGCATGGAGTGGAATGGTGAATGCGCCAGTAGGCGCCACTCTTAATTATCAATCAATCAATCACTGCCGCCCGACGGCTCCCTCCATTAAATGTCAGCCAATTGATTGCAGCCTGCAGACAGTCTGCCACTGCCACTGGCTCTGGGCTCTGGGCTCTGCACTGATCTCCCTTTGTCTGCCAGGTCTATGTCTCTCCTGGTATTACCTGGAACCTCCTATGATCAATGATCCCTGAGCGAAAGCAGGAAATCTATGGGATATTTGTAACTATTTTAGTTTCAAATTGGAGAAAGTTAACTACAGATAAATAAATATTTTACAGGGCACAGGCATATATTCAGGAAAGAAGAAACCATTTCATTCCATTGAATGTTAAATCTTCAATGAGAAGGGTCTTCGTCTCCCCTCCTCTCGATCGATCGATCGAAATTCTGAGAAATGCCTCCGGCGAGTGATCTCATGTGATTGGAAATTTCACTTGAATTGAATTTAAATTTCCTCCAGTTAGGGAAGTCCCCCAAACCATATTCTGTCTTTTATGGCCTCACTTCTTTTTTTTTTTAATTTTTTAGGCATTTAATTTTGAAGCATTTATCACTGGAGATTTGTCACCTCTGATTTTGGTCATCGATCGATCATCAGTGACGAATATGTATGCTAATGAAGGCCCAAATCAAGATCGTACTCCTCCCATAACCGTAGAAAATCGTGGTGAAAAACCGCTCTGCCTGCGAATTTCCGATTTCACTTTGTGTGTGCCTCGCAGTCGCCGTCGAAGCAATTTGGACGCCCACCAGTTCGCCGGATCAGACTGGGCCACAGACCGGACAAACAAAAAATAAAAGAAAAATAAAAAAACAGAGTACGCTTTGGAGCTGGGAGCTGGGAGTGGAGTGGAGTGGAGTGGGGTGGAGTAATGGCTGGAAGCTCCTCCATTCATATGTTTTGCCATTCATACGTTGTAGTTTCATTGAGAAACTCAGACACACACACAAGGGGCATGAGGAGTGTGTGGAATCGGTTTTGAGCTTTAGGTTTTTCTATACTCTTCCTGATGGTTAAAGATTGGAAATAAATATAAATAATTTTCCTGTAGATATCATTATATAATATATAAATTCAGTTAGCCTTGACCTTCTGGATATTGAGAATCATGGGGATACTAAGTATCATTGATTATATTTTTAAGAGCTTTCCTCTATAATGCTAGTGTTTCTCTTTTCTATTTGTTAGAGAAATAATCACAAAGTAAATTGTTAAAATAAAAACATTTAAAGATCCCTTAAAAGTATTCAGTTCTTTATAGTTTATTTCCATTTTGTAGATTAATTTATTATAAATAGGAAATATCCAGATTGTAAAGATCTTTGTTTAAAAATTTTATCATAAATAAAACGATCAAACTAAGGGAAAGATTCCTTTAAAATGTAACCCCAATACTTGTTGATTAATAATAATATAATGCAATTAAAATATTATAATTTATTTTATATATATATTTTTTTAAAGAGTATCTAAAACTTCGTTGCCTGTTGTTCCTTTTCATTTATGGGTGATTTTTTTTATGAATGAAATGAAACTTTTCACGTAAAAGCGACGCTTCCATATTGCTCGCTTCGGTTCGGTTGGATTGGCTTGGGTTGGGCTGGGCCGCTCTGGTGCCGATCCTCTCCAGAGCCCCGCCCTCGCCCGGATCACCGGATCCGATCGACGGATCGCACGTTGTACTCCAGTGTTGTTAATGTTTTCGCTCCTATCTCGGGGCACATTTGAATCTCTATGGCTTCTCGCTCGCGTCGCTGGTCGCATGTGGGCCGAAAATGTATTTTTATGGCAACGTCGTTCGATTTATTATTTCATTTGTATTTTTTTTTCTTTTTCTTTTTTGTTTGCCTGCTATTACACACACACACACAAGGGAGTGTGTGTTGTTTTTTATTTTGCACTGCTGCCATTTCTTGAGGGGGATGTGGCTGGGGTTGGGGGTTGGGGATGGGGATGGAATGGGATGTTCTGCGCGGCGGCGTTTATGGACCGACGACGGATCGGATGGGCCAACTGGTTCCCGGCCAAAATGCTTCGGAGCAAATCATTTAATTTCAGTTTATTTGTCATGACATTGTTGCTGCCTGCTGCCTGCTGCCTGCAGTATTTGTTGTCGCCTGTGACCATACATGACTTGCGTTTATTTTTTATTTTTATTTTTTATTTTTACTGTTTTTGGGAGTTCACATGTACTGTGTGTGTTTTTTTTTTGACTGTCTGTGAGACCAAAAATTGTATCTTACTTTTTTCACCGGGCTGAGATCACACAGGAAATGTGCGTGAGTGTGTACGAAGAAGTAGCGAGAAAAGCAAAGAAGCAGAGGAAGTGGGAATAGCAAAGAGCCAAAAGGAGCTGTGATAAGATACTAAGATACTTTGGATATAGATACATATGCTGGGCCAAAATACGGCTTTAAATACGGCATCAATATAAATCTTAAGTGAAGTTCGACATTAATTGGTTTATTATCTGGATTATCATTTGGATTATTTCGATTTCTTTTCACATTATTTTTTTTCTTAGTGAAAATATCTATCTATTATCTGGATTATACCGATTTTTACTATTTGAATTGATCTTTATGGATTTCATTTATTTATAATATTATTAATAAGAAATCCATGACAATAACAAAAAACGTATAACCAGAAATGAATAATATCTGAAATAGTTTGGATGTCATTCGAATTTTATTTTATTTTACTCCTTTAAAGGCACTAATTTTTAATTTTATTTTGCCATAAAATGTGACTAAAAAAGGTAATACAAAACCCTTTTTAATCAAAATTTATGGCAAAATAAATATTGTAAAAATTTTTTCTAAAAGAAAACGTAGCTTTTCATTGATTAAAGATTGTTATAATCAAATAAAAGCTAAGTTTTCTTTTTGAAGAAATATTTACAATATTTATTTTGCTATAAAATTATTATTTATTTTAATATTTCCTATTATTTTGAAAGATGTAGTAAATAGTGTAAACGTTGTGCATAATTATTTTTGCATTTAAAAAAGAAATCCTATTGGAAATACCTATCGAAAAGGACTCGGAATCCGAAATCAAATTTAATCGATAACTAATGAATATCTTTTTATTTCCGGTAATCAATCAATGGAAGACTGAAAGAGTTTTTTTTTCCCAACTCACCGATTCCGTTTACCAATCCGAAATGCGCCGTGGATTTGAAGCCCGCAAATATTTTTTAACCGCAAACAAAAAACCTCGACGGCGGCAATAACAACAACAACAACCAGCAATGGGTTTTGTTTTGGATTTTGGTTTGGTTTTTTTTTTTAATCGTACGTCTTTAGCTTAAGGGGCGGCGGCGATTATAGCGCCAGGTAGGAGAACTCCACGGGGTCTTTCACAACACAATGGGTTTCGGTTTCACAACTCGCGAATTTCGGTTCACAGGCACTGGCGTCAAAACAAAAAAATAAATAATTAAAAAATAAAAAGGAAACTTTGCTGGGCGCTTTTTTGAAAACCCAAAAGAGCCCGATCTCTTCAGTTTGGATTCCCAGAACTATCTTAAGGATAGTTTTCTCCCTATTTCTATAAATAGAAGGACATGTCCTTGCAAATGTCTACGTTTAGCGAGGAATCGAAGCTTTTTTGAATGCCGGCTTGGTGTGCGCGCCTCTGGATCGTAATGGAACTCGGACTTGGATTTGGATTTGGATTTAGATTCAGTTTCAGTTTCAGTTTCAGATTCAGATTCAGACCGCTCTCAACGACGCTCTGCGAGCGACTGCTTAAATATTCGAAAAACGAGAAGTTGCCCGCGCACTTGCCACTGCGAGATCGGGCGGCAAACCGAGCGATCTTCGGGTCTTTGGATCTTCGGGTCTTCGCCACAAACCAGAGAGCGGGCTTTTGACCTTAAATGAGATTAGCTTAAATCATGTTGTACTCTTACTATAATTCTGATGATTAAGTACTAATGATTTTTTGATTTTTGTTTTGTTTATATAATTTTATTGTTTGAATTTGTTGAATGTGCACGGTGATCTCGTAAAAAATTATCACGAGACCAACTCTATTCAAATAAAAACGATCTTTTCAAGATTTTGTGGTTATTTTGGTTTAAAAATCAGGATACCAGATACCAAATGATGTCCTATTTAGTAAATATAATAATAATAATGGTAAAAAAAATGTGGATTAGTGGTAGAAAATATTTAATAATTATTTAATTGTTTGTTCTTTTAAAACTCAAGTCTTAGGATCTTGCAGGATCTATGGAGAGCTATGCATCATTCATTCTTTATTCCAGAGAAGGGGAATCCTTTTAATTTTGATTGATATCAACCTTCTGGTGATTGAGGTGACATATAGGCAGTGCTCACTGTGGCTATGATGCCGCCGCAGTCTGTTGCCATGCTTGCTTGCCATATAATTATAATCGTATCATGCATATCTGCTTTATGGCGTCGATCCGCAGAAATTGCTGCCTTATCTCACCGCTTCCAGAAACTGCGAGATGCTCAAGGAGTGGTGAGGGGATCCGGGATTCGGGATCGGGGCGGTGCATCCCGCCAAGGACACACCGTTAAATGCGGACAATTGCCGGCGGCGGGCCTGCCAAGAACAACAACAAAAGCAGCAGCAGCAAAAAAGGGGAGTAAATTGTTTAAAATTATCACATACTAAAGCTGCCGCAAGGAAGCTAAAATGGACGATGGACAGCAGACAGCAACAAGGAGAGTCAGGGAGACAGGAGTGGTTGCTCCTGTCCTCCTCACCATCGCCTGGCCGACGAAACAAATCACATTATTAGCCGCCGTCGTTGTTGCACGTTATTTTTAAAAAACATTTCGTTCGTTCGTTGCGTTCGGGGGCCCCCGTTTGATTTTAGGCGCCAAGCCGATGTCGCCGGCGTTTGGCTGCAAATTGTGGCGACACGTCTGGAGCGTGGCAGCAGCATTCATCCGCACACTGCAGGAAATTTTGTTGTTTTTATTTAAATATATTTTTAATAAATCAAATTTATATACAATTTTTATTCACTTAAAGCTTTCCCATATACAGTCAATATACAATCTTTCCAAGGACAAAATCTTGGAAAAAAAAACCAAAACCCAAACCTTTTATAATAATAAATAAAGTTTATTAATGATAGTTCCATAATTGTTAAGTTTTTAAGAACTTTAATTAGGTTTGAAGTACTAATTTTAGGATTAAACCTTAAAGAAACTTAGAAGGAAGCTTTAGTTGGGATAAATGGATGAAATTTTCTGATAATAATGTGAATTACAAGTATCTTAACTCTACTCTTAAAGCACTTTTTGACTTCACATTAGATAAAGCTCAGAATATAAAGTATTTAAGATCTAAAAAGTTATAAAATTATATGTAATAATTATAAATCTTTGCAAACGTTGAATCAATTGATAAATGTATCTTTCAGATGCTTAATATGTTTTTTCTTCGAGTGCACACATCCATGAGCATCAGATACATTGCGATAAGGCAGTAGAGGTAGTGAAGAGATCGGGAGAAAGAGAGAGAGAGATAGAGAGAAAGAGCACGAGCAAGAGCAGTCGTAGATACAAGATAAGAGATACAGCCAACAGACGCCAGACAACAAAAACCACAGCAACGACGACGACGACGCCGTCGACAAAGCAGCAGCATCGTTTTTACACAAACAAAAAATATACAAATTTTGCACCTAATTTTAAGATTTTTAATATTTCGTAAAAAAGACTTCTTTCATCTATCCAGTTCCTTAACCTTTTCCTTATCGCCAAAACATTAAATGTTTGTCTGGAAGCATATCAGGATTGCGCCAAGTGTATGGCCTGCTCTGACGCCCCGATCCCAACAGATATCAAGCACGTCTCAATCTCAATCATTCAGGGCCGGGCCCCGGGAAAGGTTTATGTAGCTGCCGCTCAATTAACAATGAAAAGTCGGTCTGGTACGTCATAATATATTTTTATCTGATTACCTGGCTGCGGAGAGCACTAGAAATGGGCAGCTATGACCCTCGTGACCCTCACGCATCTCTAGAGCGATCTATATAAATTCTATTATGAATTCCGAATAATTATAATAAATACAAGAGATAAAAATATAATAAAATTCTATTCTAAAATATTTAATTGCATACTTTTCGTCGTCTCTTCAATTGCTCTCAAGTCCTTAGAGTTTTCTTTGAAAAAAAAAAACGAAAGAGAACTCCTAATTCAGGGTGACTCGTGACTCACGCTGCCACCGTCAGATGGCCGAATGGCAGACAGTGGCGCCGTTCGCCAGGGACGCCAAATGGGAGCCAGATTCAGATTCCTCAGATCCAACAGAATCGTGCGTTAGTCCGTCCCGTCCCGACACTCACACAGACAGGGTGCAACGGCGGCTCCACTCCGCTGCCAGTGTGCTGGGAACAACATCATTTTGCTGGCCTGTCTGTCATCCATGCCGTTTGCATTGTCCACATCTCGTTGGTGTGTGTAATTTTTCGCGTGACTCCCATGTAAAGATTTGATCTTTAACAGATCTCACTAGCGGCGTCTGCCGCCGTCACTCTCCAGTCTCCAGTCTCCGATCTCCTGTCTCCAGTGAAATGGCGAGCGATAGACCTCCAGGTGGAGGTTATAAGGCGCTTGGAATCGTCTCCAATGATATGGGGGCGGTGTAATTGCGGAATTGTGTGCCTTGTAGCAAAGAGTATAGAATTATTCAGATCTTTATTTATATCCTAGATGAAAGCCAAGTTCCTTCTGAAGATATATCCCCTTGTGAAAGTAATTTGCCCTTTATATCACCCTATTTAAATTGCAAAAAAGTTTTAATTACTGTATAGCGATCTCTTTGACAGAAATATAGGGCCGTTATTTTGAATAAACCAAAAAAAGATCTTGCCAAGTATGCAAATACAAATAATGGAAACAAAGAGTCAAATTTTCAGCATTTTTTAAATATGTAATAAGGATATGTTGGCCTGGAGCCTAAGTTTTAATATTACAACATTTTGGAAATCCCAAAAATACAAAAATTTAAATTTTAACCAACAATTTTAATGCCACAGTCTGGCAACTCCAGTACATGTACGTCCATTTCCTTCCATCTGGTTATCTAACGTACTTTGAAAGAAAAATTACACTTTTCCGCATCCTTGTAGAGTTGCGCATTTAATTCGAGCCTGTTTATACATGGAAAATACCTCGTGGCTGGAAAAACGAAAGGAAAACGCAGTTTCCTGCGCGCTGTGTGGCAGCACCAATGATTTGTGGGAGGAACAGCTGATGTGCGTCAAATTAGCGTCGAAACGGAACGGTGGGAAAATGGAACACCGAGACATTTTTTATATTTTATTTATTTTGTAAATAAGGCACTAATTTTAACAAAATAAACTTCTAGCAAGTTGAGAATTAAATTTACTAATAGTTTTTCTTGGGTTTGGGAAAAGTTGAGCATCGCAAGTACCTTAAATACCCATTGGAAAAATCAAGGCTCCATCTTTTTGGAGATTGCTCCCCCTAAAGAGGTCGTGCGCAAATGCACGGTAAGCCAGGTTTTGGAGCACTTATTTAAGTATTATTCCAGAAAGTTTCATTAAAGTCCTAACGACAGTTTTTGAGAAAATTGCTTAACAGTGCTCAAACCTTTGGATCCGCTCCATCGAAAACGGGGAGCAAATATTAAAGCTCCCAGACCTTCGCTCTAAGAGGTCGTGCGCATATGCACGGATTATGGGCATATTGGGGATCGAATAGAGATCATTTGGTGAAGTTTTCAATAAAATCCTAACGACAGATTTTGAGAAAATCGATTTACAGTTTGGCATTCAGAATTATGTTAAGGAGGGCGCGAGTTCCGGAGCTGGAACCGTTCGTGAACCAGTCAATCAACCCGCCAACAGACTCATGTTACGCTTTCAAAATGTTTTGTATTGTTCTGGCAACTTGCGATGCTCAACTTTTCCCAAACCCAAGAAAAACTATTAGTACATTTCATTCTCTACATGCTGGAAGTTTATTTGAATGAAATTAGTCGCTTATTTACAAAATAAATAAAAAATAAAAAATGTCTCTGTGTTCCATTTTCCCACCGTTCCGTTTCGACGCTATCTTGACGCACATGAACAGCTGTGCGTTGGCGGTGCCAACTAGAATTCCAAACAATACGGCAACGCCGTCACAGTGCGACTGTCAAAGCAAAGCGATAAAAAGTTTGTCTCCGCATTAAAAGCCACAGGAATATTTTCCAGCATTTCGGTAGGTACATTTCGCCTCATATCCGGCGCCCGAAGCTCCAAAACTCAGGCCAGATCCGCCTGCTCTTGACGAGGGTCTGCCGGGGAACGGCAACAATGGCAGCGATCGATAATAGGGAAATGCTGGCAGCCAGCTTACTTATGTAATTGTTGGGTTCGAGGATTGCAGCTCTATTTGGTCACTTGTCGTTGCAGAAAATATGATACGGGCACCGCTAGTCAAGGCGCTGGGCGCTCTGGGCTCGCCCACACATCAGATGGCCAGCCGGGCGGTGCGCACCAGCGCCATTCTGGCCCAGACACCGGCGAAGGCGCCCGAGAAGATTGAGGTCTTTGTGGACGACATTCCCGTACAGGTGGCGCCCGGCACCACTGTGCTGCAGGTAAGATGCAAATGCAGCAGCCAAGATTCCAACATTTAATCCCTATACCATTCCCTTCGTTGAATGCTCTTGCAGGCGGCTGCCCAGATCGGCGTGGAGATCCCCAGATTCTGCTACCACGAGCGCCTGGCCGTTGCGGGAAATTGTCGCATGTGCTTGGTGGAGGTGGAGAAGAGCCCCAAGCCAGTGGCCGCCTGTGCCATGCCCGTAATGAAAGGCTGGCGCATCAAGACCAACTCCGACCTGACACGTAAGGCTCGCGAGGGCGTCATGGAGTTTCTGCTGATGAACCATCCGCTGGACTGCCCTATCTGTGACCAGGGCGGTGAGTGCGATCTGCAGGATCAGGCCATGGCCTTCGGCTCCGATCGCTCCCGCTTCACCGATATCAACTACACCGGCAAGCGGTAGGAGGAGAATGATTCTCATTGGACGGGCGAAGGCAGCACCACTAATACACCTCCTTTTGTGCATTGCAGAGCTGTGGAGGACAAGGACATTGGACCGCTGGTCAAGACCATTATGACCCGCTGCATCCACTGCACTCGCTGCGTGCGCTTCGCCTCTGAGATCGCCGGTGTGGATGACTTGGGCACCACTGGCCGTGGCAACGACATGCAAATCGGAACGTATGTGGAGAAGCTTTTCCTCACCGAGCTGTCGGGCAATGTGATCGATCTGTGCCCGGTGGGCGCTCTGACCAACAAACCGTACAGCTTCGTGGCTCGCCCCTGGGAGATCCGCAAGGTGAGCAGCATCGATGTGCTCGATGCCGTCGGCAGCAACATCGTGGTCAGCACCCGAACAAACGAGGTGCTGCGCATCCTGCCCCGCGAGAACGAGGACGTCAACGAGGAGTGGCTGGCAGACAAGTCTCGCTTCGCCTGCGACGGTTTGAAACGCCAGCGCCTGATTACGCCCATGGTCCGCATGCCGAACGGCGAACTGCAGGCCGTAGAGTGGGAGGGCGCCCTCATTGCGGTGGCTAAGGCCGTCAAGGCGGCCAACGGCAAGGTGGCTGGCATTTCTGGACAGCTGGCCGATCTCGAGGCTCAGGTGGCCCTAAAGGATCTGCTCAACAAGCTGGGCAGCGAGGCGGTCGCCACCGAGCAGGGCTTCATCCAGGGTGGCACCGATTCCCGGGCCAACTACCTGTTGAACAGCACCATCGCTGGCCTGGAGGAGGCCGATGCCGTGCTCCTGGTGGGCACCAATCCGCGCTACGAGGCTCCACTGGTCAACACCCGTCTGCGCAAGGCTTACGTTCACAACGAGCTGCAGATCGCCTCGATTGGACCCAAGATTGATCTGTCCTACGAGCACGAGAACCTTGGCGCTGATGCCGCCCTGATTAAGGACGTCTGCTCCGGATCGCACGCCTTCTCCAAGGTCCTGGAGGGTGCCAAGAAGCCGGCCATCATCATCGGTGCAGAACTGCTGGAACGACCCGATGGCGGCGCCATTCATGCCACCATTGCCGATTACTGCAAGAAGCTGAAGAAGCCGGTAAGTAGAAACAGTGTCCCCGAGCACCTGAGTGAGTGGCTTCATTGATTTCATTATTTTGCAGGACTGGAACCCCTTCAATGTGCTGCAGACAAACGCCGCCCAGGTGGGCGCTTTAGATGTGGGCTACAAGGCCGGCGCACAGGCCGCCGTTAAGGCTCAGCCCAAGGTGCTCTTCCTGCTGAACGCCGATGCCGGCAAGGTGACCCGCGAACAACTACCCAAGGACTGCTTTGTCGTTTATATCGGTTCGCATGGTGACAATGGTGCCTCCATTGCCGACGCCGTGCTGCCAGGTGCCGCCTATACCGAGAAGCAAGCGATTTACGTTAACACCGAGGGCAGGCCGCAACAGACATTGCCGGGCGTCTCGCCGCCGGGCATGGCTCGCGAGGACTGGAAGATCCTGCGTGCTCTCTCCGAGGTGGTGGGCAAGCCGCTGCCATATGACAACCTGGACGAACTGCGCAACCGCCTGGAGGATGTGGCGCCGCATCTAACGCGTCTGGGTCAACTGGAAGCAGCCGGCGAGGCCGGTGCAGCGGGCGCAGTAAGAAGATTATCTTCCATTTTTTACAAAGGCAGCACATTCATTTATTTGGCTTCCTTCCACAGAGCAAATCCATTGGTGGCGGCCCCATTGACATCAAGTTGAAGGAGCTGCGCGACTACTTTATGACCGACGCCATTTCGCGCGCCTCGCCCACCATGGCCAAGTGCATATCGGCGGTCAACAAGCAGCAGCGGGAGAACGAGGCCAAGCAGAGCGTGGCCATCTAGGGCGAGCGACTTCTGATCTAAACTAATAACTAATTAATGTGTTTTTTTTTAAACTCTGCTCTTCGCTTGTGGCCCCGCCACCTCCCAAAAATTACGTACGGACCGTTTTTAGACAGCACGATGAGCCGCCGCAGGATGAGCCAGCGCAGGAGTAGGATCAAAGCGCTGGGTGGGCAGTTGTAAAGGAAAAAGTCTTTTTGTTGTTGTTCAAAACAAAGAGGGAGTTATTCAATACGAGAAATAGGAAAAACAAAATAAAAATGTAATAGAAAAATATGAAGAGGGATTCTCTACTTGTTGGGCAAGAAGTGCGGCAGGCAATCCATCAGGAATAGGGAATATATATACATCAGTGGTGAACAGGCATCGCCCTCTCGCTCTTTTCCATGTGGATCCGGTGGATATGTTCCAAAATAAAGGTCATACTCCCAGTCCAGGGTGAGCCTTGTTCGCTTCAGTTAAAGGTACATATCTACATCGCAATTAAATGTTCCGATCGGATATTCGACGAAGGCAACTTCAACCTGCAATTACCATTATCTATGCATACCCCATGAAGGTGAGCCGAGCAAGCTGCCATGTTAACTGATTGATAGTTGGACGAAGGCAAGAGAAAACCGTGTAAATGTGGCCAAGACGGAGTCATTAGTAGCAGGAATCCTAGGCAGTGTACTTTGAATCATGATTAAAGGCAAACTCTTGTAGAAACAATAATTTATATATGTATAATTATTGTTAAAATATATAGCCATAACGCCTCCTTAATTTAGCCTCCAGGCAAGTCCCATCTCCCCCGATCTAGGAGCTCCTTAAATAAAACCATTACAAAGTTTTCTTCATTTTTTTTTGGTGAAAAATTATATTTTTCGACCGTACATTTAGGGGATTTCATGGTTAATTTCATGGTTTTAAAACAAATTCAAAATTTTGAGTGCTTATCGGATGGGCTGCTGGGGATCGCGGATCGCGGGTCGCGGTAGTTCCACCGTAGCCGAACGAAGCGTTTAGCCACCCGACATCCCAGTGCCCAGTGCCCAGAGCCCTTGGCTTGCGTAGAGCTACTATTGTGTGGGTTTTTGTTAATTGCGGTAACTTAAACGGAACTGTTGAACTCTTCGATCGCTGGCTAGCTAGCGGCAACAACCATTCATCGTCCCGGGCGGCTGAGCTGCTAAACTGCGGATCCCGCTTAGCTGCAGCAGCTGGCCGGTGTGGGATCGGCTCCAGAGCGCTTGGTAATGTTTAGCCTGGTGAACTCCTCGGCGGTTGTTGGATGAATGCCCACAGTGTTGATCAGGGTGTTGATGGTCAGGCCGGACTTGAGGGCGGCAGCAAATCCCTGGATCACCTCACCGGCAACGGGTCCAATGTAGTGGAGTCCATACACACGCTGATCGCCATGGCGCTCGGCCACTGCCTTCAGGTAGCAGTAGCGCACGCTCTTTTGGGGGATGAAGAACTCCGTGGGCTTGTAGTAGCCGTGGAAAACCTCGATCTCATCGGCACCATACTTCTTCACCGCCTCCTCTTCGCTGAGGCCGACGCAGGCGTACTCCAGGGGTGTAAATACGGTGGTGGCCACATCCTGGTAGTCCATGCGCTGATCGGAGCCTGCATACAGGCGACGGGCCAAGAGACGACCGGCAAGAACGGCAACGGGCGTCAGCTCTGGCTTGCCATAGATAATGTCGCCGACGGCGAAGATGTTCGGCACATTGGTAGCCTCCACGGAGTCCACAGGGATCTTATCCTTCTGAACTTTGACACCGACCTTGGGTAGGTTCAGATCTTCGACCAGACCCTTGCGACCGATGGCCCACAGCACGGTGTCGAACAGTTCCTGGTTCACCTCGCCGTTGTCCACATTCTGGTACTTGACCAGCAGCTTGCCATCGTCCTGCTTCTCAACGGACAGCGGCACGCTCTTACGAATGAAGGGAATGCCGCGCTCCTCCATCGAGGAGGCCACCAGCTCGGCCATTTGTTGGTCAAAGCCGCGCAGCACAATCGAACGCACCATAACGGTGGGCTCATAGCCGAGGCCCTTCAGAAATCCGGCGCACTCCAGCCCAATGTAGCCAGCACCGACGACCAGGGTCTTGCCGGGCTCACGGTCCAAGCTAAACAGATCATCGCTGGTGATGCCCAGCTCCACGGCACCGGGGATGTTCGGGTAGCGGGGTCGGCCGCCAACGGCAATAACAAAAGTCTGGGCGGTAATTGTGCGCTCGCCGCTCTTCATCTTGGCTATCAAGGTGTGCGTGTCCACAAAGGAGCCGAGTCCATTGATGTACTCCACTTTCCTAAAGCAAGAAACAAGAAGGAATTATGTCAGAAGGATGTTCTTGATGAAAGCCTTGCAGGGTTTACTTACTTGTCGCGCAGATCCACGCGAGTCACCCAGTTGACGGACTTGATGTGATTCTGCACGGATTGCACCAGCTTGTTCCAGTCCGGCTTGATCTTGTCGTTCACATTCCAGCCGTAGGCGGCAGCCTCATGGACAGCCTCGCCCAGCAGCGAGGCCTGGTGCATCAGCTTCTTGGGTATGCAGCCGACATTCACGCAAGTGCCACCGACGCCCCACTTGGTGCCCAGGGTGGGCGTGGGCTTCACATAGTCCAGGCAGGCAACGCGGGCTCCATTCAGTACCGCCTCCTTGGCGCAGGCCAGGCCAGCTGAGCCGCCGCCAATCACAACCAGGTCGAAATCGTAGGAACCTGGTAAATAGGGAGAAATAATAGAGGTATTAGCATGGCTTCGTCTGTAGAAGTGCTTTTTGCCTCCACAATTTAATCAGTGAGAGGTAATCCTCGAAGTACTTCCCCTAGCTAATCACTTATCACTAAAAAATATGCCTGTAACCCACTCCTGTCTTCCGCTGACACCTCGCGCAGGCGTATGTCCAGATAAGCGGAGCGGTATATGCTTCTCCGGTGGCGCGGTTCGCCCTCGGCCAGCTGGGAAGCGGGCACAAACTCAAAGAGATGCATCGCTATTGAAATTGGGACCAAGACTGGCGACCTGCAATCTGCAATCAGAGCCCCAGAAATCTTTCTGCCTTCCTTTGAGGAAGCCTTTCCTAGATGCCAGGCGGCGATAGGGGGCTGCCACATGCCATGCTGCCTTGGCCGGTGGCAAATCAAACTGGGGCAATCATCTGTGACATGACCCCAACAACGAGTGACGCCCCAAGCTGATGCCCACGCCCACGACCCGCCTCGTCAATGGTTTTTGCTTTGACCCGCCGGATTTGCCATGGTTACGCCCTTAAAGTTGGCAACACCGCGACCGTTATCGGGTTGGAATCACTACCACCTAAGCTTTCTGTTTGTTTATTTAGCTCCTGGATCATATGTTATAAACAATACTGAAATGTCGTCACGCTGCAATTAATTGCTAAATGTTATTGCGATGACGGAAGAGGTGTTGTGACGATGCAATTATCGAAGATGTGTTTGCTTGCCGAGCAGCGAGCAGATAAGTGGACTGCACACGACCAGATATATATGGTGAAATCATCATCATCATCATCATCATGGCCACCACCACCACCACCACCTACCAAAAGGTTCTAGAACATTCCTCAAAAGGGCATCTTTATCTACGTAATTCACACATACTATTAGCTAGTAATAGCTAACTAACTTGGCAATTGGAACTATTCTATAATTAAATATATATATTATATATTATTTTGCATATGGATATTCTGAATAATAAGAAAAAAGCTCAATTACATGCAAACAGAACCCGTTTAAGATTATTGATTATCGATTAATATATATGTATGTATGGTAAAAGTAGAAGGAAATAATGAAGCTACAACTGATTAATCTGATCTCCAGGCTAGACTTAACCACCTTTTGACTGGAAGGCAGTTTTTTTAGCTCCCACAACCAGGGCACACAGCAAATGGCTGTATTTGAAAAGCATCATTTATCTTTGGTTGGTATTTGTATGCTAATGTTTTGACCGCCACTGTATTCCAGTTGGACTGGGTGCGGGGTGCGCGAAGTGCGAATGAAAGCCGCGCTGGGCCGATGACGGTGCAAATGTGGAGTATACGAATGCCGGCATATAAAACCTTTGGCGAATACGTGCCGCAGATAAGCGGGTCTGTGGTCTTTCACAACTAACGGTTATTGCATAATGCTGCCGGCAGCGGCGGGGTAAGAAGAGAAAACCCCAAAAGCAAAAACGCAAAATTGACGCGTAACCCGACGACTATCGGCGGTCGACCGCTGCGTTGCCAACCCGATCGCGTTTCTGCTATCGATACCGTCGCTCGCTCACCTCCTTTGTTCCTGATCTGCCGCACCGGCTGGGCGTACATGGCCTGGCGGTCGCAGTGGGGATGCTTGAACGGCGGCGCACTGCTGGTCGCCCCGGAGCTGCTGCCCTGCGCTGCACGCGACTGTGAGCCGCCCTCTTGACGTCCAAGTACAGCGGAGCTCATGGTTCTCTGATGATGGAGCAGCAGGTGTGGAGAGTTGAAATTATGTTGGAGAATGCCGGGGACGGGAACGGAGCCAGAGCCAGAGCCGAAGTTAGACGTAAAAATCGTCGAGCACTGCCGCACAAACGTGACGGAGCATCTCGAGCTCCACAAGGTGAGGGACATCTTTTGCGGCCGGCTCTCACCCTTGGGTTAGCTTTCACCTAAATCAGCCCGCGGGGCAGGGGCGGTAATAACAATGGCGGTACGCGAAGCAATGGAAAAAGAGCGGAGGAACACACACAACACAAACGGGTCGCGGTCTGGCCGGGAATGCTGCGAAGGCGGTGGGCAGCAAAGGCGCCGATAGACGGAGTATACGTAACAGAAGCAGCGCACTGCGATGCGAATGCCGTGGCAAAGCGGAATGCCGATAGCGCAGCGGCAGAATCGAAATGTGAAGCAACAGATTACAGGGAAGTTCTGCCAGGGGCCATGTGTGCCTTCATTAGCATGAACTGGAAAACGAACACATTCCAATTAGAAGCCAAAGCAGCAGCAACAGTTGCAAATTAGAATTTTAAACGTTTTCGGGTTCCGCACGTTTGGCAATGTGCAGTATCGATAACTAGCAGATGGTTGGCAACACTGACAGCTGTGCCGGCCGCCAGTGAAATGATTTTGCGTTCTTTTCTTTTTGTTACGCCAATAAAGTCGTGTACGCAGCGCCGATAAGCGGGCGATCTTGTGAAATCCACGGGAATAGTTGGCCCAGCCAGTCACCTTAGTTCCTTCGCCGCGAGCGCTTTTTATTGCACCCTCACGACTCGACAACTCATTAGTTGGCCTTAATCTCGAGTGCCAGGCGAAGTGAGGGCCGAAGATTAGATTTCCCTCCGCGAGAGATCACAGCACAGACGCAGCGACTTGCAAAACTACCGGAAAACATGAACTCCATTTTGATAACGGGCTGCAACCGCGGCCTCGGTCTCGGCCTGGTCAAGGCGCTGGTTTCCCTGCCTCAGCCGCCGCAGCATCTCTTCACTACATGCCGCAGTCGGGCGCAGGCCACGGTAAGCGGGGCGTAACACCAGTGACCGCTGGACGCTAATCGGTGACCGGCGGCGTGACTCACACCCCGAGAAACTACGCGAACAATCCACAAGAACAACTAACCAACCAGCAAAGCTAATCCGGCTTGGGACTTGGAACCCGATTCCGCAAAACGACTCACCTTGCACGGGTGCCATTCTCTGTGTCTCCAGTAGTTCGTCCAAGTGGATAAGGCTCAGCGAAAGGATCAGCAACGGATAGTAAATGGTGCGCGACGCGGAACAAGTCTCAGAGTCGGATTCGAAGAAAAAACAGTTACTGTAGTTCCCGGACAAACTGTGTGAGCGGTCTGTGGTGTGTAGGCGGTTCGCTTCGACGGCGAAGGTACGAAACTTGATGGGAAATAAGCGGCGCTAACTTTTTGCAATAGCTTTTGTACGCTTTTCGTCTTTAGTGTGTCCGTTCTCGCGTAGCGACATTGCGGCAAGCCAATCGATAGACGCGCGAAAACTGTGATCGATTCGCTGCCAGAAGTTTCTATCTAATTTCAAATGTTTGATGAAATTTCTCGTTTAAAATAATTACAAAATATTATTAGTATTAAATAATATAAACAGTTACTGGTTAAGTTTGTTTTTTAATCGCTTAATCCTGTTATTTTCCCTTCACAGGAATTAGAGGATCTGGCCAAGAAGCACTCCAACATCCATATTCTGGAGATTGGTGAGTTTTGTTAATGTTAATGCAGTAAACTCGGTAAATTGTTGAATCCCTCCATAGATCTGAGAAACTTCGAGGCCTATGACAAGCTGGTTGCTGATATTGAGGGCGTAACCAAGGATCAGGGACTTAACGTGCTCTTCAACAATGCGGGCATTGCACCCAAGTCCACCCGTATTACGGCTACCCGGTCGCAGGATCTGCTGGATACGCTGCAAACGAACACGGTGGTGCCCATAATGCTGGCCAAGGCCTGTCTGCCGCTGCTGAACAAGGCGGCCAAGGTGAACGCATCCCAGCCGATGGGCGTGGGTCGGGCCGCCGTCATCAACATGTCCTCGATCCTGGGTTCCATACAGCTAAACACGGACGGCGCCATGTACGCTTATCGCACCTCCAAGTCGGCTCTGAATGCGGCCACCAAGTCGCTGAGCATTGATCTGTTCCCGCAGCGCATCCTGTGCGTCAGCCTGCATCCTGGCTGGGTTCGCACTGACATGGGTGGCAGCAATGCCCCCCTGGACGTGCCCACCAGCACGGGCCAGATTGTGGAGACCATCTGCGGGCTGGGTGAGAAGCAGAACGGCAGCTTCCTTAACTTTGATGGCTCCCAGTTGCCCTGGTGAAGGGCAAGGGCTTAATCACCTACATTTTCACCATCTTGCATTATGTTTTCTTGTTTCTTGATTGTTGTTGAATAAATCTAACACTTTAGGTGCCTGAAAAATATGTTAAGAGCTAAAGAGGAGATTAATGGGGCATCGATTACAACTTTTATACAATTTCTAGTTGAAATTAGAGATATATTCCTCATATACAAATATATATCTCTAATTTCAAATCTTGTAAGCGTTTTTTATCCATCATTCATTTAAATTAAAGCGCCTGTGAGGCTAATATAAACATAAAACATGCAGGATTAGGGGCTGTTTGAACCCAGCCTGCAGTGTTCATTGTATTTTAGTGCCTTAAGTGGATTTACATAGAAAAATATAGATTTTCTTGCCCCGCCCGGAACACAGCAATTTGGAGTGGAGTACCTTAAACCTATGGTCGTGATAAACGCGCAACGACTCGCCTCGCCTCGTCCGTCTGTTATTTCTGCCGTGGCAAAACCCTGGCCACGGGCACTCTGGACGGATCGACGCCAACATCCTGCGCCAACGGTGGCAGTCGCACATTGGTCAAACCCGCTCCTGGACCCCCCACATCCGAGGAGGCACCAGCACCGCAATTAGGATCTGGATACGGAATCTGACGTACGGGCGGCACCATGGCTATTGGTCGGGGTGAGGCTATGTCGGCCGGTGACGCCACGTAGCCCGGCTGGCCGTCCAGCGGATGGGCAACGCGCTTGCGGAGATCAAGACGTGGGCGTCGGCTGCTAGCATTGTTGGCCAAAGCGTCCGCCGATACTGGTGGTGGATCATTCCAGCCCGGCGTTAGGGAGCCTGTCGAAAGGGAATATGAACAGCAACGTGAGCTACATATATCAGGTGTAAGCGTAGAACGCCACTGCGAACTCACCAGGAAACGCGCCCGACGGAGCTATGTTTTGCCCCGTTGGCGGCGGCGGCAGCGAGAGCGAGGCCTGCTCAAGCTGTTGCTGGTGCGGCACGGGCTGCGCTATCGGCGGTGGCGGTGCCATGCTTCTTTAGGCTGTCCTGTTGCTCCTTTTTCCCGAATTTTGTCCCCGATCCTGGCCAGAACTTTATTTGGTATCACAATTACTAGAGATGGGAAACAATGTTATTTACTATCGTTATGAAAAAATCGCAGGTCCCTCAAATATCGATTGTGATAACGGCCATTTATTTTCTCACTTGCACATCTCTACGAACCTGAAACGGCCGTTAAATAATGTGCGTCAAATTAGCGTCGAAACGGAATGGTGGGAAAATGGAACACGTAGACATTTTGTTATATTTTATTTATTTTGTAAATAAGGCACTAATTTTAATAAAATAAACTTCCAGCATGTTGAGAATTAAATTTACTAATAGTTTTTCTTGGGTTTGGGAAGACTTGAGCATCGCAAGTACCTTGAATGCCCATTTGAAAAATCAAGGCTCCACCTTTTTTGATATTGCTCCCCCTTAAGAGGTCGTGCGCAAATGCACGGTAAGCCAGGTTTTGGAGCACTTATTCAAGTATTATCCCAGAAAGTTTCATTAAAATCCCACCGACAGTTTTTGAGAAAATTGCTTAACAGTGCTCAAAACTCTGGATGCGCTCCATACAAAAACGGGGATCCGTGCGAAGATGCACGGATTATTGGCATATTGGGGATCAAATAGAGATCATTTGTCTTTAATAAAATCCTAAGGACAGATTTTGAGAAAATCGCATTACAGTTTGGCATTCAGAATTATGTTAAGGAGGGCGCGAGATCCGGAGCGGGAACCGGTCTTGAACTAGTCAATCAACCCGCCAACGGACTCATGTTCCGCATTCAAAATGTTGTCCCATACGATATTTTAGACGCTAACTTTAAAGAGGTCGTGATGCTGATCAATAATATATATGGATTATAGGATAAATTGATTCTCCTGTTAATGCTAATCAATAATATATATGATTTATAGGTCCCAAATGCCTCATTCGCTATTTACATGCCCCCAAAGAAGCCCAAGCTACCTTTTAATTTAAGATAAACAAATAAATAAATTTACAAAAACCATAACTTAGCCAAAAATGCCTTAAATTCAGTTCGGAAACCTTTAATATGCTAGTTTTTGATAGCTTAACAAATCTGTTATAAAAACTTTGCTTTATTTCGTATATTGGTATAAATTTACGATATTTCTACAAGATTTACGATATTTAAATACGATTTACGATATTCAAATAC
>VNJN01006571.1:0-238349 GCA_008042485.1 Drosophila mayri
AAATACGATATTGGTACAAGATTTACGATATTCAAATACAATTTACGATATTCAAATACGATATTGGTACAAGATTTACGATATTCAAATACAATTTACGATATTCAAATACGATATTGGTTCTAGATTTACGATATTCATATACAATTTACGATATTCAAATACGATATTGGTACAAGATTTACGATATTCAAATACAATTTACGATATTCAAATACGATATTGGTACAAGATTTACGATATTCAAATACGATTTACGATATTCAAATACGATTTACGATATTCGAATACGATTTACGATATTCAAATACGATTTACGATATTCTACGTTTTTATAACAGTTTATAACAGTTTTGAGTTGCCTACTACTGCCTTCTGTTCGCCTGGTATCTGAAATCCCAAAATTATGAATTTGCTTGATTTTTACGATTACCATAGTGAGCTCACTGATGCACATCGTAAAAATCAAGCAAATTCATAATTTTGGGATTTCAGATACCAGGCGAACAGAAGGCAGTAGTAAGCAACTCAAAACTGTTATAAACTGTTATAAAAACGTAGAATATCGTAAATCGTATTTGAATATCGTAAATCGTATTCGAATATCGTAAATCGTATATGAATATCGTAAATCGTATATGAATATCGTAAATCTGGAACCAATATCGTATTTGAATATCGTAAATTGTATTTGAATATCGTAAATCTTGTACCAATATCGTATTTGAATATCGTAAATCGTATTTGAATATCGTAAATCTTGTACCAATATCGTATTTGAATATCGTAAATCGTATATGAATATCGTAAATCTAGAACCAATATCGTATTTGAATATCGTAAATTGTATTTGAATATCGTAAATCTTGTACCAATATCGTATTTGAATACCGTAAATTGTATTTGAATATCGTAAATCTTATTCCAATACCGTAAATCTTAGACCAATATACGAAATAAAGCAAAGTTGTTATAAAAAAAATGTTAAGCTATTAAAAACTAGCATAGCAAAGGTTTCCGAATTAAATTTGAGGCTTTTTTGGCTAAGTTATGGTTTTTGTAAATTTATTTATTTTTTTATCTCAAATGAAAAGGAAGCTTGGGCTTCTTTGGGGGCTTGTAGATAGCGAATGAGGCATTTGCGACCATAGAAATCATATATATTCTTGATCAGCATTAACTTACGAAACACTATTAGTAAATTTAATTCAAACAAGCTATAAATTTATTTTGTTAAAATTTGTGCCTTATTTATAAAATAAATAAGGTATAAAAAAATTCTCCGTGTTCCATTTTCCGACCGTTCCGACGCTAATTTGACGCACATGAATACATATGTATGACTTATGGGGTCCGAAATGACTAGATAATCCCGGAAATGACTAGATAATCCCAGATTTCAGAGATTTTTACTGCGCCACGGCAGAATTTGTACCAAATACAGAGCTTGTCAAACTGTATTTCTTGACCGCTTCCCTGGTGTAGTCTAACTGTATTTTTTGGCAATTCATATGAACAAGTTTTTGTCAAACTATATAGTTTATATTTAAAGGCTTGCCCCCCAAGAGTATGCACTACTTTGGCTACGATTCAGCCTAAAAGATGCCACATTATTTACGTATGCAGCAGCTCGCATGTATTAGTGCTTGTCAAACTGTAAACTGTATATTTAAAGACTTGGCCGCAAAAGTATGCACTATATACGCTATCATAAGTCGGTAGCTCAACGCTTCAGCCTAAAAGATGCCACATTATTTACGTATGCAATAATAAAAAGCGCCAAATGTATTTTTTGACTTTATTAATCTTGGATCTATGTATTTAAATATTTGAAAACTTAATCTTACTTATTTTCCATCACGGCAGAGTATAAAAAAAGCTTTGAATATAAAGTTATGAATAAGGCATCTTATGTGACCTGGAAATACAAGCCCTGTTTAATTGTTTGTGTAAAAAAAACGAATTATAAAACCAAATTAGTTTAATAAGCAAAAAGGAAATGGGTTTGGGCTAACAAGTCCTCATTTCAAATTTTAGCTTAGATTTAAAATTTTAATTCAATTTTTTCGGATCACTGAAAATGAATATCAGCCTCCTTCATCTCCCCATGCCCTGCACATATTCAAATATAATAAAATAAAACATTTCACTTGGATATTTTTTTTACTTTATTTAGTTTTGCCTTGTTGCGAGCGTGGTCCTATTACAGCGGCCCCATTGCTGTGATGGCAAGTGATGGTAAAGATGATGGTGGTGGTGCTGATGCTGGTAACCGCCGCCAAACGCCAGCCCGTTCTGACCTCCTCCTCAGTTGGCAAAGGTCGGCATTCCATCGAGATTTCCAATTTTCCCACAATTTTTGGTATCCTATCACTTTCCGTCGCCAGCAGCGGCAAGCGCCAAATTTCCGTTGCCATTTACGCTTGCTTGCTCGACATCCTCGGGAGCCTCCGCTTCCGGCGCTTCGGCCACATCCCCGTCACTCGTCATGGCCCTGCAGTCACCGTTCGATATCACAATTTGCTGCTGCTGTTCTTGTTCCTGACTAGTTTTGGATTTCACAACATCGGCCAAGTCGATCCAATGGCCACGATTATCGCGCACGCCCTCGACAAGCGGCTCCAGCTTGTCCGAGAGAGTGGCAAAGGCCTGAAAAAAATTAGAGAAAGCATTTTTAAATATACACCAAATAGGAAACTGGCAAAAAACCCACCTCATAGATGGGCAAGCAAATGGAGTCGATGAAATTCACTTGCATCATGGGTAGCTCATCCTCCTTTTCGCGGTTCATGATATCCTTTTCAAACAGAAAAATAAATATTAGCTAAGCAAATTAATTATCGGAGCAGATCTGAACTCACAATAGGAGTTATGTTGAGCTCCTGCTTCTCCATGTCGCCCTGCTCGAAGAACTCGGAGCTGACCAGGTCGGCCACCCGCTTCTCGATCTCCCAGGGCTTGGTGATGGCCGACAAATCACAGACAGTCATGCTCATGGCCCGCAGCAATGCGCGCGGCTCCTCAGCCACCCAATGGCTTACAGGCTGCTGGACGCTCTCGAGGAAGGGACCTCGTTTCCTGCAAAAGAATATTTGCGAAATAATATAATTTTATATTTTAGAAAAGAGTGTGATAAAACCCACTTGAAGTACACCGCCAAATCGGTGGACAAGATGGCATCTTCCAATACCCTGATGACCCGACAATAGTCATCGGAGGAAAGATTGGCCAGTATCTGGTTTCCGGGACTATTTAAGATCATCAGGCACTGATCAAAGTGATGATGCTCCATTGTGGAGGTGGAGTAAAGCTGCGCCAAGGGCGATGAGGCTCTAAAAAGTTATATTTATATAGTATACAATTGTATTTAGTTAAATATTGCAACCCACTTAATTTGGAAGGAGTTGTTGGTCCCTCGATGGTCGAGATCATGACAGAGGCAGCCTATAATCAGCGCCAGACATTCGATTTCCCCAAATATTTTCCACCATTGCGTGGTCTTTTTAATAGACAATAAAACATTATAAACATTTCATTCTGAAGTTATAATATGTAAGGATCACTACCGTTAGAATGGCAAACATCATTTGGGCCACATTGAAGGCATGGCGCCAGTTGTGGTAGGTGACATTGCGATAGTTCTTCTTGACACTCAGTAGCCAGCGGCACAGGACTTCGTAGTCAATATGAAAGCGTTCCACGAAGTCCAGATCCAGGAACATACGCAGGCAGGCCTTGAGTAATTATTAAAAATGTTAATTATTATTTAATTTTTATTTACATAAATTTACAAGCATATGTACCTTTAGTGTGTCATCGTCTTCGAAGTGGATGTCATCGAACTTAAAGTCGTGCAAACGAAAGTGCACAGCTGAAGGTACTCGTAGACGCTAAAAATGAAGAAGAAAATCTTATTAACTACAGACTTAATTTTATTTTAAGATAAGAATTTTATTTAAATATTTTTAATGTTTTCAAGATTTGCTTAAGTCTGTAAATAAAAAAAAAACGCACGTATTCCAAGTCAAGTCCTTCCTTACCCAAAGGAATTAAATATTATAAAAAAGAGGAAACAAAAATCCCTCAACTGGACCTTCATCTGTTTGCTGTCAGCGAATGTTAATGGAGTTATATTTGCCGCCAAAGCGGAGAAGCTTATCAAAAATTTCTGACTGAAAAAAGGGTTTATTTGCAACAGCCTCTGGCTGCCATAATCGCGTGTTTCGCTCGCCCCCTGCTGGGGTAAAGCCTAGTGCGGCATAATTTTAATTAAAATTAATAACCCAACATCTTTGTCTGGCTGACAACCCGACAGGCGCTCATAATTTTCCCAGCATAATTACAGAGTGAGTGTCCGGCGACGGAGAACAGGCAGCTCGCCCGAGTCCCACGATTCCCCTACGTTCTCCAAGTAGAAAAGTTTCCTTTTTTGTCATACTTTTGTGCGAACAAACTAATTACAACTGTCAACACGTTGGCCTAGCAGGAGGGCGGAGGGAGACTCGGGGTTGGTTTAAGGGCTGACAGCTTGTTGCTGCTGCTGTTTTTGCTACTGTCACACAGAAGTAATGCGGGAATAAAAAGCCTGATGCCAGGGCAGACAATGCAACAGGGAAGTCCGAGTGGACGCGGCAGCGAGAGTGCGTCTCCTCCGCCAGGACACATTAATTTATGGCAGACAACCTCTTGGCCTCTGGCAAATTAAGTGAGTGCAAATAAAATTAAGCATTTCACTGGCCTTCTACGAACCAAGTGGCACCCGGGAGGGCCATTTAATCTGGACAGGGGACTCACCCGCAGCCGGTGTGCCTCGTCCATGGTGGCGGATGCATGGTAGCTAAGCACCTCCAGGGTGACGCTCTGCTTGGCCATTGCCACGATGGCCTTCTCGTACATGTGCGTGTTGTGGATGCCCATGCCGCAGAAGATGGCGAAGGCCTCCACAAAGTTCTCGTCGTTCTTGGTGAAGTCCTAGGGAAAGCGAATAAAAAAATGGACTTTAAAATGTGCGGATAATATTTTAGGAAAATTATAAAAGAAACTATCAAGTAGGGACGATGTTGCCACCATCCTTGAATACCTACCAACTCGTTGAACTTGTTAATCAGCTGGATGACTCCGATGATCTGCCCCAGGGAGTTCTTGATGGCCATGCACAGGATGGAGCGGTGCTTGAAGCAGGAGCTCTCGTCGACACTCGCATCAAAGCGATCGTCCTCGTAGGCGTTGGGAACATTCACCGTCTCCCCCGTGGTGGCTACGTGGCCCGTGATGCCAATATTTATGGGAAACCGGGACTCGTACGGGCTTGTCCTGGAGGTGGCCTCCTCCTCACTCAGGTCGTTCGCCTCGAAGTCAAAGACCCGCGAAAAGCTGCCCTTGTCCGCCTTGTGGACAAGCAGGATCTGAACGCGCTGACACTGGATGAGACTCTGCATGTGGGTAAGGATGCGGAAGACCATGTGCTCAATGGTGCTCTGCTCCTCGAAGATCATGCGCGCCAGGTCGAGGAGGACCTGGTTCCGCTTGATTTCCAGTTGAGATTTCTCATACAGCTGCGCGTTCCGCAGTCCAATGCCGCAGAACTGCAGATACGAGGCAAAGACCTGGGGGACAGAACGGAGAAGAGGATTAGCATTTCATAATAGAGAGCTGGAAAAATGCCACAATCCACAATCCCCCCAGCACACATGTGTGCAGTGTATGTCATAATTTCGTGGCATTTTTCCAGCTCTCTATTGTGAAATGCTAATCCTCAGATCCCTGATGGCATTTTGCCTGACATTCTGCTAAGCCTTCTTAACAAGAGAAAGACTCTCCTTCCCCTTTGTTGAATAATGAATGCAATTTGCCAAAGGCTGATGCTGCTGCTGCAGCTTTATTTGGAACAAAAGAATTCTACCAGCCACGTCATGCGATCCCCTTCCGTGCCCAAGCTTCGAGCTCCAGCCTCCCCCCCATTCACCTTTTCATCGATTTCGGAGAAGCACTCGCCATTCATTTTGTTGATGACCTGCGCCACGCCAATCACATCCCCGGACGAGTCCTTGATGGGCATACACAGCAGGGCCTTCGTCCGATAGCCGGTCAACGAATCAATTTCACAATTGAAGCGCTCGTCCTGTGAGGAAAATCAGAGGGGAAAATTAAATTAATTCGTGCTTCGTGGGTTTCGTGGGTTCAACGATGAGTGATTGATTAAGGAAATGCAATTATCTACTTAAATAACCACAATCTGCTAAGGGAGAGGGTTAATTTCTTCATAATATTGCACAGGGAAATGGACTATTATGGATTTAACTTAGAGGAGCTTGCAGAAAATTATATATACTTAAAGGAACTTTTTTATTTATTCTCTTAAAGTCTTGACTAAAAAAATACTCAACAAACTATATTTCAAACCAACTAAAATTAAAGGATTTTTATCTACCTTTCGCCCCTCCCCCACAGATATTTATTTACGACGAAAACTTCCTCCAATGCCCAGTTCTATTTTAGTCACAGACATGGCCCCAAAATCACACCCTTTTTCTGGGCGGTAGGTTATCAGTTAGCTCCACAGACGCCTCCCGAGACCTCTGCTGTTTGTCCAGCTACTTAGCTGAGTTAAAAGTCCACTGGGATCGACCGAAAGATCTGCACTCGAGCGTAACTGGGTGTCTAACCAAATAATGCGACTCATTCGCACCACGAATCGTTGTCGGAGCTATCTTGGTCGCTAGCGTTGGTCCCGCTGTCTGGTACCGGCAAGTGTCAAATTGGAGGCCTTGATTAATTGTGCCAACAATCAGGAGATCTGTGGCTGAGAGCGATCTGTCTATCTGTCCCTCTGTCTGTGCGTCACGTATTTGCCAGGGGTTTATCTACGTCTACATCAACAGCCATTGGGGCTCAGTATTTCTTGGGAAAACATTTTGGCACTGAGCAAAAATGTGATATCTTTTGCCATATTCTAAAAAAAATACTAATCAGAAACAATTATGAAAGCTAAAAGACAACGATAAAATCGATTAAATATAAATTATGTTATTAAAACATGATAATAATACGAGAAATTATCATACATTCGCTATAAAAATGGTTTACTTTCTTCGCCTTCCTAGTTAATGTGTATTTAACATACTATATAGTACTTCCCTCAAACTTAAACTCGAAAACCTAAGCCAATTTTCCTCTCTGTGCAAGTGAAGTCGCAGAAATTGTTATCGTTAACCAAATAGCTTAAAGCCCTGCCAAAAAAAAAAAACAAAAAAGCTGAAGCAGAGGAAATAAAAGCATTGGGACTCCATATCTTGGTGATATAACATGGCTAACACGGCCTTGTCTTGGCGCAAGATTAATTACGCTCCAATTGGCAGACAGGCCGAAAGGAAAACTGCCGAAAAAATGCTGTGTGTGTTTGCGGGAAGCAGTGGGGAAATGTGAAAAGTGCTGCTGATGCTGCTTCTGTTCCGAGTTCACTGAGCAATATTGAAAACTTAAAGAGCGCCAGCAGCAGCCGCACACACATCGCCATAAATCTTGCAATCGAATGAAAAGCCCCCATTTCCACCCTGCCACTGCCCTGTATATCTCTCCTATATATCTCCAACTCCCCCGACCGAGGTTGATTTATGACCCAGTTGGCATTCAAATTTGTCAAATTTCCCAAAGATACTACAACTACTCTTGGTACTGACCTGGTAAGCATCTGGTATGTTGACGGGCTCCCCGCTCTCCGCCACATGGCCGGCGATGCCGGTGCCCCAGGCCACCCGGACCTCCTCCTGCTGCTCCATCTCCTCCACGGTACTCCGGGGGCACACGTCGAACAGCTTCGAGACGAGGCATCTGCAATGGGGATGGACGAGAGGGGAACGAGAAAGGAATGAGAGTCGAGTCCCAAGTTGAAAATTATAAATTGTGTTGCACATCGGCAACTATCGTCCATTGTCATCGGACACAATGCAAACTTTTTTCGGCACTTCACTGAGGGAAAGAGGGGGTATCAACGGTGCTACATATCAAGTATATATGTTATAACAAATTAATCGAAAAAAAAATCAGATAAAATAAACATAGTGTCTATTTATACGCATTATTAATGTTGCCATACATAAAATTCTTGTTTAGTAATTCACAATATATTTGTATGCCCGATGTTGTATAGTTTGCTTATTAAAAAATTAATATTCTTATCAAATATATGTAAAAACAATAAATCATTTTTAAATGAGTTGATATTTTTTGAGGCCATAAAAAACCGAAAACATTTCAACATTTTAAAAATGGCTTGCTCCCGAATTTATCTCATTATCATATCTTAAATATGAAATTAGTAAATCTGTAAATATTTACATCAGGAAACACCTATTCTTTCAAATTTCAAATTTATTAAATAGATAGTTACTTTCCCTTCCCTAACCTTTGCTCTCTACCTTTTATTCGGTCCATTTATTTCTCAGTGTCTTGGCTCCATTTCCTGGATACACTTTGGCACTTTTTGCTCTGGCTTTAAAAGTTTATACCGAATAGTATGCATTTGGCGAATGCGTGTGCAGACAATTGCAATTAGCGTTGGCAGCAGAATGGCGTCATTCGATGCATACAAAATGGATGTGGCACGCCAACCCCTCCAGATCCCATGCCGGGGTTATGGCATTTATGAAGGAGCCAGTGGCAGAGCCAGTGCATCCTCATCTACGCAGTGTGCCCTCATAAAATGCCAAAAATAAATGCCATAAAAATGTAGCCAAGACAAAGTTGAAGCCGGGAAGAGCGATTCTACAATGTCCACGAAAATGCAGCTAAATGAAGTCATCAACAAATTGTTGAAAATAGTGCACGAACAGCAGCAACTTGGCTGATTGCTTTGTATATATATGTATATTGGAGCCAAGTTTACGTTGTGAATATGGCTCCATTTCGGACTAATTGAATCTGTCTGATTTATGATATTATGCGTCTATTTATAAACTGAAACTGATACTGAATCTTATATTCATTTTCAACTTACTTTTTGAGTCCATTCGGGCCATTGCAGCGTCCCTGGACCAGGAACAGCGAGCCGCGATCCGCATTCAGCAGGATAGACACATTCTGGAGGATCTTGTGGCACAGGGTGCGCACCTCGAGCTCGTTGCAAATATCCTTTACCTGTAAGAGACGGTAAACAGCGTTCAATTATTTACCGTACTGATAAGCATTTTTCAATTTTCTGCAACTTAGTTGGGGAAACACTGCCCGAATACACCACATACATATGAATGACGTCTTTCGAGTGTGTCTTGTTTGCCCGATAGCAACGTCAATGAGGTGCCGACAACAAAGCCAACAAATACAGGGCTAACAAATGGAGAGACGCGTTTGCGGAACTCAACAAATATAGTTCGATATTCGCGGTAGAAATCAATTTGATAACTAATGGTTAGGCCTTTCTAGGGAAATTGTACTCATTCCTCATTAAATACATTTTTTATATATTTTAAGGAAAGAAATTTAAAGAAGTAAATGTTAAAAGAAATTTAAATACAGATTGAATAAACTATTCCTATTGATTTTTTTTCGAATTTTTCTAAGCCCAGAAAATTATTTTCTTGTCCAGAGTATCCCACTTCCGTGTTCCCCTTTACTCACCAGCTCGAAAATCAACTCCTTCTCGTCCAGCTGCTTCAGCTCGTTTCGCGACAGTCGCTGCGGTCGCTGGTGGCAATGATAATATTGATATTGATGGCCGTTCCCAACCGCCGAGCCCACCGCCCCGCCACTGCTGCTGCTGCTGCCACCCAGTCCGGGTGCAGGAGCTCCTCCCGCACCGCCGCTTGAGCTGCCCGCCTGGTAGTGACAGTGCTGCTGATGGTGGAGGTGCTGCGGATGGTGGTACTGATACTGTCCGGCCACAACGCCTCCCACATTCTGCAGATTGCCGCAGTTGCCGCCCACGCCCCCATTGTCCAGCGGCGACACTCCAATGCTCAGGAAGGTGGGTGTGCCGTCGATGGTGTTCACTATGGGCTTCAGCAGGCCGCCGCGCTCGAACTCGTGTGCGGAGATTTTTCTATGAATTAACAAGAAATTAGTTGAAGTTACAATTTAAGGTAAATGTGACTTGGGTATTACAAAATCAATATGTGTTTTGTGTTTAAGTTTAAGTAAGGAGTCTGGTTTTAGATTACTCTTCTGCTGAAAACACTTTTTCTAGGGTCTTTTGTGTATTTATAAACCGCAAATATGACAGCTTTGGAGCTGATTGTTGAAATATACACTTCAATATTTACAAGATCATATTCACAGCATCCTGTTAAGATATACAAAGTTGGCAAATATTTGAAAGGCCTTTGGTTTTCGTAAGTCAATTTTAAACTGGGGGATTTCTGTGAGATACTTGAACTGAAGTTAATCTCCAATTTGTCTATGAACCAGTCTAATAATGCCCGACAACTGTCAGGATTAACCCCATCGATATTCGATTTGGCACTTACCGCACTGGTGTGGTGGCTCCGGAACCGCCTCGCGAGGAGCTCGTCTGCCCATTGGTATGCGTGGGCGAGGTGCTGCTGACCACATCGTTGCCCGCTGAGGTGGCATGTGAGACCAGCCAGGCGTCCACCGTCTGCCTTGTGGCTTTCCTGTGGAAAGAGTGGAGAATGAGTGCCGGCTGATGGGATTTGGATTCACACATTAAAGTCTTATTAAAAAAAAAAATAAGAGAGGCAAATGAGCACGCGCTCCGTCTCTATGCACGCATGTGCCGCATAAAATTGTCTAATAAAATGCCAGCTCATAAATATTCAGGGGCTGACGCTTCGTCCTCGGCCAGCATGTGTCCTTATGGGCACGCGCTTTCGACATAAAACCCCAGCTCACCAGAAATCAAAGCTAACAACTCTTTGGGAGAATCAAGAGTCGTTGAAATAGATAGAAATGAGGCTTTAATTCTGAATACTTAAACTCTTTCTAGTTTTACACCATTTTCTTTTTTTCCTGTACTAAGAAATGTATTAATTAAAGTACTTAAATTTAAAGGATTTCACATTCCCCTTCATATTTCATATTCCCTTTTTTTAACCTTATAAATCCTGCAAAAACTATAAAGAAATAAAATTATTAGGCAGAAAAAAATCTCTTCAGCTTGCCAAAAATATAAAAAAACGTTCTCTCTAAGGACAGACTTTGAAAGGAGGCCACTGGTGTAACGGTTTAGGACATGCGGCATATTCTTATGCAAAGTACACACACAACAGTGTCCTTTTTCGGCCTGGTTTAATGACCGCCCCGCAGGACGAAGGGCAGGAAGAAGGCCCATGGGCCTGCTCGACCATGAAAATAAAGCCCAATTTATGCTTTTAGTTGTTAGTGATTTTTATTATGTGTCATAGACAACCGCCGCTCTGCAGCCTCTCAACCCGCCTGGCCTGGATGTCCTGCTGCGGCAAAGGCAATTTCCGGTTTATAGCGGAAACGAGCTGTCCCAGGCCCAGGGCCAGGGCCGAGTCCCACACCCCCCTACCCCCCTAACCCACATCGTACATGTGGACGGGTCAGACTGACGACAGTGCAGTTTCAAATTTGAGAATTGATCCGCTCGATGGATAAAATAGATTATGGGATCGATGGGTTCATCGGGCAACGCCTGCTGGCAGATGCAATTTATGTCTCTACCAGGACGAGTCCTTAGTCTCTGTCCTGACTAATGAAAGAGTTTTTGTGGGGTCAGTTGGCCTTGACTTGAAGGGGGGCTTTAAATTGTTTGCTGAGTTTGCTGAGTGGATTTCCCCAGTTTTTGCTAGCCTCTTATTTACCTTATAAAATAATCCTGTACAAATTCCTGATTCTCGTCCAGCCAGGCCTCCATCCTGGCGTGCTCCGGGTCGTAGGGCCTGCTGTGCTGCGGCGAGGCTGGCTGGTGGTGATAGTGGTGGTGCTGGTACTGATGCATCTGCTGCTGCTGGAGCGGATATGCCGACTGCTGCTGCTGCTGCGGGAACACCGCCTGCTGCTGGGCGGAGGATCCGTTGGCAGCGGTAGCGCCAGAGGATGATGGAACTGAGCCCGATCCTGTGTGATTCAGTGGCTGGTAGTGGGCGGGTAGTGGCTGCTGGTGGGCAAGAGGCAGGGGGACACCGGTGTGACGGGTGGCCAGGAGCAGTGAGTGCTCACTGTAGCCCCCGCCAAATCCCGGGCCCCCCTGCTCCGCGTTCATTCTGCTAGCAGCGGCCGTCGCCGCTGCCGTCTGGAACTGGAGTGGCGTCGATGCGGGCTCCTCGATGCTTCGCAGATGCAGGCCTGCAATGGAGGAGAGAGGGGGTGTAATGGAATCATGAATACTTCATTTGCAGTGTTCTGGAGCTTAACATTTGTTATTCTTTATTTTATGGCGCCCCTCGCGCACTGTTAAAGGAAGAGGAGAAGCTTGGGGAAAGAAAATATATAATTTGAATTTGAAACAAAAGATTTTTTTTTAGTTTACGGGTTGTATTTAGCTTTTTAGCTAAATTGTTTCAGATATTTATTGCCTGAAAACATATAAAATAAACAAAGACTACTTGTTCTATACTTAATTCGAGGTGCTTGAATATATCGAGTTATATTCAAAGGACAGCGCACACAATCTCTTTAATTGTTCATAAATTTATTAAAAAGGAGAAAAATATAAATTGTAAATATGTAAAATATATATCGATTACAAAATAATAATATTTCAGCTCACATTTCCCGAATGGATTTATTTTTGATCGCATTCCCTTTTTTCCGCGTGTGTAATTTGCTTTCGCTGCATCTGCTGACAGTTTTATGAGCGTTTCTTCGCTCCTTTTTCCCAACTCGCATCCCGCCTGACGCAACATTTGCATTGCAAATGGGTCATATCCTTTAGGGGTAAGTCACACTTGGAACGTGACGCCCCGTGGTATTTTTTCCTCGTCGCCTTCTTGCTCTTTTGCCTTTCCGCTGTTTTCCTTTTCAATTTCAAACAATTTCGAGTTCGCAAGGCAAATCACATAAATTTGTTCAATTGCTTTTTCAGCTCATCAATTTCGGGCGTTCCCTGTCGTTCGCTTTTGAACAATTAAGTGTCAAGGAGCGACTTTTAAGGGAACACGCCGAGTGACACACATGCTGCCAGCGCATACCCGGCGTATACGTAATGCGTTGCGTATACGTAAGAAATAACACCGACAGTCAGAGGCCCCCAAAAGTGTTTCAGTTAACATTAACCGGAAATATTGGCAATTTCCCTGAAATATTGACTCGACGAGAGTGTGAAAGTGTGTGTAACACACACCCTAGTCTCTGGCGGTGGTGTGTGTAATGGCAGCATTGAGCGCCTGATTAAGTGCTAAAAATAGATATAAATACGACAACGAGTGTAAGTCTCTGATGAATGTCTCAAGGATACAAAAGGAGCTGGCACTTCCCGCCCTCCTCTCCTCCCCCCTCCTCTCGTCTGGCTTATTTATTCTTTGGAAAATATGATTTATGTGCTACTTTTGTAGCCCCGGACCCGAGGAAGCACACAAAAGAAATAAACAAACGACTTGTTCCTGTCACTTGACAATTCGACTTTCGGGTTAAGCTCGCTCCCAACAAAGGCCAAGGATATTTGCTTAAATATAAGTATATGCAAAGGAGTTTCTATTTTCAGGCAAATTAGATAGGGAAATATTTGCTGACTGGCTGCTTTTTGTGGAATATATAAATGGATGTTCGGTTGAGTGTGACAATTCCCGATGGCAGTGGGAATTTTGCTGATTAATTTTAATGAGACAAGCTCTTTTGTTGTTCTAAAATGCTTACATGAAATGTGGTTTGGCTAAAACTATATACATTTTTTTTTAAATTAAGAAACCTTCCTTGATTTTTCCTTTTTAAATTATCTCTTAGTTAAAGGCACTTAATATTTTTTTAATTTTATTTTTGTTTGCATTAAATATATATAAAAATGTTATCTAGGCCATCTTTGGGGCCATTTCTCGCGATTCCCCGTTTAAAAATTCACTTTAATATTAATTTCCAGCATTCGCCCCTCAAGGAATTTCCCTGAGCAGACATAAATTTTCGTTTTAAGCTGCTGGGAGAGCACTCTTTCCGCTGGTCTTTGGCTCTTAAGCTTGCCAATAAGTTGGAAGTTGGGCTACTTACAGCCCTGCGGTGGGGAATATGCTTATATGTGGAGAATACATGTGTGGTTGTGTGTTTGGGGAATTTAATCTTTTAAGCTGCATTTGCCTTGCACACATCCAACATGCAACACGCTTAAGCTGCTGCAAAAACACTCTCCCCTCGTCCCTTGGAATTCCTTTGGCCATTTCCTGCACACTCGAAGTCAACTGGCAAGACGACAGAGTGTCGCACACCCACCTACAGCCCCATACACCTCCTACACCTCCTGCACCTCCTACACCTCACTGTACTCTGACACTTTGCTGCGGTTTGATGCGTCAGCTTTATGTAAGACACTCATATGGGGTCCGCCCCTGCCCCCAACCCACTTCCCAACCCAAATCCCATTCCGTTTGGGACTGAGTCAGGCGAACATTTTTATTCGGCATTTGCAACGGGACTTTACTTTATTTTTTTAGCAGGAAATCATAAGAGTAGCCAGCTTTGATCGCATTTTGGCTTATGAAAACAGTTTAAATACTCTGCGAGAGGAGGATTTATTTAACAAGCTAATTAAAGCTTTGGACTGTTTATAGTTTATTTTGGAAGATAAACTGAGTATTTAATTCTAGATTTAAAAAGGAATTTTAGCCAATTTAATATTCTAAGAAATAGGTGATTGCATTAAATATTGAACCAGAAGATATACTGCAAATGAACACAGTATATTTAAAGTTTAAAGATTTAGTTAAAAAATATTCTTTAAATTTTAATTTCTGGCCATCACTTGAATCATTTAAATTAATTCTTTTAGCTATGTTATATTATTTTGATTTTGATTTGATTTTCTTGTATAATTATCCACACCCTTATTGAGTGTATATCAGCCACTCCACACACACACTCTTGTGCATACAACAGGAAAATGACTGTGACTGGCGTTGTGGCTGTTGTTGTGTTCTTGCTGCTTCTGAGTGCAGCCAAATGCAAATTGAAAGTTGGCCAAATGTGCAGAAAAAGAGACCAATTTTGTTGTGTAGAAGCATATATGTATGTACATACATATATTTTTTCCCCTTGTATTTTTCGGATCGATGTTGAGCAGTAGCAGTAGCTAAGAGCCGGAAATGGAAAATGGGGGAAAGGGGAAATCTCTTAAGCTGCTGCTGCCTCAATTCTTTGGCTCTTCTGTTTTCTGGTTGCTTTTTGTTGACTAAAGTTTGGTGACAAAATATTTATGCAAATGTTGAGGTGCAAATGTTTGGCTTTAACGCTTTTTTTCAACACTGAGACTCTCCATTTCTCTCACCTGTTGTGGCCGATGTTGCGGAGATTATTTCAGAATGATGTTGAATTTGAGGACTGTGGCTGGGTGCTGTGGTTGTTATTATAGGTTGTTGTTGTTGTTGTTGCTGCTGCTGTTGCTGTTGTTGTTGTTGTTGCTTACTATTTTTATTCTTATTTTTGTAACGACAACCACGAAATCGACACATACTTGCCGCTTGGCCCATGGGGCCCGCCAGCAATGCAAATGTTAAACCCTCCGTTTTAATGAATTGAATTTTGTCAATTTTGAGCAATGCCGCCGCGCTACGTAAATTATATTTCCTGCTGGCTGCTGTTCTCGAAGTTTTGGAATCAATTTTGTTGGTTTTCGAACTGCCGCCGAGTGGCCGCAGGATGTTGTCAGCATAAGTGAATAATGCAGATTTCGTATAATTTGCTTCCGAACACTCCCCGCACTCGGTTTCACTTTCATAATAACTTATTTGCCTTTTTAGTCAATTATTCAAGGATTGAAATACTGCTGACAGGGGGACCTGTTGGTGGTTTATTTTGAATTAAATTTGTGTGTGTGCCGGGTTCACGTGTTGAAGAGGGAAAACTTTGCAGACGAAAAAGTTTTTGGGGGACAACTAAATATGTTTATTCCGCAGAGTAACTTGCGAGTTCATCTCTACAGTAAAGGCTCTGAAGAGGGACTCTTTACTACAGAAACTTGAGGTGCTTATGTTTTGGAACATTAGAAAATTAAAGCTTTAAGTTGATTTATTATCCATTTACTTCCAACACAAGTTCTTAATATTCCTCTCGATATATTATCAAAAAAGGATTATTCTCTCCAAATAATCCCTACATCCCACATAATTTTATATATTCAACGTTCGCCTGTATTTTCCTCGTCAGTTTTTAAAGCTTCTCGCTGACAATGTTGTTTCCCATGTGGCTTTCCCAGAGAGAGAAAGGCAATTCAATTAACGCTTTTGGGGTCGCCAACAGTGAACTGCCCGAGACATCGAGGGGAGGGATGAGGGATGAGGTACAGGACAACAGACAGGCCGCCAATTGATAAACAAACAAGACTCCAAAATGTCGCTGGAAATTCGATGATAGAGGAGGAGAGCGGAGGAGGAAATGGGCCGGAGAGACGACACAGATACTGACGCGGCCTGCACACACGTAGGCCATAGTAAAATGCCAGTTAAGTAAAATAAACATGGCCAACAGCGACTCCCATCGCTGGAACGTTAACAGTGCTCAACAAAAGCCAAAGGCAAACAAATGCAGACCAAAAACAGTAGGAGTGAGGGGTGAGGGGTGAGGGGTTGAGAGAGGTGCCCAAAAAGGACGATACTGGAAAAGGATTGTTGTGGCTTGCGGTCGAGCAGACTTCTATTGAGAGCAAAGTATTTACAAATTAATTGAAAAAAGCTCCTTGAATAATTTGTGTATTTATAAAGGTTTGTGTAATATTTAAATAATAAAACATTCAACAATATTTCCATTTCAAAAGGGAAGTTGAAGCACAAAATAAATTGTGTTTCCCTGAAATATAACTGCATAATTTTTAACAGGCCAAAAATCATTCAAGGTAAAATAGTTTCATACTGAATTCGTTTGAACTTCCAAATAATATTTGTAACTATTTTATTTTTTATAGCAAATAGTGTTTCTTTTAACAAAACTTCCCTAGAAGTTCCCGCTCCAAGCTCACTAAAAATGGCTTTAAAGTTTTCCTTAAAAATCTGTTTGCTTTCGGCCCCCAATCCTCTCATAGTTTGTCCTGCCGTTCGAGCCCCTCTCTCGGTTTTTCCCCTTGAACTTTTTGACAATTTTTCCTATTGAATCATCAGCGACTGCAACTTGCCATGAACAAGCAGATCCTCGGCGATTTGGTTTCACTATATCTCGGCGCTCTTTCCTTTCATTTGACAGCTGTTGCACATCATGACAGCGATAGTTGGCAGCGGAAATGATTTAATTTCCGTTCTGCAACAATGGAAAAGCACCGCTCGCTGCGTTTGGCAGCCTCATACCATATATACGGACATATATACAAAGCTATATAACCCGAATGGCAGCGCGTGAAGTGAACTCAAGCGAGGTGAAGTGAAGGCTCTTTCAAAAAAGGATTGCACAACTTGCAACTGAAACCGTATTTCTGGTTTTGTGTTTATAAATAAATAATTCTTTTCAGCTGAACAATAATAAACACAACTAATTACTTAATGTGATTTCTAGTATTAATAAATTCCTCATAACCTAAATTTTTTCTAAATTCTGTGGTATTTATTATTATTAGTTCAATCTCTGATCAACCTGATATTATTCATACGCACCGTTGACTGTGCATTACCCATACGCAGCGTTGTCATTACTCCTCTATCTATTTATCTCTCTCTATAGCGTTCTCTCTCACCTGCCCTCTCTCTCTGTATTTTGCTGCCATCCTTTTGCATTTCTATCTTTGTACACCTAGCAACTGGTAGCCAAAAACAGAGACACAGAGTGTGGCAAAAACTATTTTTATATATAGCAGAAAGTACTCCCCTCGCACAGACAGACATCGGTGGCTTACACCAAGTCAATAGGGATAGGTGGGGGGTCAGCGAGGAGGAGGGACAGTCTGGATAAGCAAACGATGTTCATTAATGACGCACGCCACACACAGAAAGGAAAACTAGTTACCAATTGGCAGCAAAATGGACATGTTACCAAGAAATGTGTTTAATAAATTAGCATTTAAGAAGAAGGTAAATATTTTTAATATTTACATTAAGAATATAGCATAAAGTTTCCCTTTTCTGCGAGTGCACAATTTGTGCGAAAACTCAATTCGTTTTGCTTTGGTCTGCATTTGGCTGACATCGTTGATAGTGGCACAAAAGGCGGGCCAGATAACAGATAACAAAGCCATATACATGTGACTGTGTGTATGTGTGTGGGCCAAATGCAAACAAGGGGGCAGAATGGCGTAAGCCAAGGAAAAGCGGGAAAAACTGTCATTAGGCGGCGGCATTTGGCGCGTCATGAACTACTAGCCAGCGTCGATTAGGACCGAAGGGACCAAGGACTCGGCTTGTAGCCTAGCTATTTGCATTCTGGAAAATGCTTTGGCAATTGCCCGCTTGGATCAATAACCTGTTGCTACCAAGGGAGTTATAGGGAATATATTCATACATATATATATATATATATATATATATATATATATAGAGGGCATCTCTCAAATATTATTCCCTTTTAGCATTTGCCTGTGAATTATGTTACGCCGCGAGAAAAGCCAGCCGCCAAACTTGTCCCACATAACGCGAAAAACAAAAGGTGATAAAAGAGCGAAAGAGAGCGATAGAGAGCCATTTAAATTAAATAAATAAATAAAGCTCATTATCACATGTGGCTCGTGCATTCAATTATATTATCAACCTGGCAAATTAACTTGGCAGAAAGAGCAGGGAAAGAGGTCTAGTGAGTCTGGTGAGAATCCATATATTAGGAAGCTCCCTATAAGCCCAGTTTTAAAGCTTAAAATACCAGCTATAAAGGGGAAAATAAAATAACTATTCCCTTTTATTATTGGCAGTTAATATATACGAATATATATCGTAACTGTCCAAGGTCAGCGGGGGTATCGCAGAGAGGCAAATGTTATCCAAATGGCAGCCATAAACGATTCTCATTTGACTGGCGGCCGAAAAGGCAAAACTCTGTGGGGCAAATATGGCGAAACATTAATATTAAACAACTCGTGGGATCAACTATTGCGCCGCAGCTAACCTTTAATAGTTTGCATAGGCAAAAGCATTATGGAAAATAGTTAAAAATGTAATTAGGCATAGCATTTAATTTGAAGTAAACAAGCTTATGTTGCCACTGGTAAATGCATGCATTTAAGCCTTCTTTGTGGGAAGGAAGAAGGCTGAAATTAATTTAAGGTAAAATTTTTTCATAGCAACTTTAAAATAATACCCAACATATTATGATATATGGTGCTTTAAAGTTTCCTAATTTATTTTACAACGAAGGCAGGCTCTTCCTGTATAAAACCAAGCCAGACTTGCAATATATAAAATTATAATTCTTTCTCCATTATTCAATTCTTTAATACCTTTTCCTCGTCTTATTCATTTCTGCCTCCAAGCTTTCGGCTCTGTTAATGGCCTAAGCTTAATTAAACAAATTGCAAGTGGCTTTAACGAACGAGAGTTGTCTTTAATTAAAGTCTACTTTTATGGCTCGAATGCAAGTGTTATTTGCTTTCGCGCCTCTCGCATTTTTATGGCTAAGCGTTGAGCATTAAAGAACTGCCATAGCGGCCTCCGCCGCCGACCACGAGGCGTATACGCAACTTTCCACTCGCAATTCTCTGGCGGGAACAAGTTAGACTCCTCAACTGCGTATCGCATTTCCAATTTGAACGCATCCGCAGACACGAAAAGAAGACGGGAAAATAATGCCTGGAAAATGCTGTCAGCTACTTGAGTAAGATTTTCAATTTACTTTCACCACCAACGGACACCCTTTAGCCGCCGTCGCCCTGCTCCTGGCTCCTGGCTCCCTGCTTTCCCTGTTGGTCAGATGAAGAAATATTGAAATTGTAGAAGGCGAAAGGCGTAGCCGGTTAGTTCTTATCATAAATCTCGTTTGCCTCTTTGCGGCTAACTTATTACACATTTTCTTCCACTCGGATTGTGTAACTTTTCTTAATAAAAAATATGACATTTTGTTAACAGACGAAGGAGAACCACTTCAAAGCTTAGCGCTTTCCAGGAATTTAATTTCTTTTGCCGGCTAAAGCCCGAGGAATTGTCTGGCAGGAAATTGAGTACACAGCTTGCTTGTGTCCTGCCCCTGCTTGCCCCTTGTGTCTTTCTTTATCAATTACCTGAAGTAACCTACGTGAGCCGCTGGCTAAATATTTGCACGGGTCTTAATTTAATAGCCGAGGAGGCCAGCCAGGACTTTTGCTCTAAAAATAAATTATAAGCAAACATTGTGTGGTGGCCTCTTTGCATCTGAATGCCCTTTGACCCTCCTGCCCCTGCTCCTCCTCCGCCCCATATGTTCCCCCGCTTGTTTGAGTTATCATTATGACATGCTCGAAATTACCAATGACAAACGTGCCTCGAATAGCCGAAAAGGCCACATCCAGGCTTATCCTATAAGCCAGTTGTGCACAGCCCGAAAAAGATTACAGAATTTGATAGTCATTTGGAACAGGACACGTACACGTATACATACATATATCGAGAGTAATATTCTGAGGGTATATACATAGATATATATAAAATAATAAATATATTGAAGGGAAAATAATTATAAATAAATATTGAAACAATATTTTAGATTGTCAACCAATTTCCAAATAAATATTTCGTTCACAGCTCGATAAGAACCTCCCCCAATTTCCCGCAGTGAAGTCCTCAATGAAGGTCAAAGCTTTGGGGAAGCTGCCAGTGACTGCTGCCTTGTTCTTCCCCGACTTGTGCTCTTCAGTGTTATTGCGCTGATTGCGCTTGTCGCCGGAATGTTCAGTCGGTGGAGGATGTTCCTCCTCCGCCGCCGAATTCCCAGAGCCATGTCCGGTGGTCCGAACAACCAACATGGTGCAGCATCACTAAGCGGGTCGAAATTAGTTTGTTTGTTTGTTTGTCTATCGAAAGGGGCGGAGTTCTGTGTGGGGAAGAGCGGGTGGAGTCCAGCAAAGGTCGTGCTCACCATGCAGCAGGAAGTCAAAGCTAAGGCCAAGAATTTAAATGCTCCGTTTGGGATTTTGATTAAACTATTTCCAGCTGCCAAAAGCACAAACACAAATGACAGAGAAAATAAAGGAGCACAAAATCAAGTATACGCCGTGGGGACTTTCGATGCTAGCGATTTGCCTTATTCTGAATTATACCTTTGGAAATGTATTTTATTTCTTGCTTTTAATGATTAAAAGTGCCCCTATAAAGTACCTAGAGTAAATATTAAATTTTATGGCTAAAACAAATTAAAAAAAAAACTCTGTGTAAGCCCCATAAATCATACAAAGAGCCCCCCACTTCAAGTGCCTTTATCTCTTCTGTTGGAACCCCCACGGAGGCACCAGCCACTTGTCGTATCTCATTCGCTTCCTTATGGGGCACCCGATGGGCATTATCTCGGTTTTCTCCACTTGAGAGTCGGCCGCTGCTGCCGAACAAATAAGTATTTAAAGCGAACGAGAATCATTAATTAAATATGACCTGACAATAAAAGAGTAGAATATAAACACTTTTAGATACGACAGAGCGCAGGGAAATTATGAATGGGTCGAATGAACTCACACAAGAAATCAAATGGACGGAAGGCTCTGACGTACATTTCCTGTGTTTCTTCCTTTTGGCCGGCGACAGTTAATTAGTCAAGTTCGTTGGGAGCTAAGTAAACACTCTTCGTGCCGTCTTTTGGCTATTTTCAGCTTGTGGAAATTTACCAAACCTGCGGTTTTTATTCGGGTTCAATGAATGCTTTTGTTTGCTGGCTAAAATTAGACGCAAGAACAACAGCAGAGAAGACTGACCACCAGGAAAATCTGGCTGCAGTTCTATGACGTCAAAGGGGAAAGGATCAAGGAGCAACGCTGGCAGCTTTCTCTCTAATTAAGACAAAATAGTTTTGCACGCCGCCTCCTAGACCAAGGCCGGCAGATAAAGTGGAGGAGTCTTCTTCTGGCCAGATGCACTCTGTTGGCTTTCTGCTTTCTGCCTTCCGCTTTCTGCATTCTGCATTCTGCTTTCAGCGCTCTTGGCCAGGCCAAAAACGTTGCATATTTTGCAGAAAGAAAACACAAGCGCACCTGAGTGGATGCACCTGAAGGGGACTTGAAAACAAGTGGTCTTAAAGCTGTTTTTAAGCCGAGTCTTTTTGAGCAATTAAACGTGACAGGAGCCACGTCCTCCAGGGATACAACGGAACAGGAACACAACAACAGCAATTGTAAATTGGCAAAAATAAATTGCAGCATTATTCTCGCAACTTCCAGCGTCAACATGAGTAAGATTTTACAGACTTCCTAATCATGTAACAATTTCCATATAATTTCTATTAAATTAAACAAAATGAAATTCCCAGCCCTCCCACAACAACCACACATCAATTTTCGACAAGTCCAAAGATGAAAATTGAATTCCTGGCCGAGTCCCTTCCTTGGAAGTCGTATCCCTTTTCACTTCACAAATTATGGCATTTCGGGGCTGGCTATGAATTTCCCAAGAAACAAGAGAATTGGCAACATTTCATTTACAAGAATATTTCCATGGAAAGAACTAAAGAGTTAAGTTACATGACTGGTCTTCGGGGAAAATGCTCATCATAAATGGATTCCATGAAATAGAGAGTTAACATTTTTAGCAAGAAAATAAATGAAACTTTCAGTAGAACTACAAGCTTAAATGTCTGAGGTTTTAATAGGAAAGTTTAAAATTAATAATCTAATTCTGCGAAGAAGAACAATATTAATTTCTTTTTAAAACTGCAGAACTGCAGAGTCCACAGAACCCGAACAGCTGTCGCAGCTTTTCTGCAACTAAATGCAAGTACATATATTCCATGATTTTCCAGCAATCCAAGCGTTAAAATCAACAAAACAGTCAATGAACCCCTCTCACGCGTCAATGAGACCGAAACACCCAATGTAAAAGAAAACAAAACAAAAAAATAAATAAATAAACTAAACGTAAAAGTAAAACTGACGCAGCGGCGACTGACTATCAGGAGTTGCCGCTTGATTATCGTGTCGCTTTCTGCGACTTTTTCAAACACTCATTCGTTCATTCATTCAGTTGCTCATTCATTCACTCAGTCGCTTGTTCATTCAGCGAGCGCCTAGACAATAACAAGAAAATAATATGTTTTCTGGCAATGGCGATGGCGGGGTATTGTTGCTGGTTTTTATTGTTGCTGCCGCCGCTGCTGCTGCTGCTGCACTTATAATTGCCGTGGCAGCAGCAGCAGCAGCAGCAACAACTCCAACAGTGCGACTGACGCCCAGCTAAAGCAATTTCTGTGAATGACTCTTGGACTCTTTGGGTAACGCCTTCATAGCCAAGCGAGTCGCCAGCGAGGAGCCGTCATTATACCCTGAGTGGAAGAGAGGGTATCGGCCACTCTCTGGCAGAATTTGGTTAAAGAAAAATGTTTAAAATACATGCTATTATATATTTACAAAATTAATGATCATTTAAGGTCATTTTCGTATTAATTGCTGATTAAAAACTGTATAATTCTACTCCAAAAACTGGCAAGGAAAATATTTGTTATCAAATAAATAAAAGCATTGTGGCTTCTTATTTTGTATTCTGTTTTTATTTATTATTTAAGTGTGTTTTCATACACTTCAAATACACTTCAAATTGACCTCCAAGATTTAAATAACTGGCAATACAAATTATGATACTGAATATCAAATAAAACCTGATCTTGAAGGGTATTCCCAAACAAATTAAAACCCTCCTAATCCAGCCTTCATTTCAAGTTTCCCTTCTTTTTTTTGTATTTTTCTGGGGCGGCTTTCGTGCCCGTCCTCAATTGCATTTTTGCCTTCGAGGAAGAGCGAGTGTGTGTGTGTGTTGGGTGTGTAGTGTAGTGTAAGCTTGGATGGGTGCAGTTCAATTAACCGGCTGATTGCACACACACTTACGACTCACAACGCGCAACTCCCACACTTTTCCGCTTTTCCAGAGCGGGTAATCAACTCTGCCCAGAACTCCGAGTGAAGACGAGTGAATTTTAATTAATTTATCAAACTAATTGCTCATTTTTAGCCTTTACATCCGTATAGTAATATAGTGTAATAGTAGAATATCATTATATTTACTATAATAATATATTTAGTAGGTTCTCCTAACAGAAATGTAGAATTTTACAGAATTAAAATTAAGCGATTTAATTACAATTTTAAATTTAAATTAAGGTAAAATATATTTGGGGCATTGGAAAATTGGCAATTGGAAAATTGTAGATTTGAAAATAAAATAAATAATTAAAATAAATAATTAAAAATTAATTTGTCCAAAAATACACCACTTTAAAATCGGAAAGCATTTTTATGTTTGTTCCTGTTTTCTTACCCACAAAACCCTTACCAAACAAAATAATTTTTTGGAAATTTTTCTAAGTTGTTTAAATAATTTTTGCCATTTAAAATTTACTATAACGATTCTCCTATTAATTCACATTAAGAATATATAAGAATATATTAAGGTATACGGGTATAACAAAAAAAAAAATCAATCGGGTGAAAATAATTTCCAATTATGTGAAATATTAAACAATACAAATTTCTGAAAAACGCTGGCTGTCAATTAGCACATTAATATATTAAATTACATAGAATATTAAAATGCGTCGGTGGCGTATACGCAATATGGCTACTGCAACTCGCAGGAAATAATAATTGAGAGACTTTAATTGCATTTTGAATGAAGGTAATTTTGTTCATGGAAAATGTTGAAAGGGTTTATATAAAGATTTGATTTATTTCAGTTTTAAATTTATGTTATTTAATAAAGTAGATTTTGTGAAGGGTTTTCCTTTAAATGAATCTTTTACAGTCCAGGCAACAAGCTAAACTACTTCCACCTGGTCTCGACTCACTGAAACCTAAGCGAATTTCAAGCAATTTTTCCCAGGAAATTCCCAATGATTTCTCCTTGACCGCTGATGGCCGCACCCTGACGACGAGGACGACGATAAGAACGAGTGTATTCCTTGGCCATCGACGCGTGCAATCAACCCAAGCAAGACCCAAGACCAAAAACCAAGAACCAAGACACACACGTCAGGAGTCATTAAAGGTTGAAGGCACCTTCAATGCAGCCGAGGCAAAATCTGTCAATAAAAATCTGTCAGAAACAATACGCAAAATAATAGAAATACTAATTAGGCGAGTAAGCAAAATAAAACATAGGAATATTACTCATGAGCTGTGACAAATTGTTTTGTTGCCCCCAAGAAACGCATTGAAACTTGACGTCAATATCAATCAGAAAGGGTATAAAAATCAAGCTACATAAATCGGATTCACCAATTAGCAATATGCGAAAAATGCTCGGCGTGGCGACGTGTGAAAATCTAATCATCACTCACACGATCATCTCTCACATTTAAGCTGTTTTAAAGTGGCCACATTTGAGATAAATTTATTGTAAAAAAGAAAAGAAAAATGGGAAGTTTTTACAATTTATCTAAACTGCTAAGTAATTAATTTTATAAATGGAAATTTCGTTGGACGTTTGCCAGCTGGCCGGCGACGAGACAAGGGAGGCCGAATTGTTATGAGTGAGTAAGGTAAGTTCTTGGCCAAAAACGTTATAACTTGGGAGAAAGGGGGGTCTGGAAAATAGCAAACGTAGTGTCCAATATCAAAGAAAGAACCGGGGAAATTTAAGAGTAAAATCTCTATTTATTTGAGTCGCAAAAAAGCATTTTCTGCGCACTTAAATATTCCCTTAAAACGAAACATCATATAACCATTTAGTTTGCCTTAAAATGTCCAACCTGAACCTAGGCCAAGTCCCACTCCCTTGGCCAACTTCCGTTCCCTTCATTTTTTTTTTTAACTTGCCTTTGATCAGCGTTTGACAAGTGTCCAATTGTGTTAATCAAGCGTTAATTAGCCGCCGATCAGACATTACGTAGCGTCTGCGACAATATTTATTCACTCGCTCCCCCGCTCGACTTTGATCTGGCGACTGAAACGGACGAGAATGACACCGAAAATAAGCACAAGAGTCTTTACAAATATTATTCATAAATGGAAACTTTTTTACAAACGAATTTGTTGTGTACTGTCACGGCAGGGCGATGGCTATAATTCAAGGAAATGATCCGAACAAATAAATAATAGGAAATTTTATGGACGGTGCTCGGCGCTGCGTTACCATAAACCAAACAAATATATACCAAGATATATATTTGATATTCACCTGTTGACTTATCTAGCCGGGTGACTGGAAAAGTTTTTAGGAACCTGGATACTTGGCGCCTGTAATTGTTTTGTTTGTTTGATTTTGATTTTTTGCTCGGATATCCCTCGAGGAGGATCAATTTCGGCTTGGTTAGCTGCCTTTCTCTCCAACACGAGTGTGTATTTTGGATATTAATTTCGAGTCAATATACTTGACTTTGACTTGGGTTTGAGTTTGAGTTGGTTATTCGCCCCTCGGCAGCATAAATTGTAAGACGATGCCCGGGCCCTCTGTCTGCTCTGTCGCTTTGCCTTGGAGCAGCCCAAAAAAATCGTACACAATAATCAAAATATTGCACGACATTGCACATTAATAAGTAAACAGAAACAGGAACAACGGCGGCGGCAACTCCGCTGAACTTTGCGTCTTCTTGGAACTGGGAACTTGGGAAATTCGAAACGAACGATTTTCGTTGTAAGCTTTTTGCCAGCTGAACAGCTGAACAACAGAACAACTGAACATCTGACGGGGGAAAAGGTTAATGCCGGAGCAGAGGGCGGGGGCCAGTCTTTTGAAGTTCCTAACCCCGACTTGGCAGGCACTGCCAACGATGTTGACGTCCTGTCTGATAAGGGTAATGAGCAGGCTAATGAAATCATAAATAATTTCTATATATTTCAAGGCTCTTTGTCTGCCTTTCGGGGGGAGGGCGGAGGCAGCTGCAATGTTTTTGACAGCCGAAATGAGAATTATTAACAATTAATACACGAGTTGGAAAATTAAATAGCTGCTCGGCCCGAATCGGCCTTAATCTCTATGGAATTATTATTACAGAACCATCATTTTTGGAGTATCTCTTTGGAGTATCATTTTTCCTCTAAATATATCATATATAATTTAAAGAACAAATGCTTTTATATACCAATTACCAATAGGGCGTATACGTACTATTCAAAAGAAAATTATTATTTTCCAACACATTTCATAGCACTGTTTTCTATATTCAAATTTATTTTTAGCTTCTTACATTTTTCAACCTACTCAATATTCCCATCCCAAACGCTTTCTGAAACACAGTTTAATGCCTCAAATTATAATTAATTAAGTAATCGCTCTAAAGGTACTACCTAGCTTGTTGCACATTTAATAACCTCATTTGTGACTGGTTAATTTCAGCAATTTCCAACAGGTTTTAAAGGGCTACACCATTTGAAATTACCCCTTTGAATAATTAAAAAAAATAGTAATAACAAGCCCGCAGATAGATGAGGGGAAAAAGTGCAACAATTGTCTGGAAAAGCGTTTAAGTAGGCGCCAGTGGGTTCGATTCCAACCCCCTTTTCAAGCGTTCCCGCTGAGATTTCACCCCGAGTTTGCGGCTAAAAAAAAACAATTTTAATTTCATACACTTAGCGTGAGTTGGAAAATTTTCCACGAGTTCTTTAAGCACGCGAACAAAAACATTAAGAGGCATAACAACAAAAAAACAACATTAGGCGGCATAACAACAAAAACATAAATAAACAAAACAAAATGGCAAAAAAGAGAGCGGCAGAGCAAGCAGACATACATATTTATGCATATAAATTAATTAAATCTGTTTGATTTGTATAAACAAAATGAAGATTAATTGCAGCCGAGCAAGAAACAAATACATATTATTAAAGCATATTAATTAAAGGCAGCAGCTTCTTCTTCAATCAATTAAATGCCAACAGACGAGAGAGAGAGAGAGAGTGGCAGAGAAGAAAATAGAGGGAAAAGCGGCATAGCTGGGAGGAAAATGAGGAAAAGCTGCGCGTCTCACTTTTGCGGCGAATTGGCAAAGAGAGCTAGCACTATTGAGATGCAGATAGCTGCACGTGCAAAAAAGATTAACAGAAAATTCTACAACAAATGAACAACATTTCTTAATTTGCAAAATTTTGCATAATTCTTGGCATGACATAAACCCCTTTGAAAGATAGCAAACTCTACAAAACACGTTGAAAATGTTAAAATTATTTAAATAGCTAAGCCATCAATGAGGCACCTCTGAATATACAAATGCTGTATTTTTTCCAGTGCACCCTGAGTAAAAGCACCCAAGTATGACGACAGTTCACCCCCGGAATAACCCCTCAAAGCCCCCTGTCCGTGTGGCAGCAGCTGCCTCGTTTCCGACTGATCGCATTCTATATATATATATATATGTTTGTATATATACGAATCTTAAATCGTTCAATTGGCACACATTTTCCGCTTGTCCATTGAATTTGTGACGCAAGTTTTCCTCTCATCTCGCTCGGGCAGGGAATGAGTCAGTTCCAAATGGGTTTCCCGAAAAAAAAAAAAAAACATAAAAACCAAATGCCAACACATTGTCCATGCAAATTCTTTTATGGGAATTTCTATTCCCACAAAATGCATCAAAATGATTCACAACAATTAATAGAAAACACAGTCGAATCTAGGAGAGTTCTCTATGATTATGTTTACATATGTTTTGAGGTATATTTTATATATTTCCCGAGTCCTTGAGGCATCGAACTGTGCTATATAAACAGAAGTACGAGTGAAATATACATTTTGTAGACAAAAGTCGGGCAATATATTCGACATTTTACGACTGGCGGAGGAATTGTGTAAGATAAAGATGAAATCATTTCGCCGTCACTAGTCGACATCATATGATATTTCTTTATCATATGTAATAGATATAAACAAGAGTATGGCACATGCATATATAGTTATGGAATTTATTATTGTTTAATTTAATTGTTGTTACCGAATTGGCAAGAATTTATAAACCCAAAAACGGGAAATGTAAACTGTTGATTGTCTTGGAAAATCCCTGAAAATCATCCTACAATTGCAAACATTTCGAAATGAGTTTTAATAAATTCCCATTTAAAATTTGACAATAATGCATTTTCACATGAAAACCAAAAAGAATTTCAGAACAAAAAGCAAGAGCGAGGGAGAGAGCGAAGAAGACATTCGAATATTTAAATAATTAATTTGAAAATACTGCACATGATTTAAATTTGGAGGGTTTCAAACGAGTTTGGCAAGCAAACTACCTCCCCGAGCAGCGCCTTTTGACGAACCATAAACGAGATGCAAATTAAATAAATCAACAGCCACACGAAGCGTATAAAAGAAAAGCAAATCAAATAAAATATATACATATAATATATAAGATACAGAAACAGATACCACTATAAGGTGATAGCCAAAAGCCATTCAGCCGGCCGACACGTGCCAGATTCCAACAACAGCCGCCTGGCTGCGGCTGAAACACCAGCTCGCAGAATAAGCAAAACAGCTGTTCGGCATTCCCCAATAAACAGCAATAACATCAATAAAAAATTAAACAGAACAACAAAACGCGAAAAGCCGAGGCAACAAAAGGTGTCAAACAATAAGCGAGCCAAGTAAAAGGTTCAAAGACTCGGAGGAGAAGCGATAAATAAACATAAAATGTCCATAAAGAATCCCTCTGCATTTCAAACATATTTGTTTGCTTAATACACATGCCCTGAATGCATTTATTGATTTTTGTACATTTTAATATTTTCCAAAAAGAAATGAGAGGAACACGTTATATATATTTATATTTATATATAAATAGTAAATAAGCAACAACAAAATAAATGAATATAAAAGTAATTGTGGATTTCACCCAACCTTAAACAAGAATAAATTTATATATTTATTGTTTTCAAATAGTAAGCCATAAATAAGCAAAACCAAAACAGTAGAGGAAATCAGCATTATCTTGTTTATTCTTTTGTTAAAATGTTTTTTTTTATTTTGCAACGGAAATATACTTATTTCAAGAGCAAAATAATATCGATTTTAACGAAGAAGAGAATAAATAAGAAATGTCCAACATATTATCTAGACTTTACAAGCCATTTTTTTTAATTCAATGTAATTTTCAAGCATTCTTTTACACATTATATAATTATTGATTTTCAGTATCAACGACAGGCAAGACAGGAACTCTCCAAGTTCTTTTGTTAATCTTTTTCATTGGAATTCCCCCAAGAACTGTTAACCCACTTTGAAGAAGGCCTCCAAATGTGGGCAGCAGGAAACCCGACAGCCTGTTCACTAGCCAGGCCAAGAGCCCAGAGCGCAAAAACCAAGCCAAGTCGGGCCAAAAGCGAGCTAACAACCTCCATGGACCAATCAAGCAACCACCTTCTGCATTTGGCCATAATAATCCGGGCGTAATTACCATATATTGCCATTGCACTCAACTTGAGATCTTTTATATATGCACCATATGCCATGCTTATATTGGGTCAATTTCACCTCCGCCCGCCCCCCCCCCTGCCCGCTGGATGTGCTAGCCATATTCGGTGCGAGTAGGTGAACCCATTTGGACAACATGGCGACTACTTGATATTGTATCACACACAGCCACACGCTCCTCGCTCGGCCTGTTCATATAATATCGTGGATAACTGGTTGCAAGTGCGTCAAGAGAGACAGAGACGTCATTAAAAACGAAACAAAAACTCGATATCCAAAGACCATTTATTAAGGTCTCCGAAGATGTGAAACTCGGAAGCTTAAAGAACAGGCAGCTTTGGGGAAGCAGACTTCTTGGAATCCAAATCAGAGGAGTCAAACGCTGATATCTTTATGATGACCATTATAATTTTTCAGAGGTTCAGGAATTAACAGAATTATTAAGAGATTTTAGTGCGGGGAATCACATGAGGTTTCCGAATAAACGATTTTTGTTTCATATTGAAATTTGGTTCCAACTGGTTTTTCTTGGCGATTTCGCTGAAGAATGGTGTAATTATTGAATGAAGCTTATAAGTCATAATATAAATTATATTTTTTGAGGCCAGCGTTTTATAGTTTCCCAGGATTGAATTTGATTAATTTAACGGGGAATTCCCTGATTCTTTTTTGAAATCGTAAGGTCTTTACAACAGCTTGTATCTGCTTAAATGAAATGTTCTTTAATTCGGAACATAAACAAATAGAAACACATTATGGTTGAATAGAAACTTGCTAATTAATTTAGGTTAACAGAAGACAGTACTTTGACTCTCTTTTGACCCATAAGAAGTCTATATACATGAACCGTATCAATATTCATTTCATTCCCCACATTTCCCCCATTTCGCTTCCCAAATCCAGGAAATTCCCAACTCATATGGTCAAAAAGAATGACCAGTCAGTCGTCAGTGATTATTTCGGCCAAGTGACGACATCATTTCAATGTGACTGATAGCCCGATAGAAGCAAGTAACAGGTAACAAGGTAGGCCAGGTAAACCGCATTATCAGCATCAGAGAGCACGAGCGGACGCCCACTGATAAGGCGCGTGAGTAATGACTAGATTTAGCCGGATAACAATGGTAATTCCTTCTGATAATAACAATCATAAACAACAAAGTCGTGGGCTGCTCGGTGTGTGTGTGTGTGTGTGTGTGCAGCTGGTTAGCGCGGATACGGAGCCCGCAAAAGATATATTCTTGAAGCTGACTCCATAAAAATCATAGATTCACTTCGAAACGAGACCCAAGTGCTGACTTTTTATCAATGAATGTACCTAGTTCCTGTTTAAACAAAGATTAGATTTGAATGGAAGCACTGGCTGGGTGCTACGGCGATTTCAAATTACTCAATTTTGAATATTTCGTAGGGAAAGCATTCGTGGAAACATTCTCTTAACGTTTAGTAGAAATCGGGGTTATGCCATTAACACAAAAAATTAAATAACATTTTTTATAAGACTTAGGCGTCTGTATTTTTTATATGGTAGCTGACGTCCATATTTTTAATTATTTAAAAAAACAAATTAACTGAAAATGTAGATTTCTTAACATTTAACCCCCTTATAGACCTGGTATCCAAGCGAAATTTGAGGAAATTTCAAATTTCGCGTTTTTTGTACACCGAAGAAAAAACTGTAAAAATATAGGAAAGAACCTCATAGTAAAAAACCACAAAACCATTTCCGTTACAGAAAAAAACAACAAATACGCAAAAAAACTTTATTGACTACAAACACACTCAGAGAAAAAAAACATATGTGCGTGCCCGAATGTGTGTTTTGTTCTCTTGATAAAAACGCAAGAATAACAACAGCAACAAAGGCGAAATAACAACAAAAGCGAATTGAACTCAACGAACGCACCTGTCTGCTGGCCAGAGGGGGAAAGGGGTACAAAGAGGGGCGGCTGGCGAAAAGGGGGCGTGGAGGTGGAGGAGGGAGGCAAAGGGCTGAGCAGACAGCTTATCGCCGCGAAACTCGCGCACTCACCGCTTCGCTCACTCATTTTTCCCCCTCGCTTTATCTCAGCAACTAGAAAACGCGCAGTTTCCGCAAAAAAAAATGTTAAAAAAATAATAATAAATGATAATAATCATAAAAAAATCCATTGGTCAGAACAAAAACAAAATGTTGGAGAAATAAAAGCAATAGATATGTACTTGCACTTTTTAAGAATAACTCCCTTTAAATTATTTGAAAGAACTTGCGAAATATTTCGTTATCAAATAAACAGAAAAATAAAGCTTGAATATCTAATTTAATAAACAAATCTAATAAATAAATACCATTTTTAGAATATTGAAAAACCTCAAAATGGTATTATATATTAAACATAAACAAAATACAATAAAATAAATACACTGTATTATGTATTAAAGAATTAACTATGATGTAGAGTTTTTACAAAAAAATTCTCAATTAATTAATTGCAAAAAAATTTCTTAAATTTTATTATTCAAAATCACAAAACAAAAGTAAACAAATTTCTAGAGAGTGCGGGTTGCACACATTAAATTCTATAATTGATTTCCCAAAAAAAAAAATTGTTTAAATTTCGTTTTAGGTAACTTTTAAACATTTTTTTTATTTCATTTTTTTGCACGCTTGGACGCCTAACCAATTCGCCGCAACAAAATCAAATAATAAACAACAAAATAACAAAAAACACACACACACACCCAGGGGGCGATAAGCACACTCGGAGAAACAAATCAAGCTGGCAACGCTGACAAAGCCACCAAGAGAAGAAAAGAAAGAGAGCGAGGGCGAGACACTGATCAGCTGAAGAAAGAAGAGACTAGCAGAAGAATTGTAATGCATTTATGTCCTTTTTTGTGATATTTCCTCCAAAGGAAACCCAGAGAGAGAGGGGAACCCCTAAAGAACCTCACTTTTCAGCCATCTGAGTATCTTTCAGATTCTATCTGGTTATTATGCAGTTTGTAAGTATATAAGATACAAGATATGTATAGCTGTGGATTCGTTTTTCTTTTGTATATAGATACATCTGTATATTTTCACACCTTGGCGACACACACAAACAGATGCACACGCGGGCGTAAAGCGAACGAGAGAGTGGAAGAGGAAGAATTGAGCACGCGACCGTTGATCGCACATATAAAAAACGTTTTTATTTTCTCATTGCCTTTGCCTCATCTTGAAGATACATTCGGTTTCGGTTTGGGTTTCCCTTTACTTTTCTTTCGATTTCTTTCGTATTTTAATTATTTCTTGCGCGCACAAAACTCTGCCCGATCTAGGTTGGCTTTTCTTTCTCCTTATTTTTGTATTGTAATTGTAATTTTATTTTATTTTCGGGCCGCTTTTGCCGCCAAGCGAACCGCGCAACCGAACAGATTGAATATCTGACAGATACTGAGACGGCGAATGTATCTGGCCGAGTGCGGCGAGAAGGCAATGCGGCGAATTCGCCTAAAATAAACAAAGCCAAGACTCACTCCAAAAAGTCACTCAAAAGTTTCTTTCCTTTTTATTTACACTTTTGCCGTTTTTAGTTTATCGCGAGCGGCAGCGGCGACTAATGAACTTTTGTGCTCTCTCTGTGGGTCTCTCTCTGCCCCCTCATTTATTGCCCTCTGTTTTGTCATCTCTTTCGCATTCAACTTGTTGATAGCGCAAAATGTTTTTCCTTCCTTTCCCCCCTGATTTCTTATCAGCAAAAATTGTATCTCTGAGTGTGACCTGGGAAATGTGCGACTTTAGCGTTTTACTCTTTAACGTGTTCAGCTTTTTTACCTCTCCGCCATTTAGATACATATATACTTTTACGATTTTTACTGTTAACGCTAACGTGACCATGGCCGTAATTGATTGCCGCCGCCTGCAGATAGCCGCCTAATGAATTGATGGGCACCGCCAGCGCAAAAGTAAGCGAAAATGCAAAAACATGGTAGCGGAAAAATTACAATAAAAAATAAAATAAAATAAATAAAACAAAACAAAGAAAAAATCAGCACTTAAGGCTCAATAATTAACTCATTTTTAAAGCTAGAAAGAAAGCTGTAAATTAATTTTATTTTGGAAAGTCAATAGGTTTATTTTTATATATCAGAATAATAAATAAATAACCACATTCCGAATTTATATAATTTATAAATATATTTCATTAATGTTTTAATTTTCAGCATCAATATTATTTAACGTTTCGTAAGCTTGAATTGAAGCGATTTCAAAATTAAAAATAATAATTTGTTGCAATTTATTGCATACTTCTAGGCGATTTCAAAAATTAATTTCTGTATAATTAAAAATATATTTTGCTATATAATATTATATATCATATAGTATTAAGAAATATTTAGTTTGTGTGTAGTTTTTATAATAAAGTGTATAAGCAAAATCTTTGTCATTAATACAAATTATGTGCTTTTCTTTAACCATTTTATTTGAAATGATTTCAAGCTTAAATTTTAATGAAAATTTTAGTTTTAAGAAACATAAGAAAACCATGCAAAAATAAACAGAAGACAACAAAAAAGCACATTTTATGTTTTCTCTGCAGCAGGGAGCTAATTAAACATGTTAACATTTTAACTGCTCTTTGTTTTCCTTTTTTCGATATTGAAACAACAAAGAAAACAGAAAACATGACTCAAGAACCGTTAGCCAAGTTGGCTCAACAACTGAGAAAGTAACACACAGGGCACCGATTTCGACTCAGCTTCAGTTGGCCAAAAGAACCGGCTTTTGAGCAAACCAGAAACTGCTAAGAAAAAAACAGAAACTGAAACCGCAACCGCAACCCATAGAAGCCAAAAAAACAGAAGCGAAAAATAATAACAAAAAAAATTAACGCTCAAGTTCTCTGGCCACTGCAGCAGATACAATTTTGGATAAACTTTGCCCGAGCTTTGACTCCGCCAAATAGAAAAGCTCCACTCAACCCTTACGATATTGGCTCCCTTCTTTTGAATTGAGCTGACTTCTCCGAACAGTTTGTCTCAACGCAAAGTTTGCCGGCAAACGAAGCTGGGCGGGAGTTGAGTTTCCACTCAAGTGAATCCAAACAAAGAAAGTAAAGTCAATGCAAAAGATACAAAGTTTAAGCCGGAAAAATATATTAATTTGTGTTCAATTTACTGAATGAGAGGGAAAGAAATAATTGTAAGCAATAGAAGAATTTTTTCAGGTTCACTAAATAAAAGAACAACAATTTGGAGACCCTTTTTCTTAATTATAATACCTATTAGTTTTTCTTTAAACATTGCCTTAGAAAAGGCTTAATATTCCTACAATATTATGAACCAATGTTTATTTATTTAATTTAATTTAAAGACCTTTTAATGCAACTCTACTTCTGGCTATAATTGTTCCTTTCACTTTATTTACTTGGCTTTTCCGCCTCCCATTTACTTATGACCTTTGTTTGCCAGTGTTTTTTTTTTTTTTGTTCTTTGTCGTAACGGAAACGGAAATGACGGCACACAAGTGTGCGTGTGCGCGTATCTGTGAGACTCTATAAACCACATGGAGCGTGACACCGACGACATCAGCGACTTGGCTTCCTGCAAAGTGTTGACAAAGCGTGCAAAGTCTTCCCTTGACTGCTGCCTCCAGTGCCACTGGCAGAGACGCCCCCCTTTACTACTTCCATGCCCATTCCCATTCTGCAGCTCCTTGTTACCATTACAAAGGCAAACATTAGGATCACACAGGAAAAAATAAAGGATATTTTCGGAGGTGCTAAGGCGCTGTCGTTTTTAAGCGAGAGAAGAAAGAATGTTAACTACATTCCCATTAACAAAATTTTTAAAGTCCTGTGCATGAAATGTATAGCATACTTTTCAGAACCATTTAAAGTCACCGAGTCCCCATGATGCTAAATATTTTTTATACATTTTTTTTTGCAGTGCAGGGGATGGTGGGGGGAGGATGTGAGTCTGCCCAAGCCACGCGACAGAGACCATAAATTGTGTAAAGTTCCCTCTAGTTGCCCCTCGCTTGGTTTTGTTTGTTTGTCCGGCCCCGTTCGCCATTCGTTGTTTGTTTGGCCGTTTGTTTGAAATTAATTAAAAGTTTATGTGATTGTTTTCAGCCAGGCAGAAGTTTTTCGGGTTTGATCCCAGCATAACTCATCTCCCTATCTCACGGACTTAATTATTAAATTGCTCCGGCAAACGCATTGCCATCGATTTTAGTTTTGAATTCAAAAATCATCACCACCAGACGTGTAGTTTTCAATTTTCCGCCACTTAAAGTCAGACAATAATGCCACAAAGGCAGATCCTTCCCCAGACCTCCCAAGGCAAAGGATAATGAACGCTGAAATATGCAACAAATGGCAGCAGGACAACAATGGCGTTGAACCTTGCCCCGCGCGCTTTTGTTTCAACATTCAACAGATATAAATCGGCGAATAATAATAACTTAATGACCCATGAAAGTGCCATTGCTGTGCTTAGAGAGAAAAATGTAAGGAACTTACCAATTTTACGTCTTGCCCGCCATAAAACGGGCGGCGAAGAAGCCATTATTCCAATTAAATCTGCAATTAAATAAACACACAGATATTAGAGCCGGATTTGTGTCGAGAGGATTTACCTAGAAACTCATTTGTACATTTCCTACATAATTTTTTAATTGCCTGATTGGAAAAACCCTCGAGCAATGCCGAAATCCGGCAGAACACCAAACCAAAAAACTTTTCATGCGGGCCAAACAATCCCTAAGATAACATTGAACACCAGCCCAGATACAAGATACATCCGCCAGCAAAAAGTGAGGAAAAAACCGCACAATGAATGGATACTTGGCCGAATGGGTGAATGACTGAGTGACAAGCTTTGATTAATGGAGTCAGCAGTCAAAGCAACATCATTAGACTATTTATGAATGTTTACGCCAAATATGCAAAAGTTGGCCAAGCAAAAACCCGGAGAAGGAGCCCCAAATTTATATGCTCTCGTCTGGCCAACTTTGGGCCACCATAAATAATTTGTGACACATTCGTTGGGGGAAAAAGAAATATGTATATAGGGATTAAATTCCTATGTATAAAGCTTGAAGATATACGCCAATTAAAATATATCTTAATGAAGGCTAGAGAGTGGAAAGTTTTTAGGGAAGCTTCAGCGAAGACGAGGGTTATGTTTTGTTTGAAGTTAAATTCATTTATTACTCTAAAATGAATTAAGAATAATATAAACCCTTGAAAGTACTACAAATTAATTTTTAATTTGTATAAAAAAATCACCCAATTTAAAAACCAGTTTAAACTCATCCAAAAACTATTCCAATCTCAGTTTTTTGACATTTCTAAATTATCATAAAACTCTACACAATACATAAGTATTAAACATTAGGCCAACAAGCTCTTTATTTATTCTGACTAAAACCATCAGCCAACAATACTGAAATTATAAGTCAAAATCTTAACGTTTTATTTGCCATTTATTCGATTTGAATAATCTAGCACGAAATGTTGACCAATTTCAAACAATGACCCCTGATAGCTTTGCATAAATTACGAGAATATTTCAACAATGGTAGAAATTATAGAAATATATTCACTAGACCAACAAAAGATCAAATGAAGAACTGACTAAGCAAAATTTGATCAATAAAAAAACCCCATTGTCATATTTGAACATTTTTTGAATGGAATTCCTCTTGGCCCGCCAAGGAACTTTCCTTCAACTGTTTATCTCTTGACTGCTCCGTGTTTATGGCTTTTCCCACTGCGCTTGTTTGGCTTTTCTTATCACAACACGTAGCCTTATCGCCGGCGACCTTGACTTTTTATCTCACAATTAGTAACGCGCTTTTCAATCTGCGCCGTCGCGTCGCGTCTCTGAAGCAGTCGTCCGCGGCGCGGAGGCAAGTCAATGAACCTGAAAACGGCCAGCGATCGGAAGGTTTTGTTTGACTCGATTTTATTTGATTTTTATATATTTTTTATTCTGGCAGAGTTCTTAATTAACGTTTACAGCAGCGAATTGAATTAAAGCTGAATGTTTTCCTGATAAGCAATAAAGTATTTCCCCTAAACTGAGCATCAAAAATCTAATGAATTTGTAATAAATATTAAAAAGAAAACAAGTGTTTGCACTGCAAGAAATTTATAACGTTTGAATTTATTTATCTGGGATTTAAGGAAAATGCAAAGCTATTCTGTTAAGATTTTTGAGCTTCTTAAAAACGTTCTTTTGCTTACACATTTATTCTCATATTATTGGTAAATTTGTATGTTCATTTTATTAAAGAATGATAGCAATAAATAACCATCAGAAACCTAAAATTTCTAAAGCAAACTTGTCGTAATTGATGTTTATTTTTAATAACTTATAATCTATATTAATTTCCTTTTTTTAACCAACTTTTTTCTCCTTGTGTATATTTCTTTTACTTTATTTATTGGCCTGTCAATTAGATTTCATGAAATTCCATTGTCAGTTGGCGCCTGCCTGTCGATCAGCAGCGGCAGAGGCAGGCGCTAGATTAGGCGGCAGGGGCGGCGATAGTGCCGCAGGGGGACGCCAAGCAGGGCCCGTCTCCACAGATTATAACTGCGCACAATTTATTCGCAATTAGTGTGGTTGCAAAACCCAACAAAAACCAACAAAAAATAGGAAAAAACTATGCCAAGACAATGAAATGCAAACAGTTAGAACGGCACGGCAAAAAGTCATTAGATAAACCGCCTTTTTTACAAGGGAGGAGAGAGCATTATAATTAGGTAAAGGCTATTTGGGTTCAATAGGTGGGCACAGTTACCGCAAGCAGTTTCCAGCCAGCATGATTTTTTATACTTTTAAAAAAGGGGTTTGAATATCATTCAGAATGAATATAATCCGCAACATTACTTCGCAACATGTTCTTAAGGCATATGCTTGGCAACACTGTTGGCAGCTAACAACTCATAACTTTTATTTAAATTTTTTATCAAACTATGTTAATGTTAAACTGGACCTTGAAACTCAATTTTAATAATAAAAACAAAACGCAAACCCTTCAATTAAAAATGCCCTCGTAAATGTCATTGGACTACTTCAACACTTTTGCCCAATTAATTCCACAACGAAGGCTCCACACAAAATTACCCAAAATTAAAAAAGCTACCACAAAAACGTGGCCAAGTACAAGGAATAATAATTCATAATTAATACGAAACGCATATCACGCAAACGTTGGCCGCTTCTTGCGACTCTAAAATGCGTAATCATCTAAATAATAACAATAACAGTCCACGTACCATAAACCATAAACCGTAAACAAAAATTATTGTTGCAAATCAAACAGCAGCTGACGATGGGTAAACAAAAGTCCCCAAAAAAATATATGAAACCTAGAGAGCTAGCTGGAGAGGCAGGTAAACAGTAAAACACGAGCAAAGTTGGCAAACAACAGAGGCCGAAAATGAAAGGAGAGCGTATCGAATCTGGGTGAGATCTGCCATGCCTGCCTATATGCCATATTCAATATACTATGCATTATGGAGGAGCTGCGGGTGTGGGTGGAGCGGCCAAGGCGACAGGCTGCAAATCAATCAGCCAAAAATCAAAATAAAAACGCGACCTGTTCGGCATTTTAAATATATTTTCTGAGGTGAAGTTTGGCTATTTTATTTCACATTTTTGTATCTGCTGCATACTCTATAAAATAAAGACTGTGTAGACGAATGAAAGCCAAGAAAAAAACAAGAGGCCTTCTTATTCATAATGCTCCACATCCATATTTGTATACTCGCCTCTACATTGTAGGGTTTGTTGTAAACTCAAATGAGATCTTAATCACCAGTTTGCATGTTAATAAAGGCTGTCAGAAGCTAAGCTCCATATTTAAAAAATGACTTTACCTTTTTGCTTAAAGGTTGCGTAAGATAAAAGGTGTTAAAGCCATAAGAGGGTTTTTAAATTTATGAGGAGCTGACAAGGAAATGCCTAGCCTAGCCTAAAATACACAGATTTGGTTATGTGTCATGGAATAAATAAAATAAGGCATTTGTATATTTATTATGAAGTATTTTAACTTGCCATTAATTTTTTCCTAATTTTTAGGCTGGGATATCTCCCAAAATTTAAATACTTCTTAGAGAATAAACCATCGAATTAAATAAACTATTGAAAATATAAGTAATTACTTGATTAATTTATTTCTTAAAAAAAACATGGGTATTTTGTAATAGAATCTACCCTTCCAGAGATTATAAATATATTTTAATAAATATTTCCATAGATACTTTTACATTTTTAATCAACTATCCAGAGAAATTTTCCTGAAACCAAATATAAGAAGGAAATAAAACAAGGAATAATTATCAATGGAGATCATATAAATGCGAGTATCATAAACCCTTTAAGAATTCTATTTCCATTTTTTAGTAGAGTGTCTTCCCCCGAGTGTATTTCCTGAGACCAAAACCAGTGTTTATGTTCACTTTTCTTTGTTTGTATTTTCTTTTCTTTCGGGGTAATTGTTTGGCATACATAATAAACTTTAACTTGAAATGTGACTGTGTTTGGCCGCTTTTCTCTCCCGCTTTCCCCCTCAGACTGCACAGAGCGGGAGGAGCTCCTGATGATGATGGCTAATGCGTCGTTTAAATGCTGACATGCATGTCGAGGGCGAGATAAGATATAAGCCATATACTACACCATATAGCACATGCAGCACTATATACACTGTGGCATATATGTAGGTACATATTTGTTGTTCGAGCAGATTTTGTTGGCGCTGATAAAAGCGTTGATATCACCGGGAAGTTGGGGCCGTCACAATGCTAAAAGCCACGCGTATTTCGAATTAACATTAGCGTGCTGATTAAGCGAGTCAATTCCAGCCGAGGCAGCACCAGCACCTCCTCCTATTCAGCACTTTTATATTATTATTTAATAATAATAATAATAATGCTGTTTCTGGTGGAACTCCCTGCTCTTTTGTTGCCAGGCGAAGAGGAATGCAATGATTCACTTTGGCGACATCTCCCCAAGAGCCGTACCGAAGCTAATTAACAATTTCATGCAAAAATCAAAAATCTTTCCATGCTCTCGAGTGACGCAAATAACCGGCAAGACCTCTGACGTCTCTGGTTTGGACTTCAAAGTCGAGTTATTTCAGTCCACTTGTGGGGCTTTCGTCACCCTCAGAGGAAGGGAATCCGTTGGAGTGCAAATGTGATAATCACCGGAAAAGGGGGAGTGATATTACGGGTATTACCTGAGTCACCTGGTGGTATGTTTGGGGTGGGAAAAGACCCTGCAGGTTAATAAATATGCAAAGGTACTCATTTCCGATGAGTGAAGTTTGGGAAACTTTGGATTTTTTAAATGTTTAGGTACGTAATATTCGCAAATATTTCTTTTTATTTTATTCCTCAAAGCATTGCGCTAAATATGTTAATTAAAACATCATCGATTGGTGCTGCTTCATTAGTTTTATTTATTTAATTCTCAATATTAATATTCCCAACTTGATGAATGGCAAAAGCAAAGCTAATGAATGCGTTTCAAACCAGTTTGTGAAAATATTTCCAGAATAAATTAAGTTAGACAATGGCCCTTCGATTTTAGCCAGATTGATATATTAAATTTAAATAAATCAAGCTGATATATGAGTTTGATAAATGAAGTCTGATAATAAGTAAGAAAGGCATTTTAATAATAATCAATCAGACATTTAAATGGATGATAAATTATCATATTTATTCGGATTTTTTTTTCAGCTCAGATTTTAGAACGCAAAATATATATGTATACGCGTTCAATAATTGAAACGAAAATGTTCCAAACCGAATGGGGAAACCTTTAAACTTTTATTGCTTTCCCTCCCTTTTCCCCTCTGCTTTGTTTCATAACCGAAAATTTAAACATTTACTTTTTGCAGCCACTCATCTGGTAATGCCCTCGCCTCGTTTTAGATAAAGAACGCCAAGCTTATCTGATTCACGTGGATCGCTGGAGATCCGATAGAGCTGCCTGCTCCACTTTGCTGACAGCTCGACAAATGCTCGTTCTCACCCTGCCAGCAGAGCCCACACAGCGCGCTCGTAATCAAAACAATAATCATCATTATCCCCACCACAATCATCTCCATCTCCACCATCTGCCACCTGAGTTAATTACACACTTTCGCGGTGAACAAATATACTGTATATATACACACATATCGGAACATGAGTTAATGCGAAAGTTAGAATGCGCCGCACGTCGGTTGGAGCTGAGGAAAAATGTCAACCAGCGACCAGAGACCAGAGACCGACCTTAACGACGTGATTGATATGGAACAGGAAGAGGATTGAATCCGAAGCGAAGCGAAATTTCGATGGGGAAGTCATTGCACGATTTATTGTGTGTTCAGGGTGCACGTATACTTATCGATGGCACTGTTTCTCAACAGTTCTGTTAATGATTCGGTCACAAAAAATTAGTAACTTGCTCTAGCACAGTTGCAACCATGACACATAGAACTTCAAATTTTGAGTTTAACTAATTGTGCGTAATAATACAGGAAGCCCTTTTTAAAGCTTTCTTTTTGTCACTTAATATTATAAAAAAAATCCAGGTAAGTTAGGCTTAGCAGCAGGTGCTTCTAGCTAGATACACCTGTGCCGTGCACAATTCCTTTCTTTTAGAAAGATTAAAATCTTAAGGGTCGCAACTGTGCTCTGCTGGAAAATTAAAACTTTAGGGGGCGGACTGAAAGTTAATTAGTTAACTGTAAGCGGCGTTGCGCTTGTCATTCAGCGAACGTAAAGATACACAGATCCTATATAGATGAGGGGTTAAGCTAACTCCGAACCAGGGGCAAGGGGCAAGGGGCAAGGGGCAAGGGGAGCCGGCCATAAACATCAAGTGCTTGTCTAGAGTGTCTTATCTCGTGACCATATAACATGGCAGGCTCTCTTTCTCCCGCTCATTACCTGCCTCTACCTTTTACCGCTATTCGGCTAACGAGCGCTTGCAAAATCGTGTTTTATTTACTTTTTTTGCTTTTGTTGTTTTTACTTTTTTGACAGTCTCAAGCAGACACTTCACACAGACAGCAGACAGCCCAGGAGAAATGCTCAAGTAAGCATAAAATGCAATTAAAAGAAGGATTGTCGAAGAGAGAAAGAAATTAGAGCAAGTGTACAAGAAGAAGTAAAAATAATAATTCAAAAATATAAAAAATTAATTAGAAATTACAAAAAAAAATAAGTAGAAAATAAAACAAGGCAAATTAATTCGACAAAGAAAGGCGAAGGGTGTACAGAAATTGTGCTAGGAGAGAGTCGGTAATTTGGGAAAAAGTTGAGTTAAGTTAACTTTAAACTAAAGTTTATCTAAAACCTAATGGGAAATTCTTCATGAAATAAAAAGAATACGACTTTGAGTAATCAGGAAATTATCTTAAATTAATTATCCTATTTGTTCAATATGTAATTCCTAATGAAAACAAACAAATACAAAACTAACAAGCAGAGAAACAAATTTTAAGTTCTTTGTATTCATTAATAAATAGTATTTTAATATTTGTATTTATACACCTTATATGCATAATAATTTAATATATACGAGAGTTAAATGTATCAGAAATGGAAAACTGATATAAATAAATCATTTTTATATTGCAGTTTAAATAAATAAAAACCCCGATTTTCCATGAATAAATCAAAAATCCAAATTGTATCAGACCCTAAATGCTTCCATTTAAATTGTGCCAAGAATTTAATTGTATTTCTAATTGTTTAATCTCCCAAATACTTATTTCTACCAGCTGGTTATAAATTCACACTTAAATATCTTGTACTTACTGATAATAATAAAATTCCAATTACAATATTTAATCCTTGAGGCCTTTTCAAAGTAATCCAAAGGCGTATAGGCCAAAGATGTTCGATTTGTTAACTTATTTATTTGCTGTCTTTAGCAATTGGTATAAATTTGCTTTTATTGTTTGGGTTTTTAACATACATATCACAAAAAGGCGAGAGTATATATTCCATTAATTCCACACACCACTCAACTTTCGCGTGTTTAATTTGTGTTTTTTTAATTTCTTGAATTTTATTTGTCGTTTTGTTCCCTTTGTTTCTCGCTTAGTCTCTCTCTTTGCCAGCGAAACTGAGGCAGAAGAAGGAGGGAAAAAACACTGTCACTGCATATACTCGTAATAAATTTAAAAACAAACGAAACGGCGGCCGTTCGTTCATTAGAAAAGATTATTAAATACACTTATTGGGAGGGATCCCTCCAGAGGTTGCTTATATGTTGTATTTATCGCGTTTTGCTTTATTTCCAAGCACACAGCTTTATAAATCAGTTTCTGGATTGGTTATGGATTCTTTCTTTTTCTTTTACTCTTTTTGTTTATACAACACACTTCTTAACACATTCTTACGATTCCGAATTTCCCTCGATTTTTATTTCCAATTTCTTTGTTGAACTCGCGCCGCGGTCGAACGTTCTGAAGGGAAATAAAGCGAAACACACGGGCCCGACACGCTGCTGCTCAGCCCGATCGGATCATCATTATCTTGATCCCAAAAATATATAATCCGCATCCAGGCAAATGCCGCCTCTGCTGCTGCTGTGTTTGTTTCTTCGCTTCTCCCTCCGCCTTCACTAACTACAGCTTGCGCGACGACTGAGAGTGAACTGCAGAACTATGGGAACGTAGAAACTTAAGTCGGATTCTCGCATATAAGTTGGAGCGGGTATAAGTACCTATTATAAGCAATTTCGAATTCGGTGAGAATAACGCGATCGTGGTGAAGCTCGCAGCTGGCGCTAGTGATGCATCGAAATCGATGTTTTTACCGATGTTTTTACCGATGTTTTTGTTGATATCGATGTTCGATGCATCGACGTTTTCAGCATCACTAGGAGTTTCGTCAATGCTCTCTCAATTACCAATTGGGAATTCATGCCCACCTTTCTTTTCCCGATTGGGAATTCATGCCCAGTCTCAATTACCGATTGGAGTGATGAGTAGAGGGGGACGGGGGTAATATTAATTTGTAGCAAAACAGGGGCCCTTTTTAAAAATTCATTGCAGTGAAACGGCTAATAATAGCTTAAAAAATTAAATGCCACATAATAAAACGACATTTGGGGAATTAAAAAAAAATGTATCTTAAAAATAATGCACAGGTGTAGGAGCTATTATAAAATTGCGGAGACTCCTTTGATTTTTTTTTTGATTTAAAAATACAATTTTGGGAGGGAAATCAATGGAAATCAAAGGAAACCTAATTCTAAGCCAGAAATTTATTAATTTCATTCTGGAAAACCTTTATAAATAAGTTTTTATTGTAAAATTATTATTACATAAATCTACATACCCAATTTACAAACTTCTGGGCAAAGTTATAATATCCTGTTAATAATATTCAAATCAGAGGCACAAAGAATGTATTATTTATACAAATACACATTAAATATTGTAAATATTTAAATATTTCACCAAAATTTCAATTCTGTTTTGTCCTAATTAACTTTTTCGGTGTACGCAGTGTCGACATCTAATTTAATCTCAATTTTTTTGATTTGGCTCAAGAAACCGCCAAACCAAAATCGAAAATTGCAAAAATTGCGAAAATAATAACTATTTCAAAACCGAAAAAAGCAACACAACATGCTGGCTTGATTGCATTAGTGGTTGCTTTGTATTTAGCTGTTTAGATCCACACAGGAACCAGATAATAGGTACTAGATACAAGATACTAGATACTCTAGCTGTCGGATACTCAAAGAACCGCCCCGGCACCATATGTTGGCTATACAGTTGGCATTACCAATTAGCAGGATCACACAACACTCGAAGCGATTAGTCACAGGCCATTTGGCAATCGAGGCGAAGGTGGCGATTTGCCTAACATTTTGTTTTCCGTTTCTATTTGCATTCTGTAAAAATGCCACCCAAAAATGCTAAATAATGCCGAGCGTTTTTCGGTTGCCAGGTTAGTGGGACACATGCGATGTGTACTGTATTACTTTCTGTATTTACAGAAGAACATTTAAATATTTTTAATAAATTCCGTAGTTAAGAAAACTCGATCCAAAAGAGCACGAGTTTTACAGCTCTAATAAACAAACACCCAGAGTTCTTGTGTTTGCTCGCCGTGGTCTATATAATGCCCAAAAAAAAGCTGAATTGAAAAGAAAAACAATAATTAAATAGCAGACAAAACACTTGTGACCGCAGCCACTCGGAGACTGTGACACTGCCACCCCGCCAGACAGAAGGCCAAACACGAGTGGCGTGAGTCTTAGGGAACTCAGAACTCGGTAAAAAAAAGAACAGAACAATAGCATTATACCTGAAATATCAAGTAAATCAGGCAACGAGCTCGTGTTCGACATTTCATTATCAAACACCGGAAAATTACTGTAAGAACTCTGAAGCGGAAGATAAATCTTTCGGTAAGAGCGGGTGGGTCTGCGTCCATAAATATGCCCTTGCCAATCAATTCCTCTGCAATGTCAACTTTAGCATCATTTAGCTTAATAATTTGTATCTTTAGTTGCATTTGAGATACATTTTCCCATGCGAAAAGGAAAGCGAAATTCAACGGGACACTTTCCCTATTGGACTAAGCGATATTTGTTTAAATATGGTTTTCAATTAAATATATTGATATTATTGATATATATTTTAAAGTACTTTTTAGAAAATTAAAAATAAAATACAATAAAATCTAGTTACACGCCATTAAACAGTCCCATCTCGCATCATCGATGATGGAGCAATCCCCTCCGAATATAGCACAAGTTGGGTGAACAAATCTGATCACAGACATCATTATAAACATCAACATCAACAGCTTGGCTATTCGGATCATTAAAAATAAAACAGACTGTCTGAAAGGCCAACGTGCGCCAATTGTCGGAAATGCAAAAGAATTGTGCAAAATTTCCACTGAAAAGATAGGAAAATCAAAAAACTCGTTCGCTTGATTGCCTCTCAGGGGGCTTTGTTGTGCAAAAAGGTGGCTCAATTGAACAATTTTAGCTTGAATTTTCCGGCCTTTGTTCTGCCTGCCAAAAAAATCTGTATGGATGTTTTGGATATAAGGAAAATGCATAGGAGATTATTTAGGAAGCATCAAGCTTTGTTACCTTTCAAATATTATTAAATAAATTAATTCGAATATTTATAATTCAAATAAAAATAAGAAGCCCCCACTTGAAAGCTATTTAAATCCTTTTAAATGTAACCCATTGATAAAATAATTTTAAAAACATTTTCAATCAAAGAAACGTACTATTTTTTACACAAAACCCAAAATAGTTAATGAATGCCGCGTCGCAATTTTTGTGAATCAAGGCAACCGCTCAAGATTTCCTTCTCTTTACAACAATTGCAATAGCCGTGTCTATTTGCATTTTCATTTTGTTGTCGACAAACAACGGCGAATAGAAAATAGAAAATCTAGCCATCGCTCGGGCTGTCAATAACGGTCACGTTTCGCATTTTCAGCCAAACAAATGTGTGTGCGAAAGTGCATTGTAATGGCGAGAGTGCTATCTAAGTGTCGTATCAACAAAAGCCAACAATTGCCTTAAAAACAGAATAACTCTCGCCACAAATTAAAGCCAAGATAATCGAGATTGAGAGGAAAACGACAACGGTCGAAACAAAAAAATAAACTGAGACCTTTGTAATGCAAAAACTTCCACAACAACTGCCAATAAATCAATGGAGGCGCTGGGGGGAAGCTGCAGTCGGTAAATAAGCTGGATGTGAGACGCGGAATGAGACGAGATGCGATGAGGTGTTAATCGAATGCTCAACGCGCGACATGGGAAACGGAGTAAGAAATTAAACAGAGACTGCAAGTACAAAGCTGCTCAAGCCTCTTACGAGTGGCAAAACAAACAAAATAAATTAAGGCAATTTATAGCCAAGAAAATAAATTTGTAAACTAATTTAAATGTAATAGTTATATGAGCATTTTACTTGTTGATTTCTGAAGGCAATCCAAGTCCGCAAGCTCAAGAGAAAATATCACAGCGACTTCCACACGAACTCCCCATGAACTGGTCATTAATTTAGCCAAGCATCAGACTCCCTTTTGGCCTTTGTGGCAACCTTTTAGCGCCTGCAGGCAAAGAGGGATCATCGAACGAATGGCGACCAGCATTGAACTGCAACGCGCACATGCCAATTTCTAAAGCAAAGAAATAAAACACGAGGCAAACATTTAATTGAGCCATAAATGACGGAAACATAAATAACACACGAGTGCAGCCGACAACTGTACAAGCAAAAGTCATTAAAATAACTCCGCGACAAATACGGCTTAAATACTTGTCGAGGGAACTATGCTTTTTGTGGAATGCTAATTTCTGCGAGTAATTCACATTTCAGGAAATTCTCGAGAATCATTGGCGCTGATTCATGCAACTAACTTGTTTAGTTGCTTTATTATTATTATTTTTTGTTGTTGTTTGTTTATTTGACATTCTGTGAGATTTCCTTAGAGTCGCCGCTGACAGCCGTTTTATTTGCATTACTCATACGCAGCGCTAACATCACTCATACGCAGTGGTTCACGACTTACTACTTACGGCTTACGTTATTTAGCTGAGACACCAACCCAGGCAATCACGTAAGTGGGAAAAGCTTTGACGTAATGGTGGTGGGAAATGCGGATATAACATTGGAGTTTATTTTTGCAAAATCTTTTGGCTTGCTGAGGCTTATTTAACAAAATTAAAAAAACCAAACTAAGTTTCTGATAAACCTCCGACATCATTATTAAATTATCTACTTTTAAGGTGTTCTTGAAAGCATAAACAAACCTTAATTGCTTCTAAAAAAATGTTAAGTATAACCACCATCAATAATACACATGCTAAACTGCAAATATAAAACAAATTTAACCCAAATTTATACACTTTCCGACACAAAACCCACACATGTTGCACACAAGAGCACATTCGCCGTGTTTCATGTTTACAAATTTGATTCATTTGCGAAAATTTCATCCCCGGCTTTATTCGGGATATTCTTCCTTTTATGCTGGCATTTATGCAAATCCCATACACTCGTCCTGCAAAGAGGAGTCATTCAACTCTCTGTACAACGACGTGGGGGCTCCTTCCCCACCACGAAACGTGGCTCTCGCTACGTGACCATAAAGCCAAAAAGTGACCTCGAGCAGATGACCAAATAAGCCCTGGTACTCGGGGCCAGGATTTCCACCTGTGGCCGCCGTGACGAGCATCCTTAAAGGCGGACGTAAAAGAGCAACAAAGCAGGCCAAACACAATAATACGGCCAGAATAAGTGCAGAGCATAAAGTTAAATACATTCTTAAGTGCTCTCCACGAATGTTTATTGCCGCACGCGAGGGAGATTCAATTTCAAACACTTTTTGGTGATCTCGCTTGTTGTAAAATGCTAAATGGCCAATTATATTTTGCACCTCCAACGAGGCTCTTGAGAATAACTTGACTCCTGCCCACGCAGCCACAAAGGACCAAAGACGGAGCCAAGGACCCAATCGAGGGGCCATTGAACCGCATTCGCTCCAACGGATGTCGCAACTTGTTGCAGACACTCCCAAGGCACTTCGATTGCCTCCATCGCCAAGAGAATCAGAAGGAGGACTCTCCTCCTCCTCCTCCTCCTTCGTATTCCCATTCGGCTGACATCAAACGACAGGCTTGACAAGGCCAAATGCGTCAAGGAACTTTGTCAAACATCTAATTAATATGCATTTTACAGACAATGAAAAATTTGTGAAAGGCACATTTTTCTGTAATGGCCAACAATTAACATAAATTAACCAGAAGCGAGCAGAGATTAAACATCGTTAAAAAAAAAACAGAAGTGTGCATTCCGGGATTAAACTTTTGGCGAAATTTATTTTTAGGGGTCTCAAGAAAGGTAACTCTTTGAAAAAATTTTAAAATAAAATGAAAATTGAATTTAATTTAGTTTTAGGGCTCTTCCCTCTTAATACAAATAGAACTTTGGGATGTCAGAAAATATATAAATATCAAAATAAAGATACATTTTCCTGTTATTTATAATAAATTATATTTTAAAGAAATTAATTTTCTGGAATATATATTGTATTGTATCGTGTTCTTTAGTTATGTTCTTTATATATTGAGTGCTATATTTTTTGCCGAAAAATATAAAGACCTTCCTGGTGATTAAGATTTTAGATAGTTAATAAAGAACACAAGACCCAAACAAATTCTCTTCCGTTTCCCACAATACATATACTCTATATATCATAAATATTCTTTTATTTTATACTTTTTCCTTTCTCATTTCATTTGACTGGCCAGCAAGCACTCAGCTGTTGCAAAAACAAAAGCATTTTAAGCCGCTTTTGTTATATTTTGTTTTTGCTCTTGGCCGAAAAACCAAAAAAAAACTTTATCAACACTCCGGGGAAACCAAACACACATACGCCTCGGTCAACAGCTGCAGTTTCCCTTTTTCCCTTCAAGGCGGAAAATTCAATAAGGAGACATTGCTGGCCACACGTGCGGGAAGCGAAGAGAAGCAGCTACCAATAGACGTGGTTTTGGCCATATTAATACAGCATTCACACATACGCATGTGGGGCAATAATTTCAATTAGACCGAGTTTTCCCTCGGCCTTGGCTAATTAAGCGTCTTGGGGGGAAAATCCTAGTGCTTGGCCATCAGCTGATGCCATCACATAGAACTTCATTAGTGCGTTGGCAAGTGCTAATTGCAAGGCGTCCTTTGAAAGCTGTTTGATTTCGATTACCGAGGCGCCGACAATGAAATTATGTTCAGTTGCGGGACGTGCGCTTTTCTATTTTCCTCGTCCGCCCGCATAAGCAGACTATGGTAGATTCTGGGAAACTGAGAGACTCGCTCGATGAGGGAACCGCCGGGTGCACAGTGCTATTAAGTGGCATTAGGGGCCACTCAACTGGAGCTTAATTAAAGCCTTGTCTTGTGTTTGAGATGATTGGCCGTCGCATAGATAGATTTCTTGGGAAAATGATTGAAGAGAAGCAGTGAAAAATTGAAAATATTGTCAAAGTGGGAACTGGTAGAAAGGAGTAATTAATTTATTTAATTATTGCATAACTTGAACAAAATATACAAATAAATTTAAAAAATAATTATGCATTTTTCTTTGATATTTAAATAACTAAAAAATTGGTTTTAATCTAAAATAATTATTGTAAACAATATAAAACTTGATAAGTATGTATATTCAACAGTTAAAAATTCTTAAATATGCTTCTCACTAACCTCCCTAAATTCCTGGAGGAAGAATTTTAGAATTTAAAAATATGAAATGTGAAATGTTGCCCTGTCATGGCTCAATATCAAGCATCTTCCATTTCTGCATGGATACCTCTGTAGGATAGCACACACGCACATACGCAGGGAGGACCTCCAGGACATCCTGGCTATGAGTTCTCTCTCTCTCTCTCTTTCAATATGGCCATAAAAGCGAATGGGGCAGGCAGAGGACCCACCGCCCACCAAGCTTAATGCGCTATTAACCAACTTTATTTGGACCATGTTTGGAGCTACGCAGTGCGGGTATTTGTTATGCTACAAATTAGCCTGGCCAATTAGCGTCGAGGCTGGCTAGCTGGCTAGCTGGCTGACTGGGTAATTCAATTCCAGGCAACTTTGCCTTTTAATTCAATTTTCACTGCGTATATGGGGATTTATGGCTGTGGGCGAGAGATAATAATTCCAGCCACTAAATGGATTTCATAAATGGAAATTGTATCAAAAGGAAATTGCACTGAAAGGGTTCCCGTAATCTTATTGCGGTCCAGTCCGCGGGCGGAAGGGAGAGAGTTGTTAAATCCGCAGAGTAAATATGGTTATATGTACATATATCCTCGATTTCTGTAATAGTTTTTTTGGACACTTTTTTAAACGAGTTACGGCTTATTGTTTTTTTTTTATGGAGCTATTGTGGCTTCACAATGATTGCTTTTCAATCGGATTATGGCCTTGGATTACCATAAATATCATTGAATGCTTTTTAAATTGTATTTGTAATTTATTTTAAATTAAATAACTTTGTCTTCTCTTTCAGATTTGGGTTTTTAATTAATATTTCCCAAGTTTTCCTTGCTTCTTTTGTATCCGAGAGCCAACTAAGCGTTTCAATAATTCATCAGAGCGAACACAAGATAAAAAAGAAATCATAAATTCTCATTAAAAGTTATTATATTAAAGCCATTCCATCTACTGCTTTCCCCCTACATTTTCCTTCCTTTTTTTTTGGCTGCCTGACAACAGTGAACATGGAAAAACTTTTATGGCCAGCGGAGGACATTGGCTGTAACCCAGGACAACAGCAACAGACGTGGACAAATGGCAGGACATTCGATAGTCGAGCCTGAAAAGTCGCAGGAGCATAAATCAGAGAGGAGAAAGTAAGACTTTACAATGCGTTTTGGCCAACAAAAAATTGCATAATCCTGTGATTATCAAATCGATGAGCAGAAACGAAAGAATATCGGCCATAAAAATCTATAAAACTTTCCACGAGTTCACTGACCGTTAAATTGGCAAATCAAATCAAATGAGTCATCGGCGAAAAAGTTTTCCCCCCTCAAAGCAGTGAAAACCTTAAGTGCCAGGCAATGAGGGACGAGTCCTTGGACCTCTGAGTGCCTGTCAAGTAATAAAGACCCTTGGGACAGATGTAAAATTGTCATATAAAAGAGATCATGATCTTTATTATTATTATCGTTTTTGTATAATGGGAAATAATTATCTTTTGAAATTTATTAAGTTGCAATCAGGGATTAATATCCAACATATCCTGGTTTTATCTCTGACAAATATAAGAATTATATTCCAGGTTAAACACAGAAACCAACAAATGTCTCATCAAGTGAAAAACAATTCCAAAAACATTTCCAATTCAATAAATACAGTTCAATTAGGCCTTCGAGGGCTCGATTTATGGATTCTGGAGCAGAGGGATCCATTTAATTCCACAGGCGAGCACACTTCACTGGCGCAGGACATGCAAATGACAGGCGCAGGCCTTCAATAACTCAACTCAAGCCTTGGCCAATAAAAACGATGTTTCCCCTCCCTCTCTCCTATAAAGCGATAGCCATTGAATTAATTGATCGGCCAGTCGACGGGGAAACGCAATAAACAAATTGCCAAAAACGAAAGAAAATAAAAAAAGGTGGAAGCTAGGTAAGATGTTCATAAATTACATGCCCATTGGGACGGCGAGGAGTCCTTAAGAAGGACTTATTTCTGAAGTGTTTCCAGTAAAAAAAAGTGGAATTCGTGACCCGCACATTTCCCTGTTGAATTCGATTTATTTGATTCCGGCATTGGCAATCGAAACTTCCACTCAATTTATCCTCCCGGCAACTTGTTCTTTTGTGGTTTTAAGTAGCCACTGGAAAATTGGCCAGGACTTTCGAGTCGGTGAGGGAGGAAGGGACTGGGAAAGTCTGTGAAAAGTGGTCAGGCCAAGGAAAAACTTTTTATGCTTTCAAATTAAATTAAGCTGCAGGACATGGGGAGGGAAGGAGTCGCTATCGATTAGGTTGGGGATGCAACAGAAGTCAGGGATGTGCTTTGAGAGGAAAAAACTAATATAACTGATTGAAAAATATATAGAATTGAATTTAATATGAAAAATAAATACATTTTCTATATTTAATATGAAATAACATTTTATGAAACCTTAAAATATGAATTTTATCTATATAGTTTCTTAATTTAAAAGCCAAAGAAAAATAAAAGAATTTCAAGGTTCACACCTTAAAATCCTTCAAATATTTCCAAACAATTTTACGAATTTTTCTGGTTAAACAACAAGTGTTTCAATTAAATATTTTCATCACTTATAAAACATATCCCCGTCCTTTAATCAAAGTCCCACACAAAACCGAAATGGCCGAAATTCCTGGAATATTCAAATTCGCTGAGGACCGAGTTGAGGCCACACACCTGTAACACCTGGCGAAACCCAAGCCGCTCTGTCTAGCCAATTAACCAACGCGCTGAATCAACACCTCGGGGCTCAAGGACTTGAACTCGACCCCAAGCTTGAACTGAACCCCAACTGACATGGAAAATCACTTACCAGTCGCCGCTTTCCCGGAACAAGAAAAGCGCAAAAAAAAGGTTCGGGTTCAGGTTAATTTGTTGATGCTGCTGGCGCACGGCTCCCCAGGAAGTTTTATGAGTCCTAGCCCATAAATTTGCGGTAAGGCAACAAATCATCTTCATTATCGTCCTGCGCGCAGCATCATCAATGCTTTTGTTATCACCTGTGGCGGGGAAAGGTAAGTGAGCAATGAGCGGCAGGTGAGTGTGAGTGAGGTCCTCTGGGGGGACGAATCACATTATTCCGGCATCATTGGCCCATGAAAATGTCGGTTTTACGTGGTTTGCCCTGCCTTTCGCATGTGCAAGCAACTTAATCGCAAACATATTGAATAAGCCAATGGTTTTTCCTCTCCTTTTTTCTGTGGGGAAAGCAAGGAGGAGGCTCTCGCTTATCAATAAATTACACCAGTCGCCGACAGGCACAGGGGAAAAAATAGGTAAACATTATTATGTAAATGCAGCGTTGATAAAAAATATCTCATGACTATGCACATAAATCACAGATATACATACATATATATGAAAGGGGATATGCTATGGAAAACACATGTGCTTTGTGGTACGGAAAGTTCGAAAAAAAATAATATGAATTCAATTTGGGATTTAAATAGATTTAAAATGGAGTTTATTGTATAAAGTAGTTATTTTAGTCCATAAAAGTATATGCCTAAAGATATAAAAAATAAAACAGAATTAAATGAACACCAAATAGAGGAAAACACGAAAAAAATTAATACAGATTTAGATGATTTATAAAAATAACAATATTATCATATTCATATAATCTTAATTAATTGAAATAACCTTCAAACTATCTCTGATCTCTGATAAATCTTTTTCCCATGAAAATAACAGATTTTCAATTTCTTATTATCAAATATGCAAAACTCCCCGCTTAATCTCTGAGACAAATTTTAGTCAACAAAAAAAAGACACCCACTTTCTCAAGAAAAAAGTTATTCCCCATGCCAGCTCGTATTATCTGCAGAATATTTTCATCCGCCTCGGCCGTATTAAGTTCAAGAGTTCATTATAAGCTTCTCCTTTTCGTAAACCCCATAAATCCCACCTTACATCTCATCATTCCTGGCCACGCCCCTTGAAAACCTCACGCCCCGGCACGTGAATGCGAAAATATTATTTTTGACAGCGCGGAAATGCGAGGGGAACTAACGCAATTCATTTCCCCCATTTTCTCAGTTCCCCGAATGGATTTTCCATGCAAATGGCCCGAGAAGAGAGGCGGCCTAAAAGCAAAAAACAAAAGGGAAAACAGCCAACGAAAAAATGGTCCAAAAGTCACGTTAATTTTTAGCACTTGAGAAGCAAAGGAAAACACATTTCGCACGTCATTTTGAACCAAAAGAAAATTTGTAATGCAAAGTTGTCGACAAAACTGCGTTAAAACAACTCACAGGAAGGCGAAGAAGGGCAACCACAAAATGAAATTCAAATAAATAAATTCACACACGCGCCGGCACGAAGCGAAAATAAGGGGATAAAGTGTTGTAGATTTTCCGGGGTAAAAGGGCAAAACAATTTCATTTCGTTGGGAGTCGCCCTTTGCCTATGCCTTTGTCAATGAAATTGAAAACCGCTCCTGGCGGCAAATCCCACTGAGCTTGATGTGAAGGACCTGGCTCCCTGTGGGGAATAAAAAATATCACAGCGGCTGAACTATTCTCCTTAAAAAAATAAAAGGGTATAAAAACTGGACACATATTTCAGGGTATAAATATTGGAATTTAATAAATAAGCTTTGGGAAATGGTGCCAATATTCAAGGAAACTGTGAAAACTATAATTTTTTTATTTAATTTAAGCTTTAAAAAGGTATAAAATAGGACGCATATTGAGGTATTATAACTCAAAAATGTATTTTTAAAACAGGATCTATAAAAACATTTTTCACCCGTTTTATTTATTTTTTTAATATATAGAAATAAATACCTTTAAAATAAAGAAATCCTCATTAATCATACTTGCAAGCTTGCTATTTGATAAATATAAATATTTAATAAATATTATTACCAAGCAAAATGCTTATCAATAGATTATGAAATTAATATAAAAGCGTAGTCGCAATCACCGATTGATAAATACAATTATCAGCGGTTTATCGCGCACAACTAATTGATGATAATTCATTTCGGTATCAAAATCCAATTTATTACAAATGTTTGTTATTCCAGCTGGTGGCTTTAGATTTATTATTCTTGCCATCTGCCAAAGGATTTACTGAAAATTCTGTCCAAGAGATAACAAAGCAAAACTTTAGCAAGTAAAGCAAACTTGCCTACGTGTTTGCTTAGCCAGGAAATACAACTCCTGCGAACACCTACATACGTCTCCGCAAGGCCTTAGGTGCATAGTTTTGCAGGATCGAAAAGAAAGCAAAGGGAAAACTACACACATATTACGGAACGAGTAAGGCATTCCTTTGCCTTATTTGGCTTACGGCCAGATGTCAAGGATATCAATGGCGGTGTACGCTCATCCTGTTTAGGGATGGCAGAAAATGTGGAAAAAAAATGTATATTTCACTGCTGCGATACATGTGCAATAAATTAATATTTTGATTGATGTAACATTTAGGAATTTAGCCTAAAAAAAAACTAAACTTTGTTTAGTTTATTTCCAATTTCGATATATTAAGTAATAAATATTTGTGCCTTTTTTATTTATATCGAACATCTCTGACCTGGGTCTTGATATTCTCGATTGAAACATTTGTAAACACAGCTCTTCCGCACCGCTTTTCCACTTTAAGGCTGCTGGGTTTTCTCGTTATGCAAAAGCAATTGTCTCCCAGCATTTCTTCTGTTGATTTTCCATTACAATTTTCCTCTAACGCCCACTTTTTATATCGGTAGACACACATATTTATAAATGTATATACTATATATTGCCTGCAGCGCGTGTGGGCCATTTTGATTTCAACACAAAATTATCCACAATAACAGTGACGGGCTAAAAGGATTACGGGCATAATTTACAAGTAATCTCAAAGGGATTCCATGGGAAAGTGCTTGGAGGAAAGTTTCCCTGGTGCGTTCTGGTGCGTGAAATCATCTTTTTTCGCCGCAGCGGGTTCTTCCCTCTGTCTCTCACTTTGAGCCTAATTGTTGGTAAAAACTTTCGAGCGTCGCATTAAAAAGCAATTAGCATTAAAAATACAGCAGGACATTTTATGAAAGCCAGTCGCGGCTAATTACAAATCTCATTTGTGTGTGTGGGCGATGTCCTCGACGAGAGTGCTGGGTGCCGGGTGCAGCATTGAACAACTTTTCTCACAAAACCCGGCCAAAAAGGATAATGTCAAAAAGTTGTCTAATGACAAATAAAAGACACCGAATGTGTCGGCCTAAGTAGACTCATCTTTCTGCCTTTTGGGCTTTCTAATTCCTTGATACATATTCCCCACGCTTTTCTGACACAGTTTTCCGCATGTGTCTCCTGTCTAATTGCACTTTGAGTGGCTGCAAATGAGTTTCTTCCTCAACGAAAGGACCTGTCTTTAAATGGAAAATATATTATGGCATACTTTTGATCAACTCTTTCAATATAATCCCACATAAGATACGACAGCTTAACAGGAAAAATCTGCAGAAATTACAAATCACTTTAGAAAGACAGAAAAAAGCGTTAAATCTGAAATCAAATTATTTCTGCTTACTGAAGAGAAGATTTCAGAACTCTAGAAGATATTTCCAGCAACTCAATGCTAAATCTTTTAATTTAAGTCAGCCCAGAATTTTTCAATTAACTTATTCTTAGCTTTTCAGCTTTTGCCTGAAATCACAGCCGCCTTGAGATAGCATTCCCCAGTCCCTCTTCAAAGAGACAAATGAGCCCGTCATGTAGATTGTCACCTATAAAGTGTGCCACACATTTTTGCAATAAAGTTAAATTATGCATCAAAATGAACGAAATTCCGCAGGCTGCTGCCGCTGGCGTCGCATCTCGCCAGAATGATTAATTATAATGGCCAGCACCTTGGCACCCACACACTCGCTCACTCGGGAAAATAAGGAAATGTGATGTACACCCCCGTAGACCACCCACACACACATCCTTTGCGAGTGGGTAGATATAGGGAGAAAAAGTTCAGTTCTCTGTGAATCCGATTAAATAGGAAATCGGGAGAGCAGCTCAATTTGCTACTCCTTTTCGACATTTTAAAAACATTTTCTTGCCAATCTCACTCTTACTCCGTCCATATTTCTCTGTTAAGTATTAACTAAATAAACAGCCAATATTTTTCTCCCTGTACTCCCTGTGGGTGCCTGAATTTTTATGGCCCTGCTTCAACCTTTATCGCACATTCAAGGCAAGCAAATAAACCGAAAATGATAGGAAACAAACGCAGAATGGTAAAGAATTCTCCGTTAAGGCTTGAGGAAAGCAAGAAATGATTAGAGCAACTAATTGGCCAAAGTGATTTTTTATCGACCTGCCAAATCACAAGGTTGTCAATGAGAAAAGGGAAAACTGCGAAATTGATACACGAAAAGCGAGGGAGTGAGTTTCCTTTTAGGCGTTTAACCTCGAAGCTTTTGTGTTGGACTTTGGCGAGTGCTGCTCAGTGTCCTTGCGGGTTCAATGCCTGGAGTGACGTTGCAGCTGATGCCTGAAATATGAGCTGCAGGATACAGTACACAAACTATGATTAATGCAAAGGGCGAGGGGGACGAGAGAGAGGGAAAGTGACAATGGAATTTCATTTCTGCATTCGAAACTTCCCCCTGGCATTTGACAATTGCATTCTGTTCCATTCCACTCTCAGCATGCAGATCGAGTGGCACAGCCCTTGCCCTCCTCCTCACATATTTCATGTTTTACCAACTAAGCCACATTCTGCCGCAGGACACGTCCCAAGACAGGCCAGGCGAAAGATGTCCCATGAGGCTGTACTCTGTCAGTGGTCACCATAAATCAGAGTTTAATGTAATGAACTTAATGTGTGACATTGAACACTCGACTGGAGTCCCAAGAATCTTGAGGTTAAATAATCAAATCGGATCAGGGAACAGAGCGTGACAGGGCCCAGTAAAATTTAATTTTAAATTTCTTCAATAAATATGTGAAGGAGGAAGAGATTTTCCGGACAAAAAATAATAATAATAGGAAATTTACGAGTTTATCAAATTCCTATAAAAAAAATAGTCCTACCTCCAGCAGCAAATCAAAACAGTCAGTATCCCTTTGCTACAAATATAAACCTTTTAAAATTAAGCTAAAAAATCTTTCAGATGTCAATAAAAAAGCATTTCAGCTCTATTAAACCAAACAACTCGATTCTACATTCTGTTCACGAAACGATTAACTTTCCTCAAACATCCTCCTGTCAATACAACCATCCCCCAAACTTTTTCCCAACAGTTTTCCGCTCTTAACCAATCTTTCCATGTTCGACACATGTTCCAAACAGTTACAACAGTTTCCACCTGTTCCAAAGCACATCAACAGCCATCGTAGAGTGCAACTTAAGTTGGCCAAAACGTCAGCAAGGAATTTTTACTGAGCTCCTAGAGAGAGCTCTTTTCCGCCCAATTGTTGGCTGGGGATAATGCGGAAATGCGCCACAAGAGCGCTATTAAAATAAAACGTGCTCAGAACCTGACGAACTCCTGCCAATCGTCCTGGAGCAGCGGCAGCCGGATCCACGGATCTCAAGATGCGGCCATTGTACGCACTCGAAAGTCAACAGTAGTGGGAAAAAACGAGGGACCAACACAATGGGAAAATAAGGAAAAACCAAGGCAAACAGACAACAGAAACAGATTACGGAATGTCATTTACACTAAGAGAAAATGTCAAGTAACAAATACTAAAGCAAGAGAATAAATAATAAGGAATGTAATACAAATTAAAACTACAATTAAGGTTGTCTCTCTTTTGTATCCTCTGTATTGCTCGCTCTGAATTCCTGACCGCAAATTTAAACAAATAAACTTAGCTCTCAGCCTTTTTCTATTTCCATTCTGTGTTTTCTCTGTAACAAAACAGGCACTGAAGTGGGGCATTTGGACGCCACGTGTAGCTCGATTCTGGTGTTCAAATCACGTAGCAGACATTTACGCTGCATGTTGCGTATACGCCGCGTGGGACAGGAGCATACAGCACAAGGCTTATTAGGAGGGAGCTCCTGGCGGAGCCTTGAGCCTAGAGTAAAACCATTTTTCAGCTAATGCCTTTTTAAGCGTCATCGTCGGCTTTCGCACTCTCCTTTTTCCTTTTTCCCTTTTTCAATTTGTGTATTAAGGAAGGGAAAGCGGCTCGATTTACATTTTCGCATGCCCATTGTTGCCCATCATTTTCCGCCGTTGTTGTTGTCATGCGAAAATCATTAACGCTGAGCGCTCAATTAGCTAATTATGCAAGCCAAGCGCTGCCGTGTGGAGCGAGTAGTGCGACGTGAGGGGCGGCTGCCGAATGGGCGTGGCACAGGCGATGAATTAACAGAACAATGCCAATGATGATTGGGTTTGGATGGATATATCTGGAAAGTGCTGGCTCATTAGTAGCAGAAAAGATATATGGCCTTAATCATATCACACTTTCCGGCGAAAATGAGCGCAAAATGTGTTCTTTGGCTACTTAAAGACAGACTTTTGTTAGGATTCTTTTGATCAAAAAAGAGATCAAAACAGATGATAATAACAATTAAATTTAGAGATCTATAAGTTTGTTTATATTACAATTATTAAACATAAAAACAAGGGAACATATTTCTAGAGAACTTACAAATTAACTGTAATAACTAATTTGACCCTTAGTTTTGTTATAAAGCTTAAGAGGCCGTTAGCCCCCATAGCTTAAATTCAAGATCAGGATATATATGTCAAGTGATACATTAAAGTATCCTTATTTTTTTCGACTCCCTACAATTTACTTTGGCCAAGGCCAAGGGATACAAGTAAATTGTCATATATCATAAGTGCGCAGAGCCACGTTGACTTATTAAGTGCCAGCCACGGCAGCTTTTTCATCATCCGCGGAAGGCGATTCCCCCCTCTCCTTTTAGTCCCCATCCTGGCAAACATGTCCTTTGTCAAACTGTCACTGGGATGCCTGTGTCACCCTGCGGGTTGTCGTTCTCACATATGCATGCAAATAAAGGAAAAAATGGAGAGCAGCCAAAGTGGCTCCTGCCTGCGACTCCTTTGGCGACACAATTGCTTGGATGAGCTCCTGGCCATCCATCATGTGCCCCCGCATGGCCAGCGATTATTCATTAGTGCCACAGCGACCTCCAAAGGTAATGCACCCCTCTGGGGCAATGACTTGCAATGGCAAGGATGCGATTTATAGCTAAAGGTATGTCGAAGTATCCACACAATATTCACAAAAAAATTATGTAACTAACCCAAGACTGAATTTCAACTCGAAAATACGGCTAATAAATCATCTTAAAATCAAGAAAAATGGATAAACAATTTTGTTAGAAATTTCCTTGGAACTATTAAAAATTTTGTTTATCTTACAAAAACTTCTTGCTCTTAGCCTAGCTGGATTTTCATAATGAAATATAGTACAAATGGTTTTAACCTCTTCAATGACTAAGGATCGTTTATAGACCCCAGGACACTGGATACAAAGGACAAACTTAACCCAAACGAACTAATTCAATACCAACGCTTCGACTTGTTTACGCCAATTTCTGATTTTTTTTTCCTTCGAACTCAGCGTGGGATGCTGCTGCCATCGATGACGTCGATCTTTGCCAACACATTTTGATGTCAAATGGAATTTATTTCACTTTTAGTCAGGCATACCCCCTGGGTTTCTTAGCTTCCCTTTTTTTCACCGGAAATGCTGACATTTTAAACCCGCTGCGCTCAGTTGTATGCTAAACTTTTAATGGCTGCGACATTGATTGACGTGTGCAAGTCAAAAGCTGGTGGAATGCAGCGCAGGTGAAAAAAGAGGAAATGTTTCTGATTGTCAATGCACCGCAATCGATTCCCCATCATAAGTTAACATTTAACTTAAGGTAAGGAGAAAGTCTTGCTTCTACAATTTTCATGAATTTGAGGGAAACTGCGACGCAGTCTAGCAGAAGACCTGCGAGTGAGCCACTAATTGAAAAATGGCTACACAGAAAAAAAATATAATCAAATAGTAATAAAAGGTTCCGTATTAACTAATATACAACGTTAAAAATCATTTGGAAAACTTTATAGTAATAATTATGCCCACTGATTTCAGATACTGTATTGATAAATAACATTTATTTTTACTTAAATATCAAATATTAGAAAATCATGAATTCCCCTCGCTATTAATTTCTGTGTAAAGCCCTTTCATAGCCTGGGAAATCAGGTTACACGAGTGGAAAGCCCGACGCTTTTCAATTGCGCGATGTTGTCGTCGGAATTGCTTCCTAATTAGTGTTTATTGTTTCTCTCTGCGCCAAAGGTGTGGGCTAATTTTGATTGTCATTACGTGGGGGGTATGGTGTTGTGTGGGTGCCTTGGTGAGCCTGTGTGGGTGATGCCAAAGGATGCTGTGCATGTGTGTGTCGAATTTAGGGTTTAGGGAATTGACGTCAGAGGGAAAATTAATGATTCAAAAAGAAGCAGCTACCAACAACCCCTTTTTCTAACAATAATTCTTAGAAAAGCTAGATTATAATTTAGTTCTCTCAATTATTTGTTTGACTAACCTAATGTACCATAAATATTATTATACAATTTCCCATTTCCCATTTTTAACAAATTTCACTTACCTCGATTGCTGTTGTTGCCACTAACTTTAATTTGTATTTGCTCTTTCCTTGAGCCGATCTTTAAGTGCCACAAAGTGCCGCTTTAGTTGTTAAATTTTGTGTTTTTATGGAGCTCTAGACACAATCAAACCGAACCGAGTGTCCTTGAAGGGAGAGCAGCAATTGAAGCGTAATTATTTGCTACGACGCATTTCCTTTTAGCCGTCTCGTGGCGTCGCTGGCCAACTGCCCGGAACCAGAACCGAGCCCGAACTCGAACGCGCACCCACAATACCGGAATCCGGACGACGTAACTTGGCACTGGGTCAGTGGCGCAGCGTGGGACTTGTTGTTGTTATCCCTGCAGTGATTGGTGGTGTCCTGCCTCTGTGTCGCTGCCTCTGTGAGTCTGAGCCAAGTAATCAGAATAATTACATGGCCCTAATGGCAAACGAGACAGCGGAGGCACTGGCAAAAAATGCAAAACACTTGCTCATTTTACAGTTGGCCAGAAATCGGGCCAAAAAACAAGAAGGATATCGGACATTTTGGGAGGACATTTTAAGAAACAGTAGCTGACATTTTCGGCTATAATATATAATAAAAGCGCTTAAGGACTGCCAGGAAAGTATTAAGTGTTTATTAATTTTACTTTTTAATATAACCATTAGCCTTTTGATTTTATTTAGAAAAATTTAGAAAAAAAAAGTTAAAAAGTAGCTCTCCCTCTTCTATTTATTTATTTGATTATTTCTTTCGTAAATTTAATAAATTGTGTACTTAAGTTTTAAGGTAAATTAAAACGATGAATTAAAAACATGCCCAGGACCTAATTCTGGGTTCTTTTTACAAATATACATATAAAGTTATTATTATTTATTTATGCCAAATATTATGTGCTCTTCGCAAAAATATAATCCGTACTTTATGATTAGTTTTTGTTATTCACTCATCCAACCGAAATAAAATAAAGCAAAAATAAACAAACAACCCGCGGCAAGCCGGCAACCAGTCATGCGAACGTGACACGAATTTGTTGAAAACCACGCACTTAAACTTATTTTTTAATCACTATCCAATTAATTAAGAAATAACTATAAATTGTACGAATGCATTTTACCATAATACGTTTTGCCTGAAGATTTTGCTTATCTCAAATCGGGGACACCATATGCCGGCAAATTAATAAAACAACAACAACCTCCTCACAGCCGCAACCACAACACTTGCAACAACAAATCCCACACCCACATGTACATATGTTTTTCGATTTAACTACAAATGCTAACAAATTTAAGCTTGTTTCCAAAAACCGGCAAATGTACGAGTATTACGATAAACCGTCGGGAAATGAAAACACGTGCGGCATCCAACCGCCTTCGATGAAGATTTGTTTCTTTTTGAGGGATGTAATAGCAGAATGTAATAGCAGCGCTCTGCTTACGGAAAGAGAGAAACTTTGACTGCCGCGAATAAATAATGTTAACTAATAGCAACCAGTGTTGCCAAACACATTTAATGGCGACGAGTCTGCGGATGAGGCGGGGTGATTTCAAAAACCGTGACTGGCCACACCGAGGTCTGTGCTTGCAACAATTTTTCCGTGAAATTAACAATTAACAAATTGCTAAAAAGAGCTCCACTCAAGCATCTGAGAGCCATGCTAGCCAGAAACCGTCGGAGAAGTGCATTGCTCAAAAGGTGTGCTACTAACTAGCGAGAGCGCAGCGCCAAGTGAAGTGGAGTGAAAATTGAGTTTGTGTGTGTGTGTGTGAAAAAAGTGCGCGTGTGGGGAGAAGAAGAAAAACGCAGAAAACCCAGCGGCAGCGGCACGCTGTAAACAATTTTACAAATCCAAAGATTATGACTATTGAGACACACTAAACGCCAGCAAAATGACGGAAGCCTTCGACGAGGAACTATTCGAGACGCGCCTGGAGGCTCTAAAGGACACGCAGGAGGGCATACAGCAGATGTCCAACTGGTGCCTGCAGCACCGCTCCAACCACAAGAAGATTATCCAGTGCTGGCTGAATGTCTTCAAAAAAGGTGAGGTCCTGGGCTTGGTCCTGTCGCTACTCAAGGCTAATGGCTCTCTCGTTCTGACAGTTCGCGTGGACCACCGTCTGGTGCTATTCTATCTGGCCAACGATGTCATCCAGTACAGCAAGCGCAAGCGCTACGAGTTTGTCGAATGCTGGGCCACGGCACTCCAGAGAGCCACCACCATGGTGCGGTAAGTACAGGAATAGTGAAGAAAGCAATCAACCTTTGGTTTGGTTGGTTACCAGGCGGATATGCAAAGCGATAGGTGTGAAATATAAATCTTTTTCCATTTCCTTTAGCGACGAACGCGTCAAGGACAAAATCCTGCGCATTTTCAAGATCTGGGAGCAGCGCGAGATCTACAACGAGGAGTACTTGAGTGACCTGAGTGGTCTGCTCAACATAGCGCCGCCCAAAAAGTCGCAGGTCGATGTCAGTGACGAGTTCCAGAACGCCACACTGATTGCACAGATGAGGGAGTGCGCCGAACTGGCCGAGTCCACGGACAAAAGCATGAAGAAGCTACCCAAGCCGCCTACCTTTGAGATCGAGGTGATCAAGCAGCAGCTCAAAGACAAGAGCCACTCGGGAGACATTGAGAAAGAGGTGGAACGGTGCGTGGCCTTCATCAATGCCTACAACAAGAACCTGCAAAACGAGATTAAGAGTCGGAAGGCGGTCCTGGCCAGTCTGGAAGCTGCTAAAAAATTCTACGAGCACCAGGGCAAGGAGGTCAAAGTGGTGGCCAGTGTATGTATAACGAAAATCGGAGTTTTTGCTGGATTTCTTATTTCTTTACTTTGACAGGCCTACAAAAGCTTTGGCACGCGCATTAAGATCGTTAAGCGAAAGCTGGACGAGACCATACCCACTCTGGCTAGCCCAATACCCTCGCCGGATGTTAATGCACCCTCTCCAGAGCGAGACGCCGACCTGCAGCTGCCCGAGGAGAATAACACGCCGCTAGGCATGGTAATTCGAGAGATATATCTTAATAAATCACTTCTCCTTAATAATGAACATTTTTCCTCACTAAGAGCCTCTTTGGCGGCGGCTTGAATGGCTTCTCCAGCTACCTGGACGGTGGCAAGCTGCCCTTTGACATTAATGACTTCAAGCGGGACTCGAAGGATCGGGGCAGCGCCATAGAAGTGATCGGTTCGCGTTCGGATGATGAAGGCTACGTGCCGAGTGCCAATTTTTACAAGCCCGAGCCCATCTCCAGCTCCAATAGCAGCGGCATACCGGGCCTTGGTGGCGGCCCAAGATCCGCGGAATATACCCCCAATCCACCCCTCTTCAACTCTAGTGGCAGCCAAGAGCAATACGTTCCGCCGCTGCCATCCCATCTCTACGGCGGCAGTGGAAATGTGGGCGGAGGAAGTGGCGTTCCGGATGCTCAGTACACGCCGGCGCCGATGCCACCGCCCCCATTGCCGCCATCTACGGGGCCTGCGGATGATTTCAACAGCACCTGGAACATGAGCATGTCGTGGACGCCGCTTGACTCCAGCTTAAATAGCAGCGGAGCTAGCTCTTCTTCGTATCCAGCGAATCAATCAACGCCCCACTCGCCGCCGCATTTCGAGAGAAAGGGCAATGCCACATCCGCTCCCATTGAGTACAATGAGCATCTGCCCGCGGGGCTTGGGTCCGAGGATGTGGACCATCGCACCCTACAGCTGCCACCGGCCTTTGATTTTGGTTCGGCCAAGTTGGGTCTGAGCAAGGACAAGTCCCGGCAGCTGGCGGATATTGATCACAGGAACCTCATATCGCTCACAGGATCGCCGGGCAGAGCGGAAAAGGTTAGCAATATATATGCTTGAGTGATAACTTTGTCTGAATCGTTTTTCTTGCCTTAAAGGACTTTGCTGGTGGCGATATGGACTATCGGATTGTCCCCAATCCCAATGACGAAGGCAACCTTATGGCGCCGCCTGGCAATGGAAGCTATGCCAAGGGCAAGACCAGTTCGCCGCTTAAATCAAATGCCAGTATGGGTTTCTCATATTTCTTTACTTTCTGTAACAAAATTTTAAACTATATTTGCTCTATAAGCAGGCTCTTCATCCGAATCGGATCGCGTGGATGGCGCTGCCCGCTATGATCCCGCTGACATGGTCATCGATATGGACATGTCCGACGACGACATCGACGAGACATTAAGAGGTAACAGCTATCTTACAGCCAGATCTACCTTAAAGCTATAACACGTATCCAATTTAGAGCCAAAGGATAATCAGGTGGATGCTGATGCGGACTTAAATGGAGCAGGAACGCCTACCCGTCCTGTTTTACTGGAGACACCGCAGGACTTTCTGAATCCTTGGGAGACGGCTGGCAGTAATAGCTTCTTGCAGGACGATGAGGATACCGAGCATCAGCAGCAGCATCATCAGCAGGAGCTTCATCTTCAAGAGCAGGAGCACCACCATCAGGAGCATCACCTTCAGGAGCAAGATCATCATCCGCATCTCCATCAGCAGCAGCCTTGGAATCAAATGCCTCCCATGCATATGGCTGGCAATGCTCCTCCCCCGCCACGACCTCCCTTTGGCTCGCCCTTCGCACCGTTCCAACGCTTTTCGGGACCACCCATGATGAACAACAGTCCCGATGGAATGCCGCCGCGCGGCGGTGGGCGTGGTGGCCGTGGTCGGGGCTGGGGTGGGCCGGGACCATTCAGACCGCCATTTCAACGCATGCCGGGACCAGGATTTGATGGCGGACCACGACCGTTCTTCCGCGGAGGGGGCGGAGGAGGAGGTCCGATGAGAGGACGGGGGCCCAGGCGTGGTAAAGCGTGGATGATGTAATTATGTATTCCACAAATGAATGAGAGAGAAGCGCCCTACTCTCGGTTTTAGTTTTTAGTCGTCGGCTTGTCTCAACTTTGATTTAAAAATTTAAGAAAGAAAGTTCATAAAAGTTGTTTGTACAGGACAAAACACTCACACACATTGCACTTTTAGGCTTCTCCTTTGCATAGAAATCGGACGTTGGCCGATGTTGGATTTTAGATTTTTTATTGCGCAAATTTGATTATACCAATCTTTAATCTTTTAAACTAGTAAACGGCAATATATAAAATTATTTCTAGCTGAAAATTTAAATAAAATTAATCCCAGAGCTGCGTCGTTGAGTTATTTAATTGCAATAAAAATATATTTTACATTTAAGGACAGGTATTTATCTCCCATAGGGTCAACGTCCTGCCAAGACTTCACTTCGCATCCTTTTTGTTCAAGTGTAGAGTGTTGCCTTAGGTTTCTGTAATCGCTAAATAATTGATTCGTTTAAGTTGCCATCGCATCTAGTTTTTAGTTGTACCTATTAGGTACTGTAAATAATTATAAACTTAAGTCTAAAATAGAAATTCTGAACACTCTTCACAAACTTAATGCAACTATACGTATAATATATATTCAAATTTAATTGTAAAAACAATTCAACTGTTTTGGTATTGCAAATGCACCAAGGAGTAACCAATATTTAAAGAAATTGCAATAAAGATTGATTTTCTTTCCATATATATATTTAACTTTTAGGCACATTTAAAAAAGGAAAATTTACGGACTTTATCCAGATGAGAATTTTCTATTGGCAAGAGTCGCTTTTCGATCTTCAGATACATTCTTTCTTTGTTTGACATTGACTTTAGGAGAACCAATTAGTTTTCGATTATTATTTGTTTGTAATTTATTTAAAACATGGCCAAATTGAGTAATTTATCAATCGTATATTATTGATTAATACAACTATATTTAACAAAGTCATTTTCGCACACTTCTACACAATATTCAAACATATGTCGAAAAAATTATGGAAAACTCTATATTGATACCTATTAATTATAATTAATTCCTTTTAAATTAACTCTAAAACATTCAGTGAATCAACAATTCAATTTTTTTAATGTTTCCCTATCTAAGATCTATACCTTTAAGCCGCATTTCTCACACCATCTTTTCGTTCTTTGCATTACAATTTACTTAGTTAAATATTAATAAATTAAAATGGATTGTGAAGAGTATTTAATGTAAGACTAATTTTAGACTTTTAGCAATACGAAACCCTAGTTATAGATAATATTTAGAAATTATACACGAAATACAAACATGTGATATTCAGAATCTAAAATAGTGCCTTTGTTGTTGAATTCTCATTTATTTACAGCATATTATAGATCGGATCCTTTTAGGGTTCCTAAGATCCTCCCACAATTCCCAGAGCACTTACAAATGACTGTGTTTAAATCAATTTTCGAAGGATCTAAAGCGGCGACTCTGTTTATCCTGTTGACGTTTGCAGCCCTTAATCACTTCTGTTTTTCATCGGATTTCCTTCGACGTTCTGTGTGTCTGTGCGGTGTGTCGGAAGTCGGAACTCATCAATCCTGTGCAGCTAACTGATGTTTTGGTGGGTGTGGCAGATTCCCTACTTAGTCCATCTCTCAAGGACCAAACAAGGATACCCTTTTTTGGAATGAGATGAAAGTGTGGCGAATGTAAACAAATGTTAAGCATATCTCTGGAATATATACATACATATAGTAGAGATTGTAATATTTTAATGAGAACTGTTTTATAATAAAAACAGAAAACTAATTTAAACACAGTAATTTTTTTAATATAGTATTTAATACATTTTTCTGTAGGATCTAATATATTTTAGGTGTTAAAATTTGATAAATGAATTTAAATTGGTTTTAAAGGGGCTTTAATTGGTGCTAAATTAATAATAAAAAAGCAATATTATCTTGGCTCTTACAATATTATAAATGTATATTAATATTTCATTAAATTTTCTTCACGCCTTCTTATGAAATTCAAGTTTCAAGTAAAGGAAGACCTACCCCAGGAAAATCCCAAAATAAAATATGGTAATCACAGCATACACTTTAAATTTTTGTATATTTTATTATTGTTAAACTAAATTTAGTTACAACTATGATAATAATCTTAAAACTAACAGCCTTTATAAGTTTTCCACTAGGTTTTCGTTTCCAAAATGTTGCTGCAACACAGCCCACGAGAAGCCGCTTCCGTCGGTCGAATGACGAAGGACGGAGGCTCCTCTTCTCTCAGTAGTCCCTAGACAACAGCGTCACCAGATCGCCGATGTACGCCTGCGCCATTTGCAGAGTCTCGTACTTGGATAGTCGCCGGTCATGGCCCAGCGAGGGCACCACATCCCTCAGCTTGTCGAAGGCGTCGTTCAGACTGTTCATCCGCCGCCGCTCACGGGCGTTGGCCGCCAGCCGACGCTTCTTAAGTACCTCGCCGCCGCACGAGGGTGACAGGGAGCTGGTGCTAGCGGAGGAGGAGCTGCAGGATCCTGATGACGAGGTGGGCGTGGAGAGCTTGTCGTAGGGTTTACTTCGTTCCTGCTTGGTCCAGTACTTCGTGCTCCTGCCCTGACTCTTTCCCAGATAATGAGGATGGCGCTGCTGCTGCTCCTGGACACTCAGCATGTGCTCCAGCTCCAGAACGGCCGGGGTGTCGTCGTAGTACTGCTCCGCGGAGCAGCTGTTGGCGGTGCCCTCCGAGAGGCTATCGCCGCTGCTGGTGCTGAACTCCTGTTGGTACATGAACTGCTCCAGCTGCTGGAAGGCGTCGTTGCCCAGAAACTCGGGCAGGACCTGCAGCGGCGTCTCGTCGGGGTAGAAGAACTGCTCCATTAGATCGTTGTTGTTGGTCAGCATGTTAACGTTCGAAGACTCAAAGGACAACTGGAGTTGGCTTGCAGAGGATTCTGGCTTATATAGTTGGCGGAGCTACTCTGTGATTGGCTGAGGCGGCTTACCTGCTACCTGTTACCTGATTCGCTGCAGATCCCTTTAGGTAGCCTGCCTCTCCCGAGGATCAAATCCCCAGAACGTGCCCTAAATTGGCTTGCGGTCAAAACGTTTAATTGCCTCTCTGACTCTCCGACTCTCCTTCGGCCGGGTATCCGACCACGACTCCCTTTGTGAGGCCAGTCACTGGGCCACCATCCGTAATGATACCTGTCTTTTGTTACATTTGGTTATTCGCACTGGAATTACTCTTTTTATAGCCAAACAATTGCTACCAAGGTCAGAATATGCGAGATCAAACAATGGTGCCTGGCTTGTGGGAATCTTTGCCCTTTCCCCTCTGCCTCCTGCTCGAGGATTCACTGCCACCTTTGGGCCATCTCGGTTGCATGTCTGTGGTCTAGTATAAGTACGGGTTCGGGTCTCTTGGGGCTCTTTTGGAGCAGAGAACAAAGGCAAGAATTACGGTGTGCGGTTTTCAACTTTCGATTTTAGTTCATCGCTTATTGGGTCAAATATAAACATATAAGTGGCTTTCTCTCGAAACTTAAGAATGTGCTAAGCGATATTATAAAGCGTTTACTTAACAATAAAACATTTGCAGTTCGCAAAGCATGACAGCATTACATTTGTATTATACCTTTGCAGGGTTTTATAATTTTAGTCACAAACTTGCAAGGCAGTGAATGAGCTTTAAAATTACGACCCTAAAGTAATATATATTCTTGATCTTACATCAGATATAGAAATAAAATAAGTAAAAAAAGGTTAGCCACTTTGTTACAATTTAAATGATTAAGAAAAACTAATCTTGTACAATTTGTATGATCATTTTGATATCGCTAAACAGTTTCGCCAAAAAAAGAAAATCTTATAATAATATCGATTTAAAATTAAATAATTAAATCAATTTTCCATCATTTTGAAATGGGTTACACGAATAACATTTTCATAATTTATTTATTATTATTATTAATGAAATAACAAATACAATTCCCAATTACAATGAGCTAAGTTGGAACGACTAAGGCCTTCTGGCAGCACATATTACTTAAATTAAAGATTAAAATATCATATAAATATTTTTTAATAATACGTTTTGTATATTATTATCAGTTCCTTGCAAATCCCCTGATAATGCAGATTTTTTTCACAGAAAGTTCCTCCACAATCTGTTCAACTCATTTAAATGCTCTACTCTCCTTAGGCTGATCCTCTTTTGATGATACAAAGACGGGCTACTCTCAAGCCCACTTTCAAGTGGCCGCATCGAAAGGCTAATTGACTCCACAGACTCACGGCATTAAGGAGGAAAATCAATTCGAGGAGTTCGCTGAGTTTCTAAGGAAAACGCGGCCAAACAATTGGAAAACACTGGCCCAAAAAAAGAAGCGCCGGGCATGGCTAAAGAGTACAAATGATGCACTGCTGCTAGATGGCCCAGATTCAGGATGATCTTCACCCAAATTGTCAAGTCAAAGAGAACAAAGTCTCGAGGCCGACAAAGGACTCTGACGTTTGATCTGGACGCGGCGATGATGATGGCTGATGGATCGGTAGGGACTTTGCCACGCGACCGCAGCTCAGACCAAGTGCGATCCGGGATCAAGCATTATGCTGCAATATTGCTTTCGGGAGAAAGGTTCGCGGATAACCTAAAGACCGGCAACGCCCCTCCTGGGTTTTCCAATAAGCATTTTTGCCTGTGCTCCGAGATCTACCTGGGATCTCAGGCGAGGTTTTCTCCAGAGTCCTGCGAAGGAGTCCCTGTCAAAATAGCAACAATAGGTAGTTGGGCGGTAGGCGGTTCTGGTTGAAAGTAGGCAACCTTTTTCACCGGCACACAATAGGCCAACTGATGATAATCCTTCGCTGTGTTGCGTGTTTCGAGGGCTTCCCCTCTGTCCCAGGATTAATCGTTTTCGTTTTGCGGATTAGCTGTTGGCGCTAAATTGCGAAAATGCGATTAGAAGAAGTCAAGAGGAATTCCATGGGAAATTCTTTTCTATATATCCTTGTACACTTGTTGATCCCTCTCTTTGTTATAAAATCACAAACAATGGAACGATCTATGCTGGTTTTTTGGTTGGTTCCTATTGTACTTTGAACCATTGTTTCCTAAATGTCCATGTAATAATCTCGAATTATGGAATATTATGCATAGCAACGATTTGTTTCTTTTCCAACTAAAATTCTTGTGGTCCAGGACACACAGATGTGCAAAATTCCACAGACAGCGTGTCTGGCGAGGGCTTAACAGAAACTCACTTAAACAACAAGAAAATATATTGTGGAAAAAATAATATATCCCCGTGAAAATAGATTTTTAAACGATATATCAAATCATAATTAATGAAACGGGAGCAAAATAAGTAAACAGCATTTTTCTTATCTTAAAAAATATGATATTTCATAGCTTTTTTCGTTATTCGAACATTTTTTAATATGAAACCAAAATTTTAATTTGATATTCTAGCATTTTATTTAAACAGAAAATATTTCTCATTATCTAAGATTTGTGTTCAGTCTTAAACTGGCCCAGAAATCAGTACTGAGCCTTGAATAAAATCGGATAACACAACTCTATCCTTAATTTCATATTAAGAGTAAATTGGATAATCAATAAAAATGTAAATCTCTCCCTACAGGAGCATGCGACAAAATTTCCACAAAACTCATGCCATAACTTAGACTCACTTCAAAGGTCCTATTGCAGGATCCTTTTTTTTCTATCCACAAAGTGTCCGTTAGCGCCCCTGAAAAAGTGTCGGGCAATTGCGTGCATTTATGGGAATTTATTGACACTCGAAGCGAGGATCCTCGATAGCCGCAAGGATATCGGACAGGCAGGTAGCCAGCGCCGATGGGTATCATAAATTGTCATCACATAAATATACAGCAACAAGGGGATCAAGCGTAGCCCGTGTGACATTTATGACTCTATTACCCGTCTGCTCTGGCTGCTCCTGATTCCTCCTCTTCTTGTAATCAGTGTCCTTCGCTACACGTGAGTCCCGCTCTCCTCGTATCTTAATAAGCATTTAATGGTAGCGGTAAACGACGGCCAAACAAAGTCCCAGGCAGATTAGGGGAAACGGAAAGTGTTAATGGATGCTGCGATAAGGAGAGCGCCGAAGAAGATGCAATCTTTAAGTAATAGCGCGAAATTCCTTTGTTTCTTGAAAGAGAAAGAATAATTAGGGAGTCATATGGGTTTCCTGTTTCTTGGAGAGTGAAAAAGCACTTTGGTTCTCTTCTAACTTCAATAAAAAGCATTTCAGCATTTACATAAATACATAAATATTGCTAGGTCTTTATTTAAAATAATTGGAAAGAACTGATTACAACAAACGCTGTGCTCAAAAGTTACATTATAAATTACACATTATTTTGTTCACAGTTCACGCACACAAATATATATTCGCCTAAAAACAATCCATCAACTGTGTATGGCTTACAAACTAAGTGCTATATGAAATCATTTTGATTTTACAACCACTGTCGAGGGCGGTTATCTAATACTCTTTTAAAATTTCGGTATGTTTATATATTCATTTAATCACAAAATGGGATAATATCGGTGTGAGCTCTCGGTTGGGGCGATTTATATGACATTTTTGTATAAGTTTGCGAGATGGTCCGTCATGGTTAGCTTTAGTTTTAAATATATCATATTTTAGTTCCAGTGATATGAAGTGCTTTCTAGTAATTCGGTTATAATGTTATTAATTGTTCTGTGCGAATAAATATTAATTTAGCTACAATATTAAATTAATTCGCTGGAGAATACATTTACTTATATGGTTAAAAAGGGACGAGTCGGTTTGTCAAGTGAAAAAATAAAATTTAGGTGTCAGCCACCTGAAAAACTAAGCAATTTGTTTTCTAATTGTTTAAAAGTATTACATTTATATTTATTTGCTTGAATATTTCCTTGTTTGGCTAGTAATCATCGGCTAGTATCAATCACAACTGGACATTTTCATCGGGGAAAATGGTTCAAACACAAAAGCATAAATAATTTAAAAACGAATTAAAACCGCATTATTTTTTAATGTTAAAAGCGACACACTACGACTCGACCCCAAATTGATATCATATTTCTCTATTTATAGCTTCAAGCACTCACAGAAACGCACCAACCACTTCCAGTTCGTTCCAGCCGCACTCTGGTTCTCCATAATTTCTTATCACTCATAGAAACCCCTTACAGCGTCGTGGATGTCACCGTGCTGACGCCATGGACCAGAATTGTGGGCGGCAGCTCGGCGGTCAGTTCAGTCAGCAGCTCCATGTAGCTGGCGCTGCGCTGGGCAAAATCGGGCGTTGAGAGCTTCGGCGGTGCCGCGAGATAGACGAACGACAATGCCGTCTGGTCGGAGCGTTCGCGTATGATTTGATTCGCTCGCTGCATGTAGATTAGGGAGCGATTCAGCCTCTCCTCGCCCAGCTCGTCATCGTCGTCTTCCAGCAGGGCATTGTCCGCCTGGGCAGTGAATTGCCTGAGTGTGCGGGCATGCCGGCTAAAGTCACTGTCACGACTCCATTCCTGGATCTCAACAATGTCGGCTGTGATGCGGAGCTCCTTGAGCGACTGTTCCAGCTTCATCTTCGAGAAGATCTCCATTTGCGGGGCCTGGGTGTCGAAGGTTCTGAGAGGCAGAGCGGGCCGTTATTATACATAAATGTATTAGGGTTTCAGCATATTCGCTGCTGCTGTGCAAAACCAATTTAAACTCACCCCACCGTACGCTCATCGTTGGCCTCGCAGAGGAAAATCCTAACGCGCAGATGCTTCCATTTGGCCAGCATTATCACAGCCAATTGCATCATGAACAGAGAAACCATGTCGAAGGGATCACCAGAAGTAGGATTAAAGATATTAATGGGCCACACATCGATGTACTTGACATGCTTGCTGCTGCTTAGGAAAATCGTATTCTCAATAAATTTAAATGAATTATTAATTAGAGTCCACTCACCTGGCAATAAAGTTCTTGTCCAGTCGCTGGAAATTCCTGCACAAGCACAGGTTCTTCTTCATCCGGAGAGTGTCGCAAAGGATCTGCACATATTCCTGGACCTGGAAGTGCTTCGAGTCCCCGTCTCGTCGAATGGGAAAGCTCTGGATGTCGCCATTGTTGAATTCATCGGTCTTATACGGCGAAGAGCCACTATAATTTAGGAAATATTGTAATAATTTTCTAGCAGATCAAGGAGTTACATCTCCACTTACTTTTGGAAAAAGTCCCGCGGGGCCTCGTTGTCGTAGAAGCCCAGAATAATCGTGTTGGGCTTCATGGCGCCGATGCCTGACAATCGAATCAAATGCTGAACTCCCTCGCGTATGCTCCGACTCAAGGTCACCTCGGTGAAGGCCTTGACCCGCATGTGATCCAGAAAGGACCACCACTGCTGGTTCTCTTCGGCATCTTCCGCGCATTTAAAGTCGCCCAATTTGACATGCCCGATGATGTAGAGGCCGCTTTTTTTCAAGTCGTTGACAAAGTCCACCAAGGGGCAGCAGGACCGAGGCGAGGAGACCAACAGCAGGATTTGCGGACGCCAGAATTTGACGTGATCCTTGCGGGGATCCAACATCAAAAGATATTTACGCACCTGGTGGAACATCAAGGCCTGCGATATCGAGCCCCATTGAGCCGCTTGCGTGGCTGCTGGCGAGAAGAGATGCAGGGCAATCACCAGTATCAGGCACAAGATGATGCAGGATGAGGCATATATCGGGTTGATCACGAACATCATGATCAAGGTGCCCAGCAGACCCACCAGACACGTGTGCCATGTGAAATACTTGAACAGCGGCCTGAAATTCGGAGCCCCTGTAAGCTCAATGCCCAAGCAGGCCAGATTGGTGGCCAGGTAGGAGAGCATGAACAGCACCGAGTTTATCTGCGCAATGATGTTGAAGGAGCCAATCAGCAGGATGCACTCCACTAGGGTCCAGCTCACCACGACAGCGGCAATAGGATTGCCCTTCCACGTTCCATGCAGCACAAAGTTCAAGAGGCTTCCGAAGACCTGATCCTTTGACAGAGCCTCCAAAATTCGACTCGAGCCAATCAGATTGCTCAGGCTCGTGGAGAAGGTGGCCGTTAGTATGCCAATGGCCGTGAACGGTGGCCACAGATTCACCGGCAACAAGAACAGGTAGTTATTCTGCATCGTATAATACGGCGTTGTGCAGCTCATCAGAAAGGAGAGGATGATGTACGACACGAATGTGAAGGCCACGGCCGAAAGCGTGCCCCAGGGAATGCTCTTCGACGGATTCTTCAGCTCACCGGACATATTCGCTCCCGCCATGATGCCCGTCACTCCCGAGAAGAGCACACCAAAGGTAGTGGAGAAGTCCACCATCTTCCCATTGGACGTGTAGTCGGGGCCATAGTGGGAGCCCAAATTCTCCCGCAGCGTGTTGGCACTCAGGCCCGTATAGTTGAGGAAGTGCACCGTTTTCGAGATGTTATTATTGGCGGGCACGGGGATCTGAAAGTCAATAAGAATAATTTATAAGTGGGACGCCATTAAAATATACATTTATTATTTTAAATTCACAACCCTTATCACTTAATTCTCAGCCTTATTATTTGTTAGATAGATAAACTAAACTAAAATACTCCTTTTTATCTATGAGATTTACCCTCTTACTCACTGTTGAACATGTTCGTATATAAAATATAAAACCATTTAATCGCACAATGAAAATGAGAATAACTGACCACAAGTTACCCAATTTTGAATCATTTTTTTTCAAATTCGCCCAACGCCGGCCTGAAGGGAAACTATAAAATCCCCTAAGTACAGGAAACTTTGAAATATACACATACTTGCCTGGGAATGAGCAAAGAATAATTCCCCTCAACATAAATTATAGCAAATTTCTGACCAAGTCCCTATCGACATTCGATAAGACTCGGGTAAATATTTGAAATAAACCGCAAATTCAGCCCTAGATAGCATAGATACCGATAGCACATCTTCGATTGATAAGCGAGACAGGGCTTTGGCTCCCATGAACGATTGCTACACGGTTAGAAATAGGTATTCACTATTCTTAACACGTTTATGTGCATTTTCTAAAATTTTTCAAATACAAACTTTTTTCTACAACCTTAATCGCCCCTCTTTGGATACATTTCCAGGTGTACCGTCCAAGGTATTACCAATATTTATTTCAAGTGTATAAGGGGATATCTTACCGTATCATTAGTGGCGCCAACAGCCAGGAAACTGATGTACGTGGCGAATAGGCAGACGGTGACGGTTCCCAAAATTAGCACTGACGTCTTGGCGAACAGGGCGGCTCCCACAAGGCAAACCAGCAGCTGAAGGGTATTGATCATGCTGCTGGTTAGAAAGCGCCACCACTTTCCGTCCGGCAATGTGGAGTCCCCGCTCACAAAGTGGCCACCGGGGCCAAAGTTATCCATGATTCCCTCGGTGCAGCCAGAGATGGCCATAGCCGATCCCACGACATTAGCAAAAAAGAAGAGGGTGCCGATGGAGCCACCGAATTCCAAGCCCAGCGTGCGGCTGATCATGACTGGAAAAGGTTGTGAAAAGCCAAAAAAAATTAATTAATAAAATGCGCCTTGCAATACACAAAAGAAACAGTCAAGTGACTCACAGTAAACACCGCCTCCCTCGATAGCTCCATTGGTGGAAATGGCGCAGACGGAGGCAACCGTGAACAGCAGGATGCCATATGCGATTAGAAATTGCAGCAGGGTGACGTACAAGCCCGCATTGCCCACGATGTAACCTGAACAAAGAAGGGGCAGATTAAGATATAGAGGAAACGGCGCACACAAGTTCAATGGACCAGCAGCGGCAGCGGCACAACAAGTGTTCCGTGACGTCACCACAGCCAGACTTACCAACACGGATGAAAACTAAAGCGCTGAACATGGACAGGGCCACCGGACTGAAGACACCGGCAAAGGTGCCCAGGGTACGGCCATTACGTTCCGGATCCTGCATACCGAACTCCACATATCCATCACCCGACTGCGGCGTATTGGGGCGATCGCCGCTGTTTTGGCTGCCGCCGAAAAGGGATCCAAAGCTGCGGAAGACGCTGCCCGTACGCCCGTTTCGCGGATTGGCAATGGGAGCCGTCTCCTGCTCCGTGGAAGCGCTCATTTCAAAGTCCGTTGTGCGAATAATGCGGAAACACTAAAGACGTTCGAGCGAACGCCTACAATTTCCAGCTGTCGCAGACGAATAAGAATAATCACAACCATGGGCGGGGTGGGTCTTTCCTTCGTTGGGGGTTGGAGGAGGCCTATTTGAACAATGGTTTCCGAGCCCCATTCAAATCTCACAGCGCCCATGGTTGTGGCGGAGTGGCCAGCGGTTACAAACATCGAAATAAACTGTCTAGCTTCAGTATATATCGTGTTCCCATCAAAAGGCAAATATATCATTTATATACATGCATATGTATCAGGCGGTGCCGCAGCAAACAAGGGAAAACTCTCAATTCTAACTTGTTGAGGTAAGTGGAAAATAAATAGCACAACATTTTGAGAGTTTATAAAACATCGTTTTGTTTTTTTAAATTATTTACATTTATATTTTTGACAACGACGTCTCAAGTGTAAATATGGAATCCGGGGAACTCCAACACGACACTGAAAAATCTGAAAAAAAAGATGACTCAGTTCGAGGAGGCTTTGTTAAAAGCCATTAAAAATCAAACGGAAGAGCTCGAGAGCATCAATATAAGCATTTCTAGCCTTTATATGGTGGATGTATGAAATGGCAAACACTTTGGTGCGGATCGAGAAAAAACATCATAAAAATAATGGAATTAAAATAAATACAATATCAAATGTCCTAAAGTTGTATTTTTTTTTTATAAACTTGTCTAGGGTTATGGTTCTTACGGCTAAATTACGGCAGCTGAAAATACATAATTGCTTTTCACTTATTCAGTAGTCAATTTATGAAATTTAAACCCGGAACCACCGACGGATGACAAAGCGAATGAATGATAAGCCATCAGAGGGTATATATAGTAAGTGGTTAATTGGTCGCCGTTCTAAAGAATTGATAATAAAATATTGCTCTCTAGAGTAGATAATGGAGGGTATTTCTCAAGATATTTTTCATATAAAAGACGAGGTACAATCGGGCCATTCTTCAAAATCAGAAAGTAATATCCGCCATGAAGACTCTTCAAATCGTGCTCGTACTTTCGGCCATTTTCGCCGTTGCCTTCGCGGCCAATGCCTCCTGGGGTACTAAGCTATCCAGCAGCAAGCTGGCCAGCACCCAGAACGTGACCATTCATAAGAAGGCTAATGCCTATGTAGACGCACAAGTTGTTTTCCCTGTGAACGTAAGTCTTTTCAGTAATTTATTTTCGGTTAAAGAGTATCTTATTTATTCTTGATCTCACACAACACAGGGCCAGACCAACACCAAAATCATTCGTTTTATCAGCGTCACTGACCGATTCACCAACAGCTCAGGACCCACTGCCACCCTGTGGTCAGGTGGTCCGGGATACACCCACGCCACCATCCAGTTCAAGAGTCAGTATGCCCAGGGTATTAACACTACCACCCTTATCTACACGGACGCCTAAACTTGTGGAGTTTTTAGAGAATTATGTGGAACAGAAGCCTAAAAGCATAGACAAAATATCAATTTAATCGAAATGATATTGAAACAAAGCTTAAAATAGATTCAAAGTGTTAATAAAAAGTTCATCTGTGTATATAATTGGTTCTTTTGCAACCCAACCAACTCTGTCTAACCATATAAACCACTTAAAAGGGAATATTCCAACTGGAGGCGAGACTTCGGCCGTAAAGGGATGATGTAGTAGATAAGAAAGCTCTCCAGTTTTCGTCACAGTCGACTCGGTGTCCCTCCGTCGATCCAGACATCCTGTTTCCTCTATTTTGTCCGTTTTTATGTATTCCCAAAAACACAACAAAAGTTTCAACGCCCGCCAGAGGTGGGAAAATCACCCCATTAGTTTTTAGTATTTATCATTTTTTTATTATCAGCTACTCGCCGCTATCGATAACGTCATGGATGTTTTGCTATCGGACCGAACGTGTTGCGGGAAAAAATTATTAAAATATTTTTTTAATATTAAAGCATTTTTGTAGAAATATAATTGGCAATTACCACACTGATTGTTCCGATCAGTTGTCGGAGTTCATTTAGGCAAATAAAATAGATTAAACTTAAAATTTGGTTTTTAAATTAGCTGAGCATTTTTTTAATACTCAATTGAATTTTTTATTTAATTCTTCGATAATCCTAAGTATCAATAAACCAGAACAACAGAGTGACCAAGAAAAATATCAAAAAACATAAAAAACAAATATCGCGATTTCGATATTTGGGCAACAAAAAAATGTCACGATATAAATATATCATTTAAACAAAAAATATCGATATTTTGATATATTATTAACAACCCTAGTTGCGGTTTGTTATTATATTCTTTTGAGGAAATAATAAGTTAAAATAGATATATAACATAGTTAAGGATATATAGAAAGTTATATTAGCACCGTGAGATGGCTTCCATAATACCGAAAAGTAAGCATACGTTTTTTACGGAGTATTTTACACATTTCCCGGCTTTGGGATGTTGTGTAACTGCCTTGTTGCTACATATTGTTATAATAATATTCTTTAATTACGGTATTTAAATATTTAGACCTTCCGCTGGTCAAGATTAGTACTCCGGCGCTGCAGTTCCTGCGCTTTCGTGGCAAGATCAACATACAGCGACCCAAGGAGCCGCACTACGAGCGCGCTCGGGTGATTGCAGTGACGCAGCCCAAGTATCCAGAGCCACCGAAGGCCAGGACTTGCTTTAGAACGCGGGCGGAGCGCACGCAGCAGCAGCTGGAGAACCCTTACAACGAGATCATAGCGCGCGAGGTACGCAACTGGCTGGACCACTCCAAGCTGGTGGCCATTTTCCACCTGAACTCTATCACCGCCGACGAGATCTTCCGCGTTCGCGTCCAGCTGCACAAACAGAACCTGCACCTCAAGTCCTACGGCCGCAAGATCATCGGACAGGCGGTGGAGGGCACTCGTTACGAGGCCATTCTGCCGCTATTCCACTCGAATCATTGCATCATCTTTTCGCCGAACCAGCAAAAGATTTCCACTCTGCTGAAGATCACGCGGAAAGTGCCGCAGATGGTACTGCTGGGCGGAATCGTGGAAGAGACCCTGCTGAGCAGGAACGAGCTCATGGCCTACGCCCAAATGCCTGGCCTGCAGGCGGCGCAGGCGCAACTAGTTCAGACCCTTAACCAGGCAGCTGGTCACCTCGTTCAGCAGCTGCAGGCGCATCAGAACAGCTTTGTGCAAGTGCTAGATGTCCATGCTAAGGGCGAAGGTAACAAGAATGGCGCAGCGGACGAGGAGACCCAGGAGTAAAAACCCTGTTTGTGTTAAATAATATAAAAAGCGAAATCAAAGTATTGTCTCTTTTGTGTCTTTCTCTTCTACTAAACTATAGATTCTACAAATTGGTTAACTACTGCGGCACGACCTAAACACATGCCTTTTATGACTAGAGAGATTGCACTTTCCGAACATCTGCTGGAATGATGGCGTCAGTTCGATGGCACCGCTCACGAGCTGATCGCGGCGGTGTGCTGCTGGTGCCAGCGCTGCCTGCAATTGTAGGCCAGATTGGCCAGGGCCTCCGCAGCGTCCAATTCGTCCTTGTGATGGAGCATCCAATTGTCTCCCCGAGAGTTCGCGGCATCGTTGTAAAACATCAGCTGGCTCTGCCCGTTCCCTACGCTGCTCTTATGCCTGAAAGCGACAGAGTTTTTAAATCCAGATTCTTTAAAATATCTCCAATGCTGCTACCTGGTCGAGTTCCACTCGATGTGATAGTTACTTCTGTCCGGCGTGAACTTGGCCGCGCTCTCCAGCCACTTGTTGAGTTGGGCCCCCGGCTGGGGTTTATTGATGACGTTCTCTTCAGTGGAACTATCCCGCAGGTACTTCTCCATCATCTGGTGCTTGTACTTAGCTCTGCCCACCACCGTCGTGGTCATACATATCCGTCCGGACAGCTCCTCGGTAGACTCAACAAAGAAGTTTGGCTTATATTGTGACGTGGAGTCGTTGTGGGCGTTGCCATCGCTGCCGGTGCTGTGGCTGGACAACCCGTCATCGTCATCATCGCCTTCGTCTTCGAAATCGTCATCATCTCCAGCAGGACACGAGCGCATTTCCTCCTCCCAAATACTATCCTCCGACGAGATGCTGAACTGTTCCACATTGCCCTTTGCATTGTGATTGTAGTTCTTGATCAGATGTCCCCACGACTTCTTGGCCTTCTCGCGCTCCGAGTTTTTCAGCTTCCGCCGCCAGTTGGCGAACCAATTACAGATCTGCGTGTAGGTCAGTCCCGTATCCCCAGCCAATTGCTTCTTTTCCTCCCGGCTGGGGTAGGGATTCTCCCGACGCCGGATCAGCCAGTCTTTGAGCATCCTCTTGATATCAGGCGTAAATAGGCGTTTGGCGGCTCGCGTTGCCGGCTGCAGTTCATCCTCCGGTGGCCAGGCGCGTCTAAAAATGTTTGCAAATCAAATGGTTTTATTTATTTATCGTTCATTTAATGCATCTTAATCTAAAGAAATTATTCTCAGTTAAAAGAAACGTTTCTTTAATTCGAAATCCTATTGACCGAAATATAGTGCATTATTTTCTGTAACTGGTAAATAATTCCGTGCTTATAAGAAACCCACCTGCTGTGACGACGATTGCGCTTGGGCCGCGATGACTTCTCCATGGCGTTCTGAAAGGAATTGAAAGATAGAGCAGATCTGGCACGATATCATAATAATGAAGACAATCATTTTAAAAATACCCTGTAAGTCAATTTAATTTCAAAACTGTTTGTGGGTGGTGCTATTTCTGGCCCACGGATTTTCATGTTTTTTGGCTCCGTTGCTTGTTTTCATTTTATTTTCTCACCGAAACAAATATTTAGGCTTTGTCACCGCAAACGAGAGAGCATAGCGAGTGGGAGATTTGAATATCAGAAGAGAGTCTTCTCCCATCAGAACTAGGAATCTGTTAAGGGTCTCGTCTTTCCATCCCAATTCGCTTAAATGTCAAGCTGTGTGCGTATGTTTTCATGTTTTTCTATTCCACTTAACCTCTTGGTGTGGAAATTCATTGATAAAACTGGCGAATCATGTTTTCCACCGACTGATATATATTTCTGTATGCTTATATATAGATCTTATGACACTGGCTGGGTGTTTACGATTCGCAGCTTATTTTCACTCTCGTGACCCTTAAATGACACTTAAAATATGTGTTTATCCGGCTGGAAAATCTTGGTAAAAGTTTAAATGCTTTGAGGATGCATCACTTTTATTGACACTAGCAGGCAATTATATTAAAATTAACACTAACATTATATAATCAAACATAACACCATTGACTTGTTCTGTTTTTTTTTTTATGTTTTTAAAATGTATATGGTTTCAAAGTTTATCCTTATGCTCTCAAAAAAAAAAAAAAATACCCACCTGTAAATATTCTGTCTATATTTTTCGATTATGTTTTGTTATTTTTATAAAATTCTCAATTAAAGAATCCTTGTGCTTCCTTCGACGTTTCGTGCCAGACTGAACATCCAAAAGAATGTTTTTCAGAGACCCGAAGAGGGGCACTTTTAATCTATTTACAAAATACTGCTAGATATGTATGTTTATTTTAAAACAATTCTTTCTCGGGAGAACTCTTGCGAATTACTTTCGCTCTCGATGCCCCCAGTCATTGGGGGTGTGCAGCCAGTGTGGTTGATGATGAGTTGAGACGGTGGCCATGACGTGCTTGAATTTAAATTGTGTCGCAACTCATTGCTGAAACACAACAATTAGCGTTTTAATGGCGCAAACAAAGCTCTAAATAGATCAAGTATCTGATAATAGCTTTGAGAGTTTTGACATTTTCCGTGTTCGGTAGAATTAATTATGTCCTATTGATTACTTTTGAAGCTTGCTTAATAGTTTATTGAGTGATGATGAACACTATAGTGGTTCTATTTATTTGCATATATATATATACAATAAATTAATTATCACCTGGTGATCTTTCGAAAGTTTACAATTCTTAAATTCAAAAAATCCGTTATCGGGCGCAGAACTACCAGATCGGCGTGTCAAGTGTGCCCAGCGTTGTCGACCAATCCGCATTGCGAAATTAGATTCGGTATTATTTAGCGCTTTCCGAGCAACAATTGTTTATATCTGAAACGTAATAATAATTGAAATACGAATTAATTGAAAGCTAATCCACGGGCAGCCATGAACGAATCGGTGCGCTACGACCGTTGTCACCAGGTGCAGCTGGGCGTTCACAGCGAGGTGCAGGCGTGCGCCGCCGCCGAGGAGGATCAAAGTCTGCCCACTCAGGGTACGGGTACCGTAAGTGTCGTCGATCTTTTTTTTTTATTGTGCAGTCCCTGACTCATTTATTGTTATTGTTCGTTCGCATCATTATGTGTCGCCAGATCCTCTTCACCCACGACGGTGTGCTGCTGAAAAAGGCCAGCGCGGAGCACATGTCGGACCTGAACACCAGCGGTTCCCTGTCGCTGGTGGAGTACTCATCGTCGGAGCTGCCGCGTCGGCGACTGCTGCTGGAGTGGCAGCCGAACGACAGCATCATGATAGCAGACGACAGCCAGGACCAAGGCGACTGGGCTCTTGTGGATAGGATATCGGGCAGAACGCGCACCACATCCGAGTGTCGTGCCTTCAACACAAAGCCCAGTGGCGGGGGCAGCGGCGGGGCGGCCCGCGCCCGCATTATGCGCGCCCAGCTGGACGACCTGCAGTCCGTGGAGGTACGTCATCGCGGCCAGACCATACGATTTATGCGCAAAGGTAGCGGCGGCCTGCACAGCGAGTACTTCTTTCAGCACGGCAACGCAGACCTCTTTGTACGCTCCATGCGCGATCTGCACTTCATCGAGAGCAACGGCAACGAGGAGTACACCATCCTGACCACCGAGAACCAGAAGCTAAAAAAGACCTTTGCTGAACTAGACATTGGCCAAATTAAGTCCAGCCACTTGCCGCGCGAAAGCTGGCTGCCCAACAAGCTGGCTGGCTTCCTCGGCAACATTCCCGACTACGTGCAGCCGCCGTTTCAGCGCTCACCCAAATCCCGCCCCGGTTCGCTCATCGCCGGCGAACGGCAGACCTCACCAGACAACTATCAGATCATCGGCTTAAGCGGCAGCACAAACAGTGCTTGCTCGTCGAACGGCCAGAGCCGTGGCGGGAGTGCGGACAAATCGCCGGCGGACAGCGAGCTGGAGAACTTGGAGAAAATGGTGAACAACTTGCCGGATCGCCAGCGTGTAGAGCGAGGTAAGTTGTGTTTCTAAGGGAGGGTTTCTAAGGGAGAACTTTAATAATCGTTCTTGGCTTGAATTTGTTTCTTTTTGCAGGCTTGCCTCTCACCGAAGCGCAGTGGCTGGAATTCCAAATGCCAGACGGCCGCATCTCGGACAGCGATCGCATCCGGGAGCTCATCTTTCGCGGTGGCATTGTGCACAGTCTACGACCAGAGGTGTGGAAATTCCTGCTCAATTACTATCAGTGGTCCGACACCCAGGTGGAGCGCATTGAGCGACGGAAGCAAAAATCGGTGGAATACTACAATATGAAAGCCCAGTGGCTGGCCATGACGACGACCCAGGAGGCTAACTTCACCGGGTATCGTGAGCGCAAGTGCCAGATCGAGAAGGATGTAAAGCGCACCGATCGCACACTGCAGTTCTTTGCCGGCGAGGACAATCCGAATCTGTCGCTGCTGCAGGGCATCCTCATGACTTACGTGATGTACAACTTTGACCTCGGCTACGTCCAGGGCATGTCAGACCTGCTGGCACCCATACTGGAGATGCAGGTTAACGAGGTGGACGCCTTCTGGTGCTTCGCGGGCTTCATGGAGCTGGTACTGACCAACTTTGACATGGACCAGGCGGGCATGAAGACTCAGTTTGCGCAGCTCCGTCGGCTAATCGAGTTCGCCAATGCCCCGCTGTTCCACTATATGCGTTCCCATGACTCGGACAACATGTACTTTTGCTTCCGCTGGCTGATCGTTTGGTACAAACGGGAGCTGAGCAACGAGGATGTCCTCCGGCTGTGGGAGTGCCTCTGGACCCGCCTGCCCTGTCCCAATTTCCACCTGCTCTTCTCGGTGGCCATTCTCGATCAGGAGACGAGCGTTATTATCGACAGTCGGTATGAGTTCACGGAAATTCTGAAGCATGTTAACGAATTAGCCGGCCACATCGATGTGCAAAAAACACTGGAGATCGCCGAGGCCATATATCTGCAGCTCAAGGCTTCGGAAACGCTGCCCAACGACATACGGGCTATCATCGGCGAGCCCCTGTTGCCGCCAAAAGCCAGAGGTGAGGAGATTGATGCAGCCGCAGCTGTGGATGATGAGACGGCATACTCGGACGATGGCTTCGACGAGCTGGTGCGAGAGCTAACGCCGGAGGAGAAGTTGCGCCAGCAGGCACTACTGGAAGAGGCGTGCGAGCGCTCGCTCTTCCTGCAGTACCATTAACGAACGCCTTGGAGGAATCGGGGAAGACGACAAACCAAAAGCCCTTAGCGCAAATCACGCTGCTCACTGTGGGATCCTTGGGCAAAAAAGATGATTCTGTTGAGGGATGCCAATCAATCAAATTATTCGAAAAACATTAACTAAATTGGCCGGTATCCTTTCGTAAAGTTTTAGTTGCTTAAAAGTGCCTCCCCAACAGACATCTTCTTTGTGCAATTAAGTGGGGCAGCGTTGTTATTATCTTAGACTCTAAGACTCAAAGTTTACTACCGCATCGAAAGCGAAGCTAAGCTAGCCAAGTGCTTTAAACTCTGCTGATACACAGTTTTATATATATATTGTATATTATACATATTTGTACGTTTTTTGTATTTATTGTAAGTTTTATCCCAAACCCTGGAACCCAAACCCGAGCCCAAAGCCCCACACCCTCCTTTGGCTCCCCTTAAACAAGGCTATTAATGATTTAAATTAGACTCAATGGAGTTTGAGATTTGGTAACCTTGCTTTTTTTAATTATCCAAAAATTCCACATGTGCAGCTTTTGTTGTTCCTTTTCCAAGTTTACACTCATTTACTGTGAATACAAACATCGATATACGAACATACACCACATACACAAAAGTACATACATACATTTGAAATGCGTAGTAAAAGTATCTAAAAATAAAACACCCGATTGCACTCACTATAATTGAATGGTGTTTTGTTCTTAATTAGTTTTAAAAATGGGGTAATTTTCAGTTTTTTAAAGATGTCACGGGTCAACAGCACTCACTGATAAGGCTTGAATTCATGTCACACGAGTTGAAATGTGTCTTTCATGCTACGACTGCATGGATCGAAGGCTCTGACTGCGCCATGCATGTAATAATAGTTCGGAATATTCTATTACTGCGCCACGTCATAATTTGGGCAAAATTCCAGTGCAAATTGTTCCCCGTTCCCATTTCAAATATCAGGCGAACAGAATCAGCAGAAGGTCGATTCCGAATGCATTTGCTGATGTGATGACGTCATTGGCAAAACAAATTGTTCTTCTGTTTTTGGCTGCTGCTTACTCAGAGAGGGCAGTATTTCATGGGCTAAGGGGAGGGGGGATGGCTGCTCTTTACTCAGAGAGAGAAAGAGAAGGATGGCTGCTGTTTACTCTGAGAGTGCAGTACTCGAGCAATGGGCGGGAAAGAGATAGCAACATTACAAAATTGACCCGCCGTCGACCTGCTGCTGCGTTCTGTTCGCCTGGTACATGAAATCCCAGAATTAAGAAATTTGTACTGCGCCACGTCATAATTTGAGCAAAATCCCAGTACAAATTGTTCCCCGTTTCCATTTTAAATACCAGGCGAACAGAATCAGCAGAAGGTCGATTCCGAATGCATTTGCTGATGTGATGACGTCATTGGCAAAACAAATTGTTCTTCTGTTTTTGGCTGCTGCTTACTCAGAGAGGGCAGTATTTCATGGGCTAAGGGGAGGGGGGATGGCTGCTCTTTACTCAGAGAGAGAAAGAGAAGGATGGCTGCTGTTTACTCTGAGAGTGCAGTACTCGAGCAATGGGCGGGAAAGAGATAGCAACATTACAAAATTGACCCGCCGTCGACCTGCTGCTGCGTTCTGTTCGCCTGGTACATGAAATCCCAGAATTAAGAAATTTGTACTGCGCCACGTCATAATTTGAGCAAAATGCCAGTGCAAATTGTTCCCCGTCTCCATTTCAAATACCAGGCGAACAGAATCAGCAGAAGGTCGATTCCGAATGCATTTGCTGATGTGATGACGTCATTGGGATGGCTGCTCTTTACTCAGAGAGAGAGAAGGATGGCTGCTGTCTACTCTGAGAGTGCAGTACTCGAGCAATGAGCGGGAAAGAGATAGGAATATTAAAAAATTGACTCGCCGTCGACCTGCTGCTGATTCTGTTCGCCTGGTACATGAAATCCCAGAATTAAGAAATTTGTACTGCGCCACGTCATAATTTGAGCAAAATGCCAGTGCAAATTGTTCCCCGTCTCCATTTCAAATACCAGGCGAACAGAATCAGCAGAAGGTCGATTCCGAATGCATTTGCTGATGTGATGACGTCATTGGGATGGCTGCTCTTTACTCAGAGAGAGAAAGAGAAGGATGGCTGCTGTCTACTCTGAGAGTGCAGTACTCGAGCAATGAGCGGGAAAGAGATAGCAATATTACAAAATTGACTCGCCGTCGACCTGCTGCTGCGTTCTGTTCGCCTGGTACATGAAATCCCAGATTTGAGAGATTTGTACTGCGCCACGGCAGAATTTGGTCATTGGCATTGGTCCAGTGGTTGTCAAACTGTATTTCGGACAGCTTACGCAGCCCAGTACTTGTAAAACTTTATTTTTTGGCAGCTCGTCTGGTCGAGTTCCTGTCAAACTGTAATCTATATTTAGAGGCCTCCCCCAAAAGTATGCTTTACTTGACCAGGCGAGCTGCAAAAATAGTTTTACAAGCACTAGACCAAAGCATATTAAAGCATACTTTTGGGACAAGCCTTTAAATGTAGATAATCTATTAGCCCATTTAAAAATACAGATTCTTTTGTAATTTTTGAAATTTATTTTCATTTTATATTTATTTATTTATCATCAAATATCAATAGTTGATGCTTGCTCGGTTGTTGTTGTTGTTATCTGCTGTGTTGCGGTTGCTTCCTCTGGTTATTGTTGTTCTGCAGTTCCATATATCATAATTTTAATTAAGATTTATACTTACAAGTTAAGTGTAATGCAATATATGTATGTTTTTGTCTCATTTTTAGTGTGTGTGTGTGTGTGTTGTGTGTGTGATTTGCTCTCTCGTTGAGTGTGAAAATAATAAAAAACCATAATTGTCGTTTACAATTAGTCGCAGCATCTTGACCCATCAAATCATATTCCTTCGATCAGGTCAGGTCAATTACACAGTAAAAATTGATTTAATTAAAAAGTTAATATATATATTTTTGTCGCTTAAGTGTGTGTATGCTCTTTTATAAGGGAATTTCTGATTAAAAACACATACAATTGGACAAAACTGGACGCTTTTCACTAATTAATTACAAAAATAAAAATTATACAAATTACACGCAGCTTTCTCAGGGGGGCGGGGGGCACACAGAGACAGGACAGAGAGAGTAAATACAACATAGTGAGGAGGTTATGAGAGAATACATAATGTGTGTGGTGTGTGCCTTCCTTACAATATGCTTGTATATGTTTAGGTGTATATTAAAAACGTTAAGCAATGCGAGAGCCATTTATAAAGATTATATAAATTATGTACAGGTATCGTATATATATATATATAGACACGTTGCTTTTGTTTGTGTGTGTGTGTGTGTGAGAGTGTGAGGAAACCAAATTATTATATTTTGTGTCTCTATTATTAAAACATTTCTTGTGGTTGCAATAATTTAAACGAATACGCCGGATGCAGCAGCATGCTTCTCTCAATTACAATTAAATTATAAGCGCTTTCTTTAAATTATGTTCCGTAATTGTATAAATATATTCTGCAGAGGCTGGGAAAATGATTTGGAAACGAGCTCAGGATTTAAAGCAGCAGTTTTGAAACTCGTAAGTCCAGATCATCGTCTATTGAGTGCGCGACAACGGAAGCAGCTCCTCTCCCGCCCTCCGCAGGGCCAGACAGTTGTTGCAGCAGGTGTCCGAGCCCCGCAGAAGGGGGATGGTGTGCGGCGTACGCTCCTCTCTGCGCGCCATCTCCATTTATATATATATATATATATATATAGTTTAGTTTATATATATCATGCTTCCTTAGACTTTACACAACTTTAAGCTTAAGGGTTCCAACTCCTAGTGGCAACAGTTTCGCCTCGACCGCGTTTGCATCTGCATTTGCATCTCTATGATCTCCGTCTTCACCTTCTTTTCTTTGTGTTTCTTGTTATTTATCTTGATTCTTTGCTTCGCCTGTTGTTGTCCAGTAGTGGCTCCTGCTCCTCCTGGTTTCAGAGAAGGCGCCGCCGCCTCATCGTGCTAGCGCTGGCGCTCGGATCTGCGCAATACTCATTCATTCCGCTCCTCGGCACCTGACTCGCTGCCAGCCGATAGATTTAGCGTGCTGGCATCCGCCGAGGAGCGTGTGTGCCGAGTTGATCTCAGCTCGCGTCGCTTCTCAGGCGGTTGTCCCTCTACCGCTGAACCAGGTGCCGCTGCTCCCTGCTCGTTGCCCGAAGACCGCGGTCGCTTCAGCCGATTCGAGGAACGACGATTCTCTTCGGCAGCAGCAGCGGCAGCAGCAGCGGCAGCCGCAGAACTCGTTGAGGAACCGCTCAGATTGGCCACTGACCCGGCTCCTGCTGTGTCCAAATCCTCTACGCTACCGCCATGACTGCTTCCTGGAGCAGGAGCAGCCGCCGCTGATGATGGCTTCTTGAGTATGGGTTGAATGATCAGTTCGTCGGCCTCCTCGTATGGTGGCGGCAGTTTTGCCGCATCCGCCGCATTGGTGATGGTAAGCGAAATGCGCGACTCGGAGCGCTCGGAACGCTCGCTGCTGGTGCTCGCTCCGCTACTTATTGGCGGCGCTATTGTTATCGTTGTTTGACTCGGCAGATTGGCCGCCAAGCCGGCAGCTGCAGAGGAGCTGCCCGATCCGCCAGAGGCGTTCAGCGGTGTGAGGGTAACCTTATCCTGCTGCTGGTCGCCCCCAGACATGGGCGCTGGGGTCGAACTGCTGGAGCTACTGCCGCCCCGCAGACTCTTCTCGATGCTGCTCATGCTGGCTCCCAGGTTGAGGGGCAATCCGGCTGCCATGGCCGCAGCGGCCAGTTCCTCCTTCGACGGATGCATTTCACTGCGCGATCGCTTGGACTTTTGCTGCTGCTGGTGCTGTTGCTCGGCATCCAAGGCGGCAGCATAGGCAGCCGCCGCTGCATTCGCCGAACTGGAGGTGGACGACGATGCTGAGGAGGTGGGTATCAACGAGATGCCCGATCCCAGGCCCAGAGTCTTGGTATAGTAATCCATTTGTTGCTTGAAGGCGTCCTGTTCTCGCTGTCGCTTCGACGAAGAGCTGCTGCCTGACGAACCGCCTCCTCCACTTGATCCTCCGGCCGAGCCTCCCGTTAGTCCCGCCAAACTGGCCAGAGAGCCAGGACCACTCAGCGGAAGGGATCCACCGGCAGCGGCCATCGCCTGGGCGGCCATTTCCGCCAAGAAGGCCTGCGAAAAGTCACTGGACATGCCCGGGATCTGTGGCAGTTGGGCTGCCGCCGCTGCAGCTGCCGCTGCCGCTGCTGCTGCAGCTGCTGATGACGACTTGGAGTTCTTGCTGGAGGCTGAGGATGAGCCCCCAGTATTGGAGCTGGACGATGTCGAGGGCATTTTGCCCTGCGAGAATGCCTGCAGGGCGGCCAAGTCCGTGGGCAGGGCGCCGCGTGCGAGACTCTCGAACCACTTTTGCTGCTCCTTGGCCTGAGCATTCGCCTCATTCACCTGCTGCTGGCTGCTGCTGCTGCTCCTCTTGCTGCCGCTGCTGGTGGCACTGCTTGAGGAGGCGCCGCCCGCGGTACCCGACAGCGGTGGCATGCCCAAGGAGCTCATGAGGCGTGTGGCCTGCGCCAAGTCCATGTTGCTCATGCGGCTGAGGGACTCGAGAAGGTGCGGATCAGCTCCTGGCATAAGCAGGCTGCTTAGCTGCGCCATATCCGCCGCTGTTGGCGTGGTCTGCGCTTGGCTCCTGCTGCTTGAAGATTGCCTTCCGCGGCCCGACGAGGAGGACGAGGGTGTTGTTACTGTGCTGGCGCCGCCCCCGCCACCCATGCTGGCCATGGCATTCATGAGGCTGGCCGCGGCTGAGGCCGAGGCATTCCTCGACTGGTTCGACTTGGACGACTGCGATTGGTGCGACTTGGACTGCGTGGAGCTGGTGTTTGAGGCGGACGAGGTGGCGCCGCCGTTCAGCAGGTTATACTGCTGCGCCAGCTGGTCATAGGCGGAGCCCAGACCGCTGGAGCCCAGGGAGTACGGATTGAGTCCGCCCAGACCCATGGGTGGGTACAGCAGCGAGGGATTGGGGAAGAGGAACGGAAAGCCGGCGGCCAGTTGTTGCGATGCGGATGCCGCTGCATTCTTGCCTCCAGCTCCCCCACTGCCGTTACCGCCTCCTCCCGATGATCCGCCTCCGCTACTGGCGCTTATTGCCGCAGCCAGTTGAGCGGCTTCATTCTGCGCCTGCTGTTGGGCCGCCGCCGCTGCCGCTGCCTGCTGCTGCTGTTGTTGCTGTTGCTGCTTCTTCTTGCTGGCTGAGGAGGATGAGGCGGCCGACGACGACTGCCCCTGACTCTTGCCGGAACCCGCTCCGCCGGCTGAACCAGTCAAACCGCCAAGAGTTGGTCCGGCAGCAGCCATGAGCGCAGCCAGCGACTGGGTGTCCATTCCAGCTAAATTACCCAATCCTCCCATGCCCGCAAGACTGGCAAACAGGTTCATGTTGTTCAGGTTTCCGAGTCCCGGGATATTGCCCATGCCAGGCATTCCGCCAAAGGACATGGACAACAGCGGATTCTTGGGATCAAAGGCAGCGAGCGGATTCTTTGGATCGAAGGCCCCTAGTCCCGGAAGATTTGCCAACAAACTGGGATTTAAGCCTGCCAGCGAGCCAAATTGCAGGGCCGCTTGGTCGAGAGCCGCGGCAGCTGCAGTTTGCTGGTTTCGTGATGACTTTTTCGATGATCCTCCTCCCGCCGGCGACTGAGCGGCGACGGATGATTGTTGCTGCTGCTGCTGTTGGGTGTGCGACGAGGAGGAGGCGTTACTCGAGTTGGACGATGGGCGCCCGCCGTGGGACTTGACTGCCGGCGAACCGTAGGCACTATCCATGGAGGAGGATGCGGGCTTGGGCGATGGCGCTGACATGGGATTCTGCATCTGTTCAAGCCACTTGGGATCCACCTCATAATTGGGATTCTCCGTGAGCCTGAAAGGGGGGTTTAAGAGTTAAGAGACCATACTTAAAATATATTAGCTATTTGAGACTCACCATTGCATGAGGCGCTTGAGCTGCGGCGCCTTGTTGCCGCCCAGACGCTTGCCCGTCTGCTTGTTGATCACGGGCACCGGTTCCTCGCCAGTCAGATTCTGCGGACCAGCGGCCATCGAGTGTTGCTGCTGCTGTTGTTGCTGTTGCTGCTGCTTCTGCATCTGCGAGGCGCTCGAGCCGCTCTGCTGACGATTGGAGCGCCGACTGTTGGAACCACTTGCTCCGCCACTGCCGCCAACGTAATCAATGCTGAGCTGGTCGCCCAGGGGACTGGTCATGTCCGACAGCCACTTGTTCACCTTGACGTCGTGCGGCGAGTTGGTGGCGGCGGCCGAGGAGGAGAACTTGGGACTAAGCTTCATGGCCTGCTCCATCTCGGCCAGCATGTTCTCGTAGGCCTTGCGCTGGGCGGGCGGCAGGAACTGCATCATCTTCTGTTGCTGCTTGAGGAAAGTCTGCGGATCGGTGGCCATGGTCTGGGCCAGCAGGGCGTTCAAACTGTCTTTGGATGAGAGACCGCCCATGGCCATGTTCTGCAGGGCGCTCAGGCCGCTGCCTCCGCCGCTGTTGCCGCTGGCCGATGAGCTTCCGCCGGCGCCGGTTCCGCCGCTTTTGGATTCTGCAAAAGAAATAAAAGAAAATGGATACTCAAGATTAGTCAAGAAATCTTTGGAATGGCTGCCCGTCCTCAGGCGGCGGGGATAGTAAAAAGTAAAAGCGCAGAGACTCCAACTCACTTCCGGGCACTGTGGTCACAGTGATGGTGAATGGTTTCTGATTCATTTGCTGCTGGCTCGTCGAGGATTGCAGATTGGCCGGCGTCACTGAGACGCTGGGCGGAATCTGTGGCTTCTTCGACGACGACGATGACGATGGCAGCGAGGGATCGGGGAAGGTCTTTTGCTCCTTGGCAGCCGACAAACCCAGCACAATCTCGTCCAGCTTCTTGCGTTTCTTCTCCTTGCCAATCACGGGTTCCTCAATAGTCTAAAATAATGCAAAGGAAATAAACGAAAGAGGGTTATATTGGGTTCATACTAAAAGTCGATATAAAAATCCGATTTGTGGGATAAATAGATAAACGATTTTAAAAATCGGAAATTAATTAATCTTTTGGTATTACTTACACAATTGTTCTTCTTCATAAGCTTGTTGAGCGTGTCATCCAGCTTGCTCTTGCTGCCGCCCATCGAAGGGAAGGCGGAGCTCAGGGCCGCATGTACGCTGGACTTTTTGGAGGGCATGGAGAAGTCCTGCACCTCGCTCAAATCAATGGCTCCGGCACTGGAGGCAGACTTTAGTATCTCCGTCATGTTCATCTTGGGCAGGCTGCTGCGGACAAAAGGTTTACAGAAATTAATATTTCATTCTTCTCCTACGACTCCTCGTGTAATCTCAGACACCCACCTTGAGGATAGATCCATTGGTGCGCCCATCGAGGGCGGCGGCGTCTTAAGCGCCGGTACAGCTGGCTTGCTAAACTGTCCCGAGGATTGGCGAGACAGCGAGGCATGCTGGTGCGCCGGCGGCGGTTGCATGCCACTCAGGGCAGCCGACGAAGAGCTTCCGCCTCGTCCGCGACCAGAGGAACCGCCACCAGTCAAGGCCTCCATATTGGCAATCTCGCTCTCCCAGTCCTTGGGAGCCACTGTAAAAGGCAGAAAACACAACGTTAGTTTGCGAAACGCTATCAGGATCTGCGGCACACTTACTTGTCGAACTGTTGAGCAAAGCGTGCAGCTTGGCCCTCTCCGTTTCCACATCGATGGCAATGTGTCGCTTCCGCTTCTTGCCCACTCCCGATCCACTGCCGGCATTGGGCACATTTAGGCCACCGCCGATGCCGGCTGATGAGACCGATGACGCGGCACTTGCCGCACTCAGCGACATGCCCGGCAGCAGGGAGGACAGAGAGGTGGCATTGCCACCGGCTGCAGCTGCTGCTACGGCAGCTGCCACTGCGGCATTGATGCTGTTGGCATCCAAACCGGGCAAAGTGGGGGTGGACTTCGATTGACTGCCTGTCACCTGGGAGCCGGCGGAGGATGCCGAACTAGCGGCCACCTGTTGCATCTGCGAAGCCTGCAAATGCTTCGTTACGCCCTGGTCCGTGGTGATCGTAATCACATCGGGGGTTGTCGAGCGACGCTCCAGGCTGCTCAGATGGGGAATCGACTCGTGGAGGGCGATACTCAGATCGGTGACGCCTCCCTTGCAGCTGGCAAAGGCACTGTACTTGATGTCCACCGGCCACTTGCCACCCTCCACACAGGCCACAATGTGGGCAATGCGGCGTTCCAAGGCAAAGTCCTTGAACCAGCGAATCATGCACATCTCCAGCTTGGGCTTCTCCAGCTTTTGTTGCTTCACAGCCGCCGGTTGGATGACCTCAAGATCGGGGAAGCGGGCCTTGAGCTCAGCCGCCTGCTTCTTGCACTCCTCTTCGACGGCCTTCTCCTTTTCCTTCATCACCTCGTCGTCGTCGGGATCCGAGGGTCCGGCCACCAAATCAAGTATCTCCTGATCGTTGGCTGGCTTCTTCTTGGGATAAACTGTCTCGGCTTCTGATGCTGCTGATTCAGGTTTCTCCTCCTTCTCCTTGGCTGGCTCCTTGGCATCTTCTTTAGATTCCTCTTCTGGCTTCTCTTCGACAGTCTTTGTAGCAGCCTTGTCTGCTTCGGTTTCCTTTTCCGGCGCTTCCTCCAATTTGTCAGCCGGCTTCATCTCTTCGACCTTAGCGGCGGTTTCGACATCGTCAATTTTAGGTGCCTCTTCGTCAGCGGGAGCACTATCTGCTGACTTCTCCTCTCCCGAAGATTTCTTCTCCTCGGTTTCAGTAGTCTGTTTCACAGGAGAGACGTGTGCTTCCGTTTCCTTCTCCTCACCATTTTCAGATATGGCTGGCTGCTCCTCATCAACCTCCATTTTATCGTCGTTGGTCTTGGGTTCTCCCTCGGTCTCTGAATCAATCTTCTTTTCAGGCTCAGCGGCGGGCAGGTCTGTCACCTTGTCGGCTTCACCTGCATCTTCTTTATCAGAGACTTCGGCTTTGACTGGCTCTTCCTCCTTGACGACCTTGTCTACCGCCTGCTCTTCAGTTTCAGTTTCATTCATTGTCGGCTCTTCTTTCTCCTCCTGCGACTTCTTCTCCGCGTCTTCCGTATCCTTTTTCTCAGGACTGGCCTCTGCCTTAACCTCGTCCTTTGGTGGAGTAATGTCCGGTGTAGCCTCCTTCTTGATGACACTCTCATCGGTCATGAGTTCGTCGTCCAGATCTATCACCTCGTTCTTGACTGCTGCTGCCCTCTCGGCTGCTGCTGCCTTTTCAGCGGCGGCCGCCTTCTCAGCTGCCGCCAACTTCTCCGCCTTTTCCGCATTGAAGGCCTCCAGTTTGATGGTTCGCTGGATCTGTGCCTCCAGTTCGCGGATGAAGCGCTTCTCCGATTCGCCGAAACTAAAGTTTGGATCGTTGAAGATGAAGGTTTCGGAGCGATACAGTCCGTGCTTGAGAACTGCTGTGATTAGTTCCTTGTCGTGGCGTCCTGCTTCCCACCAGTCGGGTGTATCCGCATTCATGGTGCACAGTTTGAGGCGCTCCTCCAGGTGGGGATTTCGTGCCACTTCGCGGAGCTTGGCCAACAGTTCCAGACGATCCAATATGAGCTTGGCGTGCTCTTTATCAATCTCCTCAATGATTCCCTCTAGACCGCGCTCCGATTCAGCGAGCTTCATGCCTGCCTGGCGCTTGCACATGGCCACAAAGACCTTGTAGTAGTCCGTCAGGGTCTCGTCGCTCTTCCGCTCCAAATGAGCCATCTGCTTGAACTTGGTCCAATCGGGACTGCCGCCGCTAGAGACACCACCGCCCATAGTGGACAGATGCAAGTCAATGCCGTAGCCTGTGAGAACGCGCAGGAATTCGTATTCCTCGCGTCGATTCCACTTTTTGGGTATGAGCTGCAGGCGCTGGGACTCGCGCTCCTTGGCCGCCAGCTCCATCTTGCCCTGCCGCTCCATTTTCTGCAGGAAGAGCGAATAAATTGGGCAATAAATTAGTACAAAAATATGCAATATAAATAATTAAAATTGTAAAAGTTTATCTACTAAGATGGAGGTGTCTGGCCTTTGGTGAGAGACTCATTATGTGTGTTTTTTTGTGTTCGTGTTAAGCGGGACTTGGGATTGGGATAGAAGTAGCTGGCAAGAGATATAGGTTTACACCTACATTTACACCCACTTTCTGAGGCTCAAAATATTAAATAAATATTGATCTAAGCTCTCCTCTTAAAGAAAAACCAAAATTCAATTTTATTTATTATTTTTTGTAGCCTTAAAAGGCGGTTAGTGGTTAGTACATATGCATGACTGAATAGATTACGCAGATGCCTGATCCGTTTACAAAAAACAATTCCAAGTAAATTAACTTTAAGACCAGAGATAAGATAATAACAACTACGTCGCACTCCAAGTGCTTATCACAAGCATAGGAAATTGAATTTAGCTTTCAATAATACTCTAAATATTATAGGGAAAAGGAAAATGAATAGAAATAGGTCAGTTGACCAACCCAATAAATCGGGTATTATTATAGTTATAGTTATAGTTATAGTTATATAATTTCAATAATTATTTCATTAACTATCTTCAATGGTTATCACACAGAATTAGTTAAAACAATTGCCATAAGATTTGTACACCCATTTTCCATATTTTCCTCCCTGCAAATTGGACATCCCCTTTGACTATATATAATATATATATATATATATATATATATTAACCATTTTCACAATAAGTACATGCAGCGGGGAGATAGCGAACACCCCTTTGGGCAATGGACGACGATGTGTGATTGTGTGTGGATTTTGCAAGTGCAAATTCATTACGAATATTTACACAATTTTGTGCTGGGAAAAAGAATTAAAAAGCGTCCACCAGGAGTAGCAGCAGCACCCTTCCCTGCTCGAGGGTAATGCGAGACTCGAAACATGGGGTGGGATGGGATCACCCTCGTGGCATGGTTGGTGGTGATGCCGCTGCAGGGGTGGTGGCCTCATCACCATCATCATCATCAGCTCCTCTTTGTGTACGTAAGTCAGACGACTGACTGACTGACTGACTATTACAGCCTTCCGAATTACACACGAATTTTTGCAAAACGAAAGACAAAATGCGAATGGCAAAAGCAAAATGAAACGGCGAGGGAGGCGAGACGAGACAATGGCTGTAGCCAAGAGAGCGGCCAGAGCAGCACACAACTGGAACTGGAAATACAATAAAATCATAATAATAAAAGTAAAAAATCCATTTTACACCCCTAATAACGCTCCAGAGGACAGAGGCCAAAGGGCGGACAGGAGTCCTCGTTGGCGGCTGGTGGGAAATAGAGACACGGCGCAGCAATGAGCACGGGACACAAGTACATACGCCGCACTAAGCAAATGCTGCCGAGTCAGGACTGCGAAGCAAGGACAAGGAGGCGCACGAAAAGGAGACGGAGACGGAGACAAACAAATGAATCCAGTGAGACCAATTGCACGCGCCGCAGCTAAAAAGGACCTCCTCCGAAACACCCAAAAAGCCACCCACATCCCACTCCACACACTCGTCCCTCTGTGTGTGTGTGTGTGTGTGTCTTTTCTCTTCTGCTGTGCCCCGCTTTGTACATGTTTGTTTGCTTGCTTGTATACTCTCCTCCAGTTAGTTATGATAATAATAATGGAGGCCAAGGAGGAGGAGGAGGAAAAGGAGGTCCTACGAGAAACGAAACCAAAGCCATCGTAAATACACAAAATTGCATGAAAGCCTGAATGTCGTATGGGGACCGTCACGGCAGCACAGCGAATTGGGAATATCCCATTGTAGTTTTCCAATTAAACAAATAGGTAATATAATAAGAGTTAAAATTAATAATATTTAATTTTTAAGTAAATTAAATTCGGGTAAGAATTTGCGAAATGTAAACCCCAACAGATAGCTTCACGCCATTAAAAAATCACAGGAAAATAATGAAGCCCTTTTTTTTTAGCTGATTGTAACTTCTCCATTCGACGACAACCATGTAGAGTTCTCGGCTAATTTGTGGCATGAAATCAAAGCGCAAAACTAAATGCAATCCTAGCACAGCGCCTGATGCGGGATAACGTCGAGTGTTGGGACTCCTCTAATCCTCTTGTACTAGAAAAATCATACAAGGAAGGATGCCAAGTGGGCGCTCAGGTTGGCCAGCCTGTGCTGTCTGCGGAGCCATGTCTCCTCCTGTGTCCGCTCTTCTTGTTCTTCTTCAGTTTCCCCGTTTCGGTTCTGTTCTGTTTATACGGCTAACGGCTTTTTTACCTCAACCCCAACCCTCCATAGCCGACGAAGAACGATGGCCACAACGAAATCCAGAAAGGGGGACAAACAAAAACAAACGACAAAAGCAACGGCGAGCGCAGCGCCACAAGATAAAGAGACCTGAGACCTCTTACTCTCCACACGTACTATCTTTCCATCTGACTATCTCGCTCTGGCCGCATTCACACGATACAAGTGCGAGGCAGCTCGGGCGATTGATTATGATTATTAGTAGGAGAAACCGATGACTACACCCGGCGGTTGCTTTCACAGTGACTTCGTCCGTAGTCTTGGAACTGCCAGCCAAAAGGTGAGGATGGGGCAAGGAGAGACGAAGACAAGGATAGCGAGTAAGAGACAGACAGAGCGAAAGAGAATGAGTGAGAAGGGATGGAAGGAGAGCTCAGTAAGCAGCCGCGGAAAAACGAATTTAAATGAGCGGCATAACAGCCGCTTCCCGAACAGGCAACAAACAAAAAAAAAAAGAAACAGATAAAACACAAGTACTGTGGCATAGTGTCGGCCATAGCAGTAAGTAAATCGACAAGAAGGTTATCGAATAATTGATTAAATACTTAAGATGTTTGTGGAGTTCAATAAATTAAGCAATTATAGGTGAGGCGTATAAGAATATTTTAAATTTGGTAGCAGAATGGCCAAGTCGCGTCGCTTACTAATACTGTTACGCTCATACCCTGTAACTACCAAAACAATTCGCATTCAATTGTGACATATCGCGACCCTTGCACTCGTATCTATTATTTTGACCGCAGGTGTCTGTCATCGTCTTGTAGTTCTGCCTGCAACTACCACCCCTTTTTGGGGGAGCGTGTAAAGTGGCAAACGACAGCGTCGCCGCTCATGTGAAATCTATAGGTATAAATTTATTGTTTTGTATTTTCGCTCGCTGCACACAACCAGAGAGAGATGGAGATATGACCCGACACCAACAACTTGAGTCTCGTTTACTTTTTTTTTCTTCTTGATTTGACTCTCAACACACACACACACACACTCGGACACATTCTTTGCATATTCTGCTCTCTTCTTCCACTCTTGCATTCTCGTTTTAATTAAGAGACATGGGGCAATACTAATATTGGTATTGGAATTGTCATTGCTTTTGCATTTACCTCCAAATAAATGCCATTTCCATTGCTTAACGTGGTTGGCATCGTGGCTGTTGTTGTTGTTGCTGTCGCAGCTGCAATTTGCGAGGATTTATTGAGATGCTCACAAAAGGCGGAGAAGCTGCTAAAGTCCATGGGTTTAATAACCTCCATTTTTTATTTAACTTATATTTCTTTTATCTTTTTTTGGTGGACAACAAACACTATAAAACACTATAAAATATCACAGCCGCAGAATAGAAATCGAAGCCTTGTGGTTTCCGTCACGATTATTGATTTCAATTAAGCACTAATTATCATTCATTGCGCCCCCAATGACAACTATTTTGCACCTAGTTGCTGTGGTTGTGGTTGTTGTTGCCTCGGCAATTACATTATTCCATTCCATTTCCAATACCATTCCATCGGTTTTGACTATCACTCCCACTCGCTCGCTCCCATTATTCTCGCGATTTATCGCGCGCGGCCGCTGCTTCTCGTCTCTAGACCGCTCTCGCTCGGGCACCACACTTGGACTTTTTACAACTTTACACCGCGGCGCTCAAACAAATAATGAGCGGAGCGCATTGCGGACTAAAATACAAGAAATGCTGCTCCTCATCGCACACACTCAGGCAACAAGCGCGACGGCGGCAGCGGCAGCGGCTAAAATCGAATGCGAATCAGGCAGCGCAAGAGAGACTCAAAAGAGTGGCAGCGGCGGGAACGGGTGCGGGAGCGAGAGGCAGAGGAAACCAAACAATCGTGAGATTAAGCCAAACGCCGTTTTGGGTGAATGTGAATATGAATGAGATTGAGATGGGCTAAAAACTGAGACTCGAGACCGATACCGAAACCGATGCCGACCGAGGAGTCTCCTCAGGCTGAGGTGAATGAGCGTCACTTGCAACAGACACTGGGCGAGCGGCAGAGCCCGAGAGAGAGAATGAGAGCCTTCGAGCGAGAGAGCTGGACTCAAAAGGGAGAGCGGGACATTAAATGTGACTGAGTAAGTGTGCACTGGATGGACGAGTTGAAGAGGAAGAACCAGCGGCGGTGGCGGCGGCGGCAGGCACATTGTGTCAACTCGTGTAATGTAAGCAAAGAAGAAGCACCAGCACTAGCCTGCCACACACACACACACACTCATAGAAGCGAGGAGACGGGGGTCACAACACACGGCTGAATCGGAGGCAAAAAAAGCCAAGGCAATGAAACAAATGTACCACAAAAACTGTTGACGACACATAGAGAGCAGCCAAAGAGAGAGCGCGCGAGGCATTCAGCAGCGGTCGAGGAAGGGGGGATATGGAGGAGGGTGTAATGACGGACGCAGGACACAGCGGCAAAAGGGATAAAATAAAATAATAACAGCAGCCGCCGCCACAGCGGCAGCAGAACGCTAAGGCTGAGAGCTAAAACCATGAAAACGGATTGAAACACAAAAAGCAGGTACAAAAGGTACATAAAGAGTTAAGAAGTAATCCCTCGAGAAACTATAGTCAGGGCTCTCACCACTTTAACATCGTTTAACACATTTTTTGCTTTAATTTATCGTAAAATAAAGATATTAGCTAAATAATAAATTACCAAAGTGAACACTCTTTAAGAGCAGCCTGGGAAAATCAAGCCTCTCACTATAATTTCTATATTTATTCTAAGATCAATATCATACTGAATTCACAGATACACGCTTAGCATGTGACAGTTTTGAATTGCATGGGCTTGACTTTGATTATTGGCATTTTGCAATTGTTTAATTAATTCGACCTTTGGGCCATCTACATACGAGTCACACACACACACTTCAAAAAAGAGGGAGAGAAAGAGGCAGAGCGAAAGATGGAAGCAGGGCCAAAGTGCGATAAGCACGTAGTCAGAGCAAAAACGAAACGAGATTATTAATCAATCCGCAAGATACTGATGCAGATACCACTTGAGTGAGTGAGTGAGAACGAGTGTAAGTGTGTGTGTGTTTGGATATATGTATGTACATGGATGAGCGAGCAGGGCGGATATAATCGCACACAGAATCGATGCAATGCGACACATCTTCTCCTGCTCCAGCAAATGCATACGAGCAAGATCAGCGAGTGGACAGAGACAGGGGCATCATTCCTATGGTAAATTTGGCTTAAACTAAATCAGCGGAAGAGAGAAACAAACGAAGATGCGCAGGTAGGCAGGGACAGCGGCTCTCAATGAGGTATTTAAACTCGAACTGCAGACACATAGATAGCCCTGAATATATTGACGGGCTGATGGACTGGCCATTCGGCTTTATTGGTTAGAGACAGCCGACTTTTCCCAATGCTTTACGACTGACAGGTGTGAAGTGAAAAATGCGCCGACGCAGCAGCTGCACAGCACCCAAGAAATGCACTCGCTGGATCGCAATAAGTTCGAGAGAGAAGAAGTAAGATGGGGCAGCAACACGTGAGGAGCACCCGCACAGTAGATCGTATGGTAAAATATTAAAATTAAATGATCTGAAGAACACTTTTTAAAAATAAACTTTAAAAATATATGTTAAATGTATGTTTTCTTTATATGTTTTCATTTTTGTTTTTGTTTTTTTTTTTTTTTGTATCAAGAGAAACATAATTATTTTCCCAAATAAATATATCTTGCCCCACTGTCAGACACAGCAGTGGCAGCCAAATGCTAATAAAATAATAAATCGAATGGCACCAATAGCAACAAGCACAAAAGAAGAGCAACAACAGCGGCCAAAAGCAAAAAGGCAGAGAAGGAAGCAAAGCATCCAAGCAGCAAGTCGAAGGTGGGTCCGAAGATGGCCACAAAAAAGAATTGCCAAAGCCAGCACACACACTTCTCCCTTTCGCACACACACGTAGCAATTTCTATGCTCCGGTGTTCTAAATACACGTTGCAAAAATGCAAAAGGAATCAACAAAACAAAGCGAAAAATGCTTTTAAGCTGCAGCCGCAGCAGGAGGACTGAGGCAAGAGTGAGGAACGACGAAATGGGAGCTCAGCTCTCAAATGAGCACAATTAGGCGGCTGGCTTTATCGAAAACTCGCGCGCCGTGCAACAGAAGAGGACAGGAAATGGCAACCGAAACGAAACAGGAACAGGTCACCCATTCTATATATCTCCCCATCTCTTCCTTCTTTTTCCTCCGTCTCCCAAGTCACATATTGCGCTCAATAATTCAGTTCGTGAGAGCGGAGCAGCAGCAGCCGTAGCGCTGAAAGAGAGTGCCATTCCCCCCTGCCACTGCTGGCTAGCCAGGCATTTTGGGTGGGCGCGCACACGAAAAAGGAAAAAAATTAAACATTGGATAAATCCAGAAAATGTAAAATTACAAACACACATTGCAGGCGGCACCGGAGCAGCGGCAGCGACAGCTGGTGGAAGCGAGATGGGGCGACACACTCGCATGGAAAACTAATACATACAGGGCAAGTACAGCCAACGTGTAGCTAGGCAGCAGAGCCAAAGCCAAAACCACCCGATGATATCGAATGAACACCAACAACAACAACAACTGTAACAACGATAAAACCAAGTCGTCCACCAACGTCTCTGCTGGCTGCGCCGCTTGCGTCTGCCGCAGCCGCAACAATCATCGTCACCAAAAGAACTTCACCTCGTCAATACAACAACACCAAGGAAAACTTGGCTTTGCCTCTTCGGCTTTTCTGCTTCCTCATCTTCTTCACAAATCCGACTTGCTCCTGTTGTTGGTGTTTTTGTGGGTTTGATTGATGGCGCGCTGCCTTTACTGCTGCCGCCGCCTCTCTGCCATTTGATAATGGCAGCGTCGCCCATTCAGTGCTGACCGAAGATCTAGCTATTTTCAAGTGAAGTCGATGTCTTGGAAGTACAAATGTATCTATCGGATATTGTATCTTAATATACATATGTAATTTAATAAGAAAAATTAAAATTTCACGAAACTCGGATACTATCTACCTCTGTCAAATATGCTTAATATTTTCAATAAATGATTTTAATTTTGATATAATCTTGAAAACCAATACTTCTGTATTAGGTTTAGCTATTTTTACCAAAGATTTCCTGCTCATCTCCAGAGTCTGAAACTACAGTGGGAATGCGGCGAATCGAAGCGTCAGGTTGTACAATTGACTCCGGGCCTCCACTCGCTCTGGCTCATAATTTGACCCAAGCCTTTTGGCCAACGAGCTGCGGGTTCCACTGTGTTTGTGTTTTGTTTTTGTTGTTCTTGCCACCTCGAGGGGCAGCAAAAAGCGAAGCAGAGGCAAGAAAATCGAAACGAAAGCAACGGTTTTGCGCTAGGCAGAGCAACAGCAGAAGCAGCAGCGTATGGGGATTGGGCCAGGAGGAGGTGGAGGTGAATTGCTGTTTTTGTTTCTGCCGCCGAGTGTGCAAAGTGGTTTGACATTTCCTCCGCTTTGGGCCGCTCATTCGCATTCCCATTCGCGGGCCGAGTCGAAGGATGAGCAGGGGAGGCAGGCGGGATAGAAGGAGAAGCAAGAAGGAGCAGGCTGCGGAGAATAATGCGAGCATCTCTCGGGTTCAAATTCGAGTGTACATGTATTTCTTTTATTTTGCATAAATTAAGCATAAGTGTATATTTGCTGTCGCTCCCTTCCCTGCTCTTCTTTTCCTGCCTCGTTTTCGTTTATTCGTCGTCATTTCGATTTTGTTTGCCCATTCGGCAATACACGCACACACTCCTATGAAAAGGGGGGGGCGGATACGCGGACAGAGAAGTTGACAGACTTTTCCCTTCTGATACACCCCTCCTTCCCGAAACGCTCAGGTGGGTGTTGACTTTGCTTTTTATTTAGTCAGATTTGCCGAGCTGTTATGGATTTGTCGATAACGAAATTGGAAATGGCAAGTATCGAAGTTCGGACGGACAAAAGGAATTTAAAAATATATTTTAAATTAGCACCAATGGTGCTAGGATAAACAAAAATACATAAAACAATAATAGCTTCGAAATTCAATATGTTATGAGCGGTCAAGAATAAGAGAATTCGATATTTTTAGGAATGAATTAGTTAGTAGTTATGGTTAAATGATGATTAATATCTTGATACTTTATTTAGTAGTTCGACAAGTCATGCAAGTTAGTATTTGGATGCGGGGGTAGTAGAGTGTTTGGTATGGTATCGTGGCTTTCGTGTCAGTGTTTTTGCTTATCAGGGGGAATGGGAACTATTTCTTTGACTGTTCACGGTCTATTTTCCCCTCGAAAGGGTGGCGGAGGGTGCTATTTGAGGATTGATTTCAATCAAGGGGGGTTGATTCGGGTCGGGGCTGGTAGTGTGATGTGGTGAGTGGTAAAACTGCATACATATATGGTATATAGAAATAGTAGATTGAGGGTACTCATCACTACATGGCGTTTGCGTACATTGTTCATGCTGACCAGATACATGGCCAGCTTATTGATGTCCAAATTGGCCAGCTGGCTGACGTCGGTCGTGTTGAGGATGCTCAGCATCAGACTGATGTCGGCGGGAGTGGGCAGCGCTGACATAGTTCCCGATCCGCCTGTTCCGCCCACTTGCTGTTGGGCCTGCCCGGATCCAACACCCACACCGGATGCTCCTCCTCCGGCTGCTGCTGCAGCGGCTGCCGCCGCTGCGGATGTGCTAGCGCCCTGCGACTGCATCAGCGCCTGCAGGCTTCGGCCGCTGGGATCCGAAGAGCCCACATTGGAGCCGACTGAGCCGCCGCCGGAGCCGCTCTGCAGTTGCATTTGCATCGACTGAAGGGTCGGCGTGGTGGGCACCGACAACGGTGGCGTCGATGAGACCAGTGCCTGGAGCTGGAGCACAGAGAGAGAGAGAGTTGGACAGAGTTGCAACAGAGATCATGGTGGTTTGGGGGGGGGGCAGAGGGAAGTGAGGTAAGCTTATTTAGGTGATGTTGGCGCACCCAATGTCTTGGCTTGTTCTTACATAGTTTTGCTGATCAGCTGTTGGCTGCTCTTGGGTATATTTATCTTTTTATTTTGAATTTCTCTTGGGTTCTCCGTCAAAGTTCGGGGTTCCGTTAACGTTCTCGTCCTTGTCAAGTCCGTTCTTCTGTACGCTAACTACGGTTAACTACGGCCAACAGCTAAGCAACAAAACTACGTACTTTTCAACACACTGTGACACTACAACATAATAATAATGATAATAATAAGGACAGATAATAGGAAAATTAAGTTATAAAATCGTGTTTCATGTTGGGTTAGGCAAAGAAAGGACATCTTTAGATTCTCAATTTAATTAATTAATTAGTCGGATCTATAAACTGGCAGTTAGCCTTAAGTATGGCGGAAACAATTGATATATTTTTGTAAATCGAACTTCTTGCGATATATGTAAATACATAAATGCGGAAAATTTTGAATTCCAGTATTTTTTTTATATATATTTTTCGATCATTAAAAATGTTATATTTAAAATTCCAAATATATAAAAATTTACGATATTTTCAATATGAAACGATTTCCCCATTTTTGACTGCATACGACAAAGGGATACTCTGGGATAAATAAACAAGGTCTAGACTCACCTTGGCCTTTTGCTGCAGTTTTAGCTCCTCCTTCTTGTAATTCCTTTGATAGGCGGTAATGACGCGACGGAGCCGCGTGTTGAGGTCCTGCATCGATGGCCACATGGTGGTGGCATCCTCCACGGCTGCCACAGTTGGCGGATAGCTGCCAGCGACGCTCTCCTCTTCGTCCAGGCCTAAATGTGAGTTGGAGTTAGCATGGTCGTTGTTGGTGGAGTTGGGGGCATTAGAGTTAGCCGCTTTGGATGATGGATTATTGTTGGTGGTGGTGGTGGTGGTGGTGGTGGTGGTATTGGTATTGGTAATGGTAGTAATAGTAGTAGTGGTGGTGGTGATGTTTGTGGTAGCATTGTTAGTGCATGATTCCGCTTTATCGCCTTCGGCACGGGCAATGGCAGCGGCATCGTTTTTGGCTTCCCCAGCAGAAGGAGCAGCAGCAGATGACTCCTTTGATTCCATTTTGATATCTTTTTCAATTTCGCTCGGTGTTTCTTTATCTTTTTCGAGTTTTTTCTCCGATTCGTTCTCTGATTCGCCATCGGCAGTCTTGGCCACCAGATCTTCTCCAGCTTTCTCGCTGGACGACTCTGAGGTCGAGACTGCCGCGGCCTTTTTCTTGGTCTTGATTTCTGGATCTGTTTCTGTATCTGCCGATTGTGCTGAAGGAGTCGCTGATGATGCCTCCTGCTGGGCGACCAACGTTGCCGCCTTGTCAATATTATCGCTACCATGGCCCGGCAAGGGATCGGCTTTGGGTTTGGATGAGGATTCGGATTCGGAAGCATTTGCTGTGGTTTCTTTTTCGCATTCAAGCTTGTTGGCCTTCGATAGCGTTTTTGCGTCGTTGCCGTCGCTTCCGCCGCTGGCGCTGCCGCTCTTACCCGACGAACTTGGCCGCTCCGGGTCAAGTAGGAGCAGCGAGTCCTTGTTGCTATCGCCGCCACCAGTAGTGAGTTTGCCAGAGTCCGAGTCTTTGGTCGTGGCGGTGCCATCGTCGTCCACCTCATCGCCATCATCGTGCTTTGAATTTGCATCGTCTTCGTTTCTGTTTTGATACCAAAAACAAACAGTTATTAAAGATATTTATATATTTAAGGGGCAGTAGTGAGGGGGTGGCTGTGGAGTATATCATGCCAAAACGTACTTAAAACGTTCTCAAAGAAAGCACAGAGAGAAAATTCACAACACACACACGCACGCACACACATTCAACGCAATGGCAGATGGAGATCTCAATGCTTCGGATGTTTGTGCGTGTAAATGGGAGATACTACATAAGGAAGCTCAATTTGAAGCCATGGTTTCTCAGGGATAGATCGTTTAATCTGTAATAACCGAGCTTTATCTTTCAAAATTGATTAAACATTAATTCGTTTAAGTATTTTGGCACATTTTCTAAGAGAAAAAGCATGATTTACATGATTGGGAGGAATGTGCGTGGTGTGCGTGGAAATGTAAATGAGTTTCAGCAAATCCTGTTTCCCCTTTTAGGTTTAACTAAAACTATTTTTGAATTATTTTAGTACTTGTGTGTGTGGTATATGTGGGATTACTAAATGATAGTTATGTAAGAGCACGCCAATCACATTGATTTTTATAGATTTCCCATTATCCGGTGTGTTTTGGGCTCCCAAACTGTCAACTTAAATAACTAATTGTTTTAATTAATTTATTATAATATCAGACAAAAATATCCTTTTTAATCTGCATCTTGACCTGTGTTAATAAGCCTTTGCTGAATGTTCATTGACGTTCCGCCCTTCAGAGACGCACCTCCAGAGATGTGGAGGTATTTCTAATACATTAAACATAATTTTAAGTTAAAAAAATTACCAGCTAACTATTGGGAATAGTTCTTTAGTTTGCTTTCTCATATACAAATATTAACATCAAAAATGTATCCCTAGTAGTATTACCTAAACACACCGGATTTTAATGTAGATTTCATTTTGGGTATTTAATTATATTTTCTTTTTTAGGTTTTTTTTAGTTTTTTTTTTTCGAAAAATGACACTTACATCGGCAAATTCGTGACAGCTAGATCGTCGCCGGCAGCACCGGCGCCCACATGGGTGACAAAGCACAGATTGGGATCGGCGCGCATTTGACGATACATTTCACAGCCATGCTTGTAGGTTCCAACCAACAGACTCTTATCACAACAAATGGGATTCCACCATGAGGATGGCACTTGATCTGGCGTTGGCGGCGGGCGAATGGGGAGCTCGCTACATATGATATTCGGTTTTCGTATTCGGTGGTCGATGATGATATACATTCATGGATTTTGGAGGGAGATTTCACAGAGAGAGAGATGCGCGAGAAAAGAAATGCGTTGGTTTAGTATAAAAATTTCAAAATTTTGGTTCAACAATTTTTGTAGGATTGGATATATGAGTTACAAATAATAAAAGGGAAATAAAATAAACAAAAACGATAAAATCATAATAATAATAACAATGTTAATTTGCCAATTTGCACTACAAATTTTTTACCACTACAAAATGCAGAGAAATTCATACAAAAGCAATATAATAATAATATAATGAATAAGATGCTTAACGCTTCGAAAATTGAGCGTTTCATATCTTACTTATATTGTCTTTGCTTTTTGAATTTGGAATTCGTTTAAAAAATACACAAATGATATACAATTAAAAAAAGCAATGTGAAATTTCGTTAAAGAGAGTAGCAGGGATTTCCCTATTCGCCAGCATTATTTCATCTTCTTAAATGGAACGAGCGATCGTCTGAGCGCGCAATGGAGGCTTTTTGTGTTATTATTTATAGGGATATTACCTTTCCAGATTGAGATTCAGATTCAGATTGAGTGCCAGCTGCTGCTGCTTGGCTTTCGTACTGCTGCTGTTTTTTTTTTTTTTTTTTCAACATACGTAATATACGTATATATATGTATATGTATATATAGATATTCGCAAGGAAATCAATTGAGTATTTTGTATAGGTTTTGATTAAACAAAGTGAAATTGAAATAAAAACACAAAACACACAGCAGATAGAAGGAAGAGTTTGAGATGCGCCGAGGATAAGTTGGCAAAAATGTATATAAATATATAGTGGAGTACATGATATATGTATAATATTAAGGGTGAACATGAGCACAGATTAATGAGAGGAGGAGTAGATGTACAAATGGTAATTAGCATTTCAAATGGCTAAGCGATCGAACGTACATTAGATAGTAGGGGTTAAAGTTCTTAAGAGACAAGGTAAAAGCTGATTTTATTTAAAAACAAACAGAGACTCAAAGACAGATTCAGCTGATTTCAATTGCAAATAGAGATACAATTGCATTCTAAGCCCGAACTCTAGAAAATCAGCTGATCTTAGTTACAAATATATAGAGAGAATGAACCTGAATACCAGTTCTACTGAGATTTACTATAAAAATACGTACAGGTGATTGTAAAAAAACGATTTGACAAATTGGCATTGTAAAAAATAGATATTAAACAATTTAATAAAGGTAAACAACTAAAAAATACATATTAAATTAACACTCTTGAGCAATCATTCAGTCAATCAATTAATCAATCAATCAAACGACAACAGCAACAAACAAACAAAATGATTCAATGAACTCTACAAAATTGTTTTTTTTTTTTTTTGTACACTTAAATGCGCCCCCAAGCCTTACCTGATGGGCGTGTTGTCCTTGATCTGCTGGACAAACTCGCCAATAACCTCGTGCTGGATATAGTAAAGCATCCTCACGCGCAGCAGGACTCTGTGGAGTGAGATTAAAGAAATTTAAAAGAAGAAAGAGAAAATGATTTCGTGTGTTAGTACAAGTTGAATTGAAATTCAATTGGTTTTAGCTAGCTTATTAACAAATTCGATTCCACACGACTCACTTATTCGCGTGTCGGCCCAAATGCTTCTTGTAGGCACCCTCTAAGTACGCATCCGCATCGTACTTCTCCTTTTTGCTCCAATGATTCGGATCATGGATGCTCGTGGGTGTGGTGACTGCCGCAGCTACTGCACTGGCACTAACTCCGCCGCCATCCTTATCGGATCCATCCAAAGCACTCGACTTGTGAGCCGGTGTCGTGTTGCCACTATTGCTGCCGGATGCTGTGCCTGGTGCTGGGGTCGAGCTGCCGGTGGTTTCCTTGTTCGACTTTCCGCCATTTCGCCCTGAAAGTCACAAAATATTTGTACAAAATCTTAGTAAGTATTTTGATTAATCAGCTGCTGCTCTCCAAAGAAAAACTGTACAGACTTTGGAAAGCAGCTGCGCCGAGAATGTAAAGTCAAAATTAATTTTGTAAGCTCTACTTGCGATCCATAATTTTAATATTCACATCTGTTTTGTTTTTGTTTAATTAAAATTAAAATGTAACTACAAAAACCAAATGTAAAACAAATCATCGATTAAACGGAATGTGAGTATACTTTTTGCTTAGATTTGGAAAGCGTCTCTTGAAGATATTGAGTTGGCCAGTAAATTATAGAGAACATTCTTGTTTCAGATTTCAAAATAAGCTTTCGTACTCCAGCAAAGACGTTAATATTTACAGTTAGTATGAGAAAATGGTTTAAAATTAAAATGAATTAACTTAAACATGAGTTTGGTTATGAATATTAAATATACATGGTCAGGTTATTATTTATTTATACAAAATACAAATAATACGTTTTGAAATATAGTAAAAGGCATACATTTGCATGGCAACAAAACATACACACACGTTTTCATTGGTCAAGTCAATATAGAGTCAGTCTGCGTAGTATTTCGAGAGATTTGATTCAAGAATTGAAGTAAGTTATCATGTAATACAGGAAGTAAAGTGAAGAAAATCAGAGGCCATTACATAGACCCAAAACAACACACACTAAGACACACAAATGTGAAAATTTTTCCTTTTGGAGGAATCAATAAAGGGATACGGAAGTACACAAAGTTAGGTAAAAGACCAGATAAAGCCCGATTTACAAATAGGGTGTGTTGAAATCTTATACAAAAAGTTCGATTCATTATTGTTTTTCTTTCAATTTTCTTTCTTTTTAAATTTTCTTATTTTTGATGCTTTTAAAACTCTCTACGTCCGTGCAGCAGTTTGGGAGGTGTGCGTGAATGTATCTTTTACCATACCTTTGGCATTCCTACCTCGTGGCACCAAATTGTGTAGGCCACTATGATCCCTGCTGATCTTTTGCACCTCTCCGTCCTCCGTTGGCGTGATCAAGTCCCAAATGAACGTCTTTATCTTCTCATCACCCTTGTACACTTGCAGGCAGTAAAGGAGCTGTAGGAACGGAAATAAAACTTGAATGTTTAGCCAGTAATTTACAATAATGAATAGTTTTTGAAAGTTATGTCCCTTTCAGCGGGTTGAGAAGTTAGTTTTTACTCAGCGAAAACCTAAAGTTTCCTCAATATTAGCATGGTTTGGTCATCATTAAGTGGGAATTTCTAAAGTATTCGCATTGAGCTCATGATTATGTTTACTTACGATAATGCGAGCACAGTCCTCGACATCGATATCACGCCAGCCGCGCTTGAATTGTCCCAGTTCAAGAAGTTCCGACCATCGTCCCCAACTAAAATAGGTTTAAAAATTAGGAAGCGTTAAAAATATTGTAGATATTTCAATAAATATGGTAAATCAATATTTCTGGGGTATATTCCTATTCCTATTTTCCTTCCCCCCATCTAGTGATCCTTGGAAATCTTTATTACCTATTTTAAAAGCTCAAAAACCAACAAGCAGACAAATAATTATCTAAATACAAATTTTCGGATGCAATTTCCATTTTGTAGATTTAAAAATTAAACACCCAAGAAACAAGTTCCCTATTAAAAGTCCTCACCATGTCGGAACACACCTTAAGCCGACGCTCCATGAGGTCGATGAGGTCACATGCGAGCAGAATTCAGGTTGATTATGGGGTGCCGCAGGAACTGGACATTATGGCCATCATTTACAAGTACTTTTTGGAGGAGATTCACACATACTCGGACGAGGATCGCGAAGAACGGCTGGCCGGCCTGGATCCGCTGGAAATGCTGCGGACCATTGAACAGGTGCACAACGATGTCGCCACTTTACGACTAGAGAATCACATAATGGTCGAGTTTCTTGAGAAGAACGATCCGAAATTATTGCTGGGTCTAAGGCAGCGTCGCACTTCAATATTGAAAAGATTGCAAAACAAGCGTGGCTCCGTGGCGGGTAGTCATGGCAGCCGGCTATCGGGTTCCAAGCGATCCATTTCCATGTCCGTGAATCGCTTGGCTTCGATGACCGGCTCTGTTGGTGGTACAGAAAAACGCCGAGCCATAGAACATAGGCTAAACTACAAGGCCAAGGCCGAAATGGCTGAGAAGAGGGCAGCCGAGGTGGAGAAGCGGGTGACGGATATTGAGAGAAACGGTAGGTAGAGTAGAGTTAGTGCTCTCAGCACTTCAATCCCTAAATTCGAACTCCTTAAGCCTTGCGAGAGGTGAAGCAGCTGAGGGCCAAGATAGAGGAGCTTCACTTTCGCAGCGAGGAAACCATCGAGACGGAACATAACTTCATGCTGCACTTTTTGCGTGACGAACAGGACGTGGCCTTCTTGGAGTCGGCCACCGAGAGACAGATTGAGCGCAAGCTGCGCAAGTTTACCACGAATTGGTTCAAGAATGCACGCGCCCTCATGGGCACCATGAAGTTGACCATTGTTTCGCTACAGGAGACGTGCCAGCAACATCGCGCCGATCTCATAACCAAATCCGATCTCAGTGGCATCCTAACGGCCGTTGATTTTGAAAAGCTGATGATCAAGAGAACCGAACTGGTAAACCAACTGGAGGAGAAAAATATACACATGGCTGGACTCAAGGGTGTTACGGGCAAGACCTCCTTGGCCATGACCGAGGAGAAGCAGGCAATGATGAACTTGGAGACGGAAATGCGCATGGTACTCAACAGAACCGAGGAAGTCACCCGAGCCATACAGAAGCTAGAAAAGGAGGTGGCCGCCGTTCAGAATCACAATGCAAAGGATAACATTACCCTGGATGAACTGAGAGCCCAGCTGCAAGAGTTTGAGGCGCCGAGCGTTGGCGAGTACATCGAACGCAAGGAGGAGGCGCATGTTCTCGAAAAGGAAGAAAAGATGCTTCAGCGAAAGATTTACATTCTGAACATGAAACTTAACAATGCTATACGTCGTAAAATTCGTATGACTGAAGGGTAAATAGTTTGGTTTTCATTCTAATTTATTTCTTGTTAAAAATAAAGCGAAAAAATAATTCTGCCATCAGTAATCGATTAGCTTTGCCATGTGGCTTCAAAATGTCTTTTTTTTTACAAACAAATTCTAGCTATAAATCTATTTTTACGTTACACGGCTTGTGTGATATTTTTTATCCCTAATCCCAACTTTTTACTCACCCAAAGGACAGCAGTCCCTTTTCCACTTTGAAGCACTCGGACTTGGCCCAGTTACCATACTGAATCTCCTCTAATCCCAAGGCAGCCAAGGCATCCCGTTCACGTGGAATGTACTCATCGTTGCCCTTCTTCTCCCGGGCGCGATCTCGCTTCTCCTTGCGGCGACGTGAACGAAGACCTATTATAGGATTAAGAACAGTTTAATAAACGCAAAAAGGCAGTCCAGAGTTCATACTTACCGATTCCTCCCTCTTCGTCGCTATTCTCATTAGATGATTCCTCCGAATTCAGTTCCATCACATCCTCATGACCATATCGCTTGATCTGTGTGCGTCGCCGCGGCTCAGAGAGAACCAAATCCTCGGTCTCATCCCGCTCACAGGCATCGGGATCAATGTCCACCTTCTTGGCCCACTTGGTCCAGAAATCGGGATCATCGATGGTGATATCCGAACGATTGCCAGAGGCAGCAAATGAAGCCTTCGAGAAGGTTGAGCCCTTCTCCGATTCCATGGTAATGACCTGAGTGCGACGCTTCAGGATTGAATCAATGTCCTCTTCACAAAACTTGTCGCCGGCATTGTCGTCGTCCATAACAGCACCGTAGGCTCCCTTCTTGAGCAGATCTTCAATCTCCTTCTTGGACAGCTGCTTGTTGTTGCCATCCTTGGAGCCCTGCGTGTTCATCGACTGCAGCACGGCCTTGTCCAGACCCAGCTTCATCGACGCCTTGTCGAACATTTCACGCTCATATGTGTTTCGGCAGAGCAGCCGATAAATCTTCACCATCTTGCGCTGCCCAATACGGTGACATCTGGCCTGCGCCTGCAAATCGTTCTGCGGATTCCAATCAGAATCGTAGATAATGACCGTGTCGGCGGCTGTCAAATTAATGCCCAATCCACCGGCTTTGGTGCAGAGCAGGAAGACAAATCGATCGGAGCCTGGCTTCGAGTAACGATCAATGGCCTCCTGGCGCAGGTTGCCTCTTATTCGTCCATCGATTCGCTCAAAGGGATACTTCCTGTACACCAGATAATCCTCCAGAATGTCCAGGCAGCGCACCATCTGACTGAAGATCAGCACGCGATGGCCATTGGCCTTGAGTTTAGGCAATAGTTTATCAATTAAAACCATTTTTCCCGCCGACAGGATAAGATTCTTGTAATAGGACTCGGGATCCTCGCCGTGCTGGGACTTAAAATCGTATTGAATCTGCTCCTCGGCACCGTTCAAGAGGTACGGATGAATGCAGCACTTGCGCAGCTCCATCATGGTGTTCATCAGATTGGGAATATTCGCAGATGTCGTTCCCTTCTTTAGGAAACTAAAGTTCTGTTCAAGGATGCCGCGGTAGTATTTCTTCTGTATATTCGTGAGCTCCACTTCAATGATGGTCTCCTCCTTTGGCGCCAAACTCTTTTCCACATCGTCCTTCAAGCGGCGCAGCATCATGGGCTTGAGCAGTGCCTGAAGCTTGTTCACCTCCTCCTCATTGCGGAGGTTACCAAACTCGGACATGAACTCCTCCTGGGAGGAGAACTGTGAGGGCTCCAGGAAATTAAGCAGCGAGAAAAGCTCGCTAATATTATTCTGGAGCGGAGTTCCCGAAAGCAGAACCCTGTGCTCCAGATTCAGCTGACGCAGTCCCTCGAGGAGCTTGCAGTTGCGGTTCTTCAAGCGATGGGCCTCATCGATGACGCACAGACGCCAGTTGAAGGCCTTCAGGTCCATGTAGTCCGTGACAATCATCTCGAAGGTGGTGATCAGGACATTAAACTTGATGGGCTCCTTGAGGACTTTGCCGCTGTCTGTCTTGTAGTAAAACTCATAGTCCTGTATCATTTGTTTGCTGGTCACCGAGCCGTGATAGACGACCACATTCATGTCCGTCCAGCCCTCAAACTCCCGCTGCCAGTTTGGAATCGTGGAGAGCGGGGCTATGACCAGAAATGGCCCCCTAATTCCATACTCGTAAACGGAATGGACAAATGTCAGGCTCTGAATGGTCTTGCCCAGGCCCATTTCGTCGGCCAGGATGCAGTTATGCGTATTATACCAAGAGAACTTCAACCAATTGAGGCCCTCCAGCTGATACGGCCGCAGGCTGTTCCCCGCCTTGTACACCGGAGTCTTCTCCAGCTTCTTCCACAGCTCCGGATGCGGCCGCTTCTTGCTCTTCCACTCACACCTCAGCGGGATCTTGTTGAAGCGCAGATACTGCTCGATCTTGTCATTATCCACATCCTCCTCTAGCTCCCAGGTGCAGTCCTCGTAGGGCAAAGATTTCCACTTGACCAAGTAGTGCTTCGTAGTCTCGCCACTGTTCTCATCCGTATGCACGGACATGTCCAGGACGCGATCCACCTCCGTAAAGTCAGGATTGAAGGGCTCCTCTTCGATATTCTCAAAAATGTTCAGCTGCTGCGACTGCTTCTGCTGAAAACGGCGAATCTTGGCTGCCACACGGCGATCTCCCTTGAGCAGCTCCTCTTCGGTCCGCCACTCGCAATGAAGGTAACTGAAGTTGCGATATTTGACAAAATACTCTTCCACATCGATGAACACGGGCTCGGGTTTGTTTTCCTTGTCCTCGGCATCGGTTCCTGCTTCCCCTTCCTTCTTCTCGGACTCCTCGTCGCCATCCTTTTTGCCTGCCGTTGTCTCTGCAGCTTCCACAGATTTCTTATCTTTTTCGTTGTCTGCCTCTTCGGATTTCACATCCTCAGCTGCAGTCTTATCCCCGCTGGTATTCTCTTTGGGCTTGGTGGGTGATTCGCTCTCATCCACATCCATTTTTTCACCATCATCCGTCTGCTCCGTTTCCTTGGCCTCCTCTGCGGTTTCAACTTCCGCAGAAGCGGTTTTCTCATCATCGGTGCTTCCGGATTTTTCTTCTGGTTTCTCTTTTTCGGTTTGCTCTGCTTCTGGTTTGGTTTCATCAGCAGCTCCATCGTCTACGTCCATCTTGTTGTCCACATCCTTGGTCTCGCTAGCAGTTTCTCCCTCATCAGACTTTTCAATCGCCTTCGCTGCCTCAGACTCGTTGCCGTCCACTTCCATTTCCGAAGCCTCATTTGCCGCCTTCTTAATCTCGGAATCTTCTTTGGAATCTTCTTTATTCTCAGCCTCTGTTTTGGGCTCCTCGCCTTCAACTTTCTCCGCTGAAGCTTCTGTTTCCGATTTCTCCGCTTGCTCCTTTACCCCCTCCTCTTCCGTTTTGGTCTGCGGCTCGGGCGTCTTCTCCTTGGGTTTTTCCGGGATAAGTTCCCGTTTACCCATTCGCATGGCTAAAACCAGTTGCACCACCATGCTGTCCTCGTCGCCAGTGTTGATATACACATAGTTGGGCTTGGAGGACATGGCTGCATTGGCGGCATCGGTGGCGTTGAGGCGCTCCTTTTCCGCAGCCGCTGCGGCCGAAGTCGAACTCGAACTGGCCTCCAGTTGACTGCTTTCGTCCAAGGGAAGATTAGATTTATCGTCAGAGGCCGCCCCTGCTTCTTGGCCAGCTGCTTCGCCCTCGGCCCCCGACTGAGGCTCCACTTTCTCTACATCACTGCCAGCATTGGAGTTTGCGGCGGCTGCAGCGGCAGCGGAAGACTTCTTGTCTTTCTTCACCGGCGAAGCCACCAGGAGAGAGTTGTCATCGTCGGAGAACCTAAGCATGACATCGTCAATGTACTTCTTTCGCTGCGTATTCCTCGACGATCGCCGCTTGTTGGAATCTAATTCAGAGTCTGGTGGCGGTGACGGCGGCGGTGTCCTGTCCATGGTATCGTCTTCGCCATCGGATTCGGGCACAATTCTTCCTCGATTTCTTCGCTTTTTCAGTGCCTTGGCGGATAGAGAACCACGATTCCGCCGGGCACTACCGCCTCCCTCCTCAGAATTTGCATTGCGACGACTACTTCTGGCTGTCGACCGTTTGCGATCTCTCCTACTAGGCGTGGTTCCGGTTGCATCGCCGGCGGAATCTGGAACAGAGTCCACAGTCTCGTCGCCAGCCTCGCCGCCAGCATCTTTGTCGTCGTCGTTGGCACTCCGCGGTATCTTGGATACGGGTATATCATCATAGTCGGGCGACTCCCCATCGACTCCGCCGCCGCCACCGCCGCCTGATGTGGTTTCCGCTTCACCATCCGCAGATCCAGCCTTTGTAACGAGTGGCTTGTTGTCCTCCACTTCGCTGCCTTCGCCAGTTTGCTCGGCTCCCTCCTCGCCATACTGCTTCCTTCGCTTGCTAACACTGGCCCTTTTTCGGGCAGGAGCAGGTGCTGGTGTCTCCGGATCACTCGGATCCTTTGGTTTCTTCGCTTTGGGCGTCCTATCCCGCGGCGGTTTATTTGGATCCTTCGGAGTGCGCGGCTTGCGAGGTTTCTTCTTTTTCCCACTGCCATCGGTAGAGGTGTCCAGTTCATTGGCCGAGTGGACATCCTGCGAGAGATCGCCCATGCCTTCGCTGTACTCTAGCATGCCGACGACACTGGTATCGCCGGCTCCCTGAGTCACACAGTCCTCGGAGACGGGCAGCTGCGTTGTGGGTATACTGGGAGTGTCCACCACGTTGCCACTGATATCCATCAGGTCTCCCTGGCGCTGCTCCAGCAGCTGCTGTTGCTGCTGATGGGCGGCCGCGGCCGCCGCCACCTGTCCACCCTTGTCGCCCTTTTTGGCGCGCGGCTTCCTTGGCTTATTCGCTCCCTTGCCCCTGCCGCGTCCGGTAGTGCTCGAGACCTGGGGACTCTCCACCATTTGGTTGTGCAGCGGATTGTTGCTTCCCGGCGGCCCGTACATAGGCGGCATGCTCTGGTACAGCAAGCACTGTGGGCCACCGCCGGCACACTGATCGTTGATCTCGTGTTGGGTCAGCAGATTCAAGCGCTCCTGCATCCGCATCAGCTTCTCCTGATGCTGGTGCTCATGGCCCGGCGGCATGCAGTACAATTCCTGGATTTGTTGCTGTAGTGCTGCGATCTCCTGTTGATGCAACATTGGGTACGGTGGCGGGTACATGCTGCCCGGCGGTGCTCCGCCTACTCCTCCTCCATATGGCGGCATCATGGGCGGCATGTGACCTGGCGGAGGTGCGCCCTGGGCATCGTATCCCTGGGCCATCGGATGCATGGGCATTCCCATGGGCGGGGGAATCTGCTGTTGCTGCTGCGGTGGCGCCTGCGCTGTGGGATCCAATGAAGTCACGGCTTTATCCTCTGGCAAATCATCAAGGTTCTTTTTGGGTTCCTCTGTCGTCAGTTCTCCCAATTGCGTTTGTTCTATCATCTCCTCGGCGGTGGGCTTCTCCACGAGATCCTCCTGCACAGCGGCCGGCAGTTCTGTACCCAGGCTCAAGCTAGTATCTTGTGGCTTTGGGACACTCGTCTCATCCATCGGCAGCTCGGTTTCATTGGCAGGAACGCCGGCTAAACCTTCGCCTCCCGATTCGCTCTGATTCTTCTCAAACTCGCCAGCATTCGAGGACTGCGAATTGCTATCCAACAGAGCCGCCGTGGCCGCTGAAGCATTGTTGGTCACCGCAGTCGTCACTGTTGCCGACTGCGAGGACATGGAATTGTTATCGAAAAGACCACCGACATCCACTCCAACGACATCCGAGTGGGAGTTGGTGTTGTCCATTAGCAGGTGCTGTTGCTGCGGCTGCTGCTGTTGCGGCTGCTGGTTGTTGTTGCCGCTGCTATTGATGCTGCTCTGCGAGTTGCTGTCATGGACCGAGGTCGGCTGATTGTTGACAATGCTGTTGGTGCTGCTGTTGCTGCTGCTATTGTTGCTATCATTGGCCGCCACGGCCAGGGTGGAGGAGTCGTTCGAGTTGGCCGTCTCGTTGAGAATGCTGCTCAGGTGATGCGATGAGGGTGTTGAGGTTTGTTGCGGAGGCGCCTGCTGTGGCACTTGTTGCTGTTGCTGCTGCTGTTGTTGTTGTTGCATTTGCGCTGGAATCGGCGAACTCACATGAGCTGGCGACATTGTCTGTTGCGTCGTTGCTGCCGGCGGTTGCTGCTGCTGCTGCTGTTGACTGTCTCCCAAGATGTTTGCAAATGGATCAAATTGCTGCTGCTGCTGCGGCTGGGACTGATTGTAGCTGGGTAGATGCTGCTGGTGGTGCGGCGACTGTTGTTGTTGTTGCTGCTGGTGTATCGGCGATTGATGCTGCATTTGCTGATGATGAGGCGACGTTAGACTCGCCTGCGCTTGCTGCGCCGCCTGTTGTTGCGTCGGCTGACCCGCATCCATGCTGGGCTGTATCAAATGATGCATACTGGGCAGACTTTGCTGGTGCAATGGTGAGGAGGACATGGCCGCCAGTTGGGGCTGACTTTGACTGCTGACCGCTGCTCCACTGCTGTTGCTGTTGCCTCCTCCGCCGCCTCCAACAATATCGTTGATGGAATGCTGCAGTTGATCGTTGAGTGATTGTTGCTGTTGCTGGTGTTGCTGCTGCGGATTAGGCACTACTGGTGGTGCCACCACTGGCGGCACAACCTGTTGCTGTTGCGCCGCTTGTGGTTGCTGCTGTTGTTGTTGTTGTTGCTGCCCCATCGCCTGTCCGTACATGCTTAGCTGTTGCTGGTGGTGTTGCTGCTGTAACATAGCCGCCTGCTGCTGTTGTTGTGGCGCCTGTTGTTGTTGCTGCTGCTGCTGCTGTTGCGCCTGTTGCTGTTGTTGCATGGCGGCCATATGTTGACTACCCCACTGCTGGTGATGCTGTTGCTGTTGTGGCGAAGCTGGCATCCTGGGACCCACCACCGAACTCCTGTACGCCGACGGATAGTCCATTGGGGGCAAGCCATGTGCCTGCGACGGCATCACCATTTGTTCGAGGGCCTGCAAGGTATTGACGGGGGCAACGGGAGCAGGTACCGCCTTTGATACGGCTCCTCCTCCTCCTCCCCCTGCTCCAACTCCTCCTCCTCCGCTGCTCGGTGGCTGAGGGCGTGGCGAGGGTAGTCCGACCATGCCTTGGATGCTATGCTGGCTGGGCTGGTTGTTTACCACCTGCTGTTGTTGTTGTGGCTGCTGCTGTTGCGCCTGCGTCTGTTGCTGTTGTGTGGGTGGTGGCTTTGCCGGCGATACGCCCACCGGTCGCGGCGACATCTGCGGATGCGGCGACATGGTCGGCGGACGTGGCGACATCTGTGGCGATAGCTGAGGAAAGGGTGCACGATACTGGGGCGAGGAATTCAGCTGTGCGGCGGCCGCCTGTTGATGTTTGCTGCTGGACATGTAAGGCGGCGCTGCCTGCTGCTGCTGCACTTGATGCGCCTGCTGCTGCTGCTGGACTTGCTGCTGTTGTTGCTGCTGCTGGTGATGGCTTCCGTAGCTAGGAGGCATTCCCATATGTGGCGGGGGCAGCACGCTCCCCGGCAGCTGTTGCTGTTGCTGCATCAGCGAGACGTGTGGCTGCTGCTGCTGCTGCGCCTGCTGTTGTTGCGACTGGAGTTGCTGCTGCTGCTGCTGGTGGGCTCCCAATTGCTGCGCAGCCTGCTGCTGCTGCGCAGTCAAATGATGGCCCGGTGGCGCTCCTCCCGGTACATGCTGCCCGTAGGCTGAGGCCTGATCCAGTCCCGTGTGGCCATAGCCCACGTGTTGAGGCGCTCCCCTTCCCGGCTGGTGTTGCATTGGACTGCCGTAGGGGCTGTGAGCGTAGGCCTGGGGCACTGTCGGCGGCTGTCCTGCCTGGACGCTGGGTGCTCCCACTACACCAGGATACAGGGGATGCTGGCCAGGTGCTTGCGGGTAGTGCTGCGGCAGTCGAGCCTGCTGCTGACTCTGCTGCTGCTGCTGTTGCTGTTGCGCCTGTTGTTGTGCCTGCACCTGCTGCGCCTGCACTTGCTGTGCCTGCTGCTGCTGGGGCGTGGGCGGCTGGACCTGCTGTTGCTGGGATCCGTAGCCAGCCATCATGCTCTGCTGTGCTCCGTAGGGCGCGACCAGCTTCTGCTGTTCCTGCTGTCCGTAGGCGGGCATGTGTTGCCGATACGCGCTGGCCTGGCTCTGCTGGCGCTGCTGCTGCGCCGGCGGTGCTGCCTGCGGATGGCCATAGGCACCCAATCCAGCGCCAGGATACGCTGCCGCTTGTCCCGGTACCGAGGGCGCTGCGCCCCAACCGCTTAGATCACCCATTCCGGCTCCAACGCCGACACCCACACCGAGTCCCATGGCCGCTTGATGATCGGCGGCCCCCAGCCCGTAGAGATTCTCCGCCGTTGGCTGGTACGATGGATATTGGGGCTGTTGCTGTAGCGGATGTGGAGCGCGGTGGCGTGGCGGATAGCCGCCGGGTGGTCCCATTGCCCGAGGATTTGCCGCGGCAGCGGCTGCTGCGGCGGCGGCCGCATCGTAACGGTAATAGGGATCTCTGTATGAACAACAAAATAGTAACAAAAATAATATATGTATATTGCTTCTGCTAAATGGGAGAGTAAGCTCTGGCCCTGCCTTTTAAGGGTTGACCATCACCAAAGATACAAAGTCGGAAGCACTCACCCTTGATGATTTCCGTGAAACATATTTTGTGCATTTCCATCCATCAGATTTTTGAAACGCAGCGCACACAAAAATGTCAGTTACACGTCGACCGATGGAGGACGACGCGACGCCGCTGCGTTTTCAGGTTTGCTCGTCGATTGGCTTAATTTTGATGCTGCTTGCTCTCTGCGCGTTGGAGTTGGGAGGAAGGAAGGAAGTTGTTCCCCTTCACCAAGGGGATGGTGGTGTTGACTGCCACTGGTGTTACTTAAAAGGATCTCTTCTGACTCCTCTTCTTCGCCCTCCACTTCCGCGCTTCGTCGTTGATTACCGTTTATGATTGTGTATCTAATATATATATGTATATTGGTTGTTCTGGGTTTCTAACTACTAAACTTAATTACAACTGGTGTGCAATTTAACGTCTTGTTGTTAATGTGGTTGATGTTGCTTTCATATGTTGGAGTCATTTGTGTCTCGTGTTTCGTGCACTTCATGGCCGACCTTTGACATGTTCGCAGTGAAACACATTTGCTCACAGCTAGAGAAACATAAATAAAACGAAGAATTTAAAGATTTCGAATGGTAAATGATTTTAAATAATTGGTTAACAAAAAGATTCTCGCGTCGTACGATTCATAGTTCATTTATTTGCGAAGAATTAAGCGTATTTTAAGCCAACATTTTCATATCGAACATTTCATTAATTTAGTCTGTAAAGAAAAGAGAATAATAGGGAGGTTAGTTTAAATATAAAATAAACTATTTAAAGCTAATTAAATGCTACAATTTAATTACATCAATTTGAGATACTTGAGAACCTCAAGTTGAGATACTTTTACAAGTTTTAGAACCTCCCTAAGATTTGCCCATGAATTTCAACAATTATCACTAATTTAACTAAAAGGATGTATGATTTTCATCACTTTTTAGGAACCACTTTTTGTTGTTGTTGCATCAACTTTTAAGGGGAAAAGCTATACGCTTATGAATTTCATAAATAAGCACATATAACGTACAGTTTGACCCCCCAAAATGATGAGCAAAATGATTATTATCTTCTTTTATATATTTAATTACACATAAGCTGCAATTTGGAATATTATTTGAACCAAAAATAATCATTTTGAAACCCCGAAAATTGAAATATTTTAAATGAGGGGTGTGAGGTGTTGGTTTTTGGGTTGAAAATCTTTTTGGCAGCGGTAGTGAGAAAAAACAATGAAAACTCTATCGATTTTTCCGCATTATCTCTGCTAGCCGAAAAATCTAAAGCAGCAAGCAGTTGGAAAATCCGCAGAGAGACAGCAAAAAGGAAAAGGCAAGCGAGGAAAAGGCGAAAAAAATGCGGGTGGGTTGGTTGACTGACTGCTTGTTGTTGTTGTTTATGTTGTTGTTTTTGTTGCTGTCGGAAGCTGGGCGAGAGCCCAAAAGATATGCAAATGGAAAGGCGGGGGGAGGCAGGCGCTAAGGGGTTGGTTGGTTGGTTGGGTGGCAAGGTGTGGTGTCTGCTTTGTGTATTTGTTTGTGCAAATGGAAAGTGGAGAGATATAGACACAAAACTACAGAGAGTACATAGAGATATGCACTTACACGCACACACTAAGAGAAACACGGCCGAAAATTCGCCGGAGGTGAGAGGAATACACACACGGGACACACTATGTGGCACATCGTCAAGCGAAACTTATGTGGAGTGCCTGACACATGGGTTAAGCGGTAAGCTTAGCACCGCTCCCCCTGAATGTCACCCACCCACCCTTCACTCTCCATTCCCCCCACTGCAACCCGCTACTGTGAGCTTGCCACGAGTTGTTCGCGCTCATTGGACAATCATTTAGCCAGTCGTCGTCGTCGCTGCCACTACACCGCGAAAAGAAATCCAGTCAGTTGTGAGGTAAATGTGTTGCCACAAATTAATCAAGGAGAAATTAAGGTAAATTAAACCAGTGGGAGCAGAAGCTATCTTTGCTATGGATAACACCGACGTGTCAAAATTCAGCATCTTCATTTACATTTTATGACATTTTCTTATTACATTTTGTATTTACATTTAATCATTTTAATTTATTCAATCAACTTGAAAATATTAAAGGTTTGCTGGCTCTAAGAGTTTACTTTTTCTTTTTTTTTTTAATTCATTTCTCCCTGTGTCGCCACTCGTTGTTGTTGGACCCTCCGGCTGCTTTGACTTTGCCGTAATCAATTACATTTCGCTTTTGCAATTTCAGCTATTTATTTATTTAGTTTCAGCTCTTGCCATTATTATTAGGCGAGCGTACAGACATACATACCGATATTTATACATATATTTTTATGTGTATCTGTAAGTTTGCGTGTGCTGGGCGAGACTTTACTTTTGTATCTGGCAGATATCTATCAGTGAGCGAGTGTGTGTGTTTGTCGCATTTTTCTTTCGCCTTAGTTTTTATTACCCGCTGCTTGCCTCTTCTCATTTTCTTGCTTTTTTTTTGGCGTGGCTTTTACACAAACAAATCGGGCAAAGTAATTGCAAAAAATAAAAAACAATAAGCTAAAAGCAATAGTAATATGCATACATAGGAACGTGTGAATGTTTGTGGTACTGCTGTCCATCTGTATGGGTTTGTGTAAGCAAAGCAAAAGCACAGACATCTGAAAAATTGTGAAATTATACTTTACTTATTGCCTCGCGCCTCTGTGCCTCTCTTTTCGGTGTTTATGTCTATATGTCTATGTCGCCGCCGTCTGTGTCTCTGCGCACAACTGTACATTTGTTTTAAATAAGCGAAAAATCGATTAAAGGTGATAATAGACAAGCAAATTTCAGAGTGTCCCAAAACGACGAAAGACGCGAGCCACATTTTTGTGACCCGACGTTGCGACGACGGCGACGAAGCACCACCACCACCAAATCACCATCAAGAACCCATTGGAACAGCAAACCAAATGGTGGATTAGCTCTTGGACTGGGTCCACTTCTTCCTCTGCTTTTACAGGCTGCTCCACTCACTCCGTGCCATCGCTTTATGAGCCATGAAAACAGCTCTCAAAAGTTCATCCAAGTCAGAGTTTTCTCAAGAAAAGACAATGGAAGCCAATACCCCGTGAGATGTTATAAAAACCCCTATTTTAGGCCTCATTCTAAGCTATAAATATAAATAAATATAATATGTGCATAACACTATAAAAAAATTACCATATTATCTTAATTAGCATGTTTGGTTTTAGATCGGATATACAATTGAAAATGGGTTTCCCAAATAAAATTACAAACGCAAGAATGAGAATGATGCCCCCATCTAGGGTATAAACGTGTTAAGCACCAATTGCCCCTTAAACAAAAAATTAAAAACAAAAATTAATAAATAAAAAGGTGCAAAGCCTTACTTAGAGCAAGCTAATATGTATATTTGATATATCAAAACCTGAATGCACATACATATCGTACATAATATACATATGTACATATAACTGGCCAACGCTTGTGATTAAGCATTTGGCCATAACAACAACAACAACAAAAACAATAACATCATAATACCCACAAATAAAAACAAAAATACGATAAAAGGAGTTCATTCACCCTGTTTTTAGTTACTTCACAAGTTTTGACATTTGTTTTGTGCTCTTGCTTCGCTTTTTAGGGCCGACTTTGTCTGCTCTTTATCTCTTTTTTAACTTTTCAAATGTAACGAATATCTGACCCACAATAGCAAGCAAGGGTAGGGAGGGGGTATTTCGCAAAAAGCGTGTGGAATATCCATGTATCTTTTATTAAAGAATTTAGTGCTAAACGAGTGGAGATTGTTTAAGCTGAGATTCATTTTGTTTTTACAATTCTAATATTTGTTTGGATTCACCGTATTTACTTGCAGTACTTTTTTGTTATTAAACATCAGCAAAAAAAATATAGTAAATATTTCTTAAATTTTGTTTTATAAACTTTTCCCTTTTTTCAGTGTTGGGTTTAGAGGTGGGTTGTCATTGTGGTAACACACACATCGCACACATTTAACGAATAGTATGATGCATGTGTGTACATATGAAACGAATAAATCTCTTGCCTTTAATAACAATCAAGTCAAGTGGCTGAGGGGTACCTCCCGCTAACAGTAACTAAAAAGTACAGTTGGTTTTTGTAAGAAAAGTAGCAACAGCATTCAGGCTACATTCACAGATCCATGAGCCAAGTCCGTCACTCACCGCGCGCGGTCCAAAACGAGGCAAAAGGCAGTCCGAGAGAAGAAGGAGGAGGAGGTGGAGGCCAGAGACGACAAGAAGCAGAGCAGAGACAGATGGGCGCAGCAGCAGATACACTCGCACACAGACTTAGGCCGTACGGACGTACATAAAAATGGTAATAAAATAGGCAAAGTAACAGCAGCGGAGACGGCAGCAGCAGCAGCAGCTGAAGAAAAAAAAAATAAATAAAAGAAGAAGCATGGACAAAGGCTGAAAAGCCACACACAGTTTTTCGGAAAAGCCAAAGAGAGCCACCAAACCAAAATGAAACTCAACTCAAAGCACACACACACACACACACTCTTAGAGAGAAGTTCGCTGGGCAAAAATTACAAACACGTCGCAAGCTTTTTGAATGTGTAACGGTACATTTATGGCAGGTCCAATTGGCATTAGAGATGAGTGGAGTGCCGATAGAAGCGTCAGCAGTCAACCGCCAATCAACAACAAAGCCAGAAAACCAAGAGATTAAAACAAATTAATTTTTTTTTTTAATTTTAAATAGTAAAAATTAAGTTTAACAACAAGGCATAAAATACAATTTAAAAGTGGCGCACAACCTACAAATAAATCGTTATTGCGGTGAAAAAACGGAACTATATATTTTGTTTTAACCATAATTTTTATACTTTTTATTATTATTCATCAGCCCGTTTAAGCCCATAATCGGTGGCCATCTCTAATCCGTGGACGACGCACAATGGGGCACGCGATGACGTTGCAAAGTGAGTGCCGAAGGGAGGAGCAAAGTAGGGGCCCAAGTAGAAATGTCTAGTGTTGGCTTGCCACAAGAACTGACGCCATGTTTCCCGCTAGAATTACCAAAATTATACCCACACACACAGATACGAGTCCTGACCCGATTATCGAGTTAAACTGTTGTATAAAGTTTGCACCTGGACCTAAACCGGATCGAATGGTTGGATATAGAGGTGCCCATTGTCAACCCAGCAACACTAAAGCCGGATGAGAGAGAAAGAGCGGCAGAACTATATCGAAGGAGAGCGGCTCTCGGTGAGCATCGCGCCGGCTAAATATTTACGAGAGAGCGGCAAAAACACACGACAAAACGAACCGGGGATGAGAGAGAAAGAGAAAAAAAAAACCGACAAACACACAGAGCAAAAAATAAAAACAAAAACAACAGAGGCGAGAGCAAAGCATAGCGTGCGCTAAAGAGCAGGCAAAAGTAAAATTACAAAAGCACTGCGACTATATCACGTGCTGCGACAGACATGGGCGAAGGGGTCGGTGGGAGGGACATGTGCCGGCCTTTGGCGGCAGCGCTGCTGGCGGCGCAGTCACCATGTTAGGCGGACGGAGCAGAAGCCAAGGAAGACGCAAGGGAAGGGAAAAACGCCGGAGAGACAGACAAAAAGCGACAGAGCGACTGTTTCGTATAGAAAGAGAGTGGGCAACAGAGACGGCGATGAGCCAATCAAAACAAAAAATGCGAATGAACTGAAAAGAGGCAACAACAATAGCAAAAAATATATAAACATTTATATTTATAGAGGTATTAAAAATATGCGAAAAAATAGACTCGCAGCTTAGTAAATGTAAATAAATGAAAAAATACTTAAAAATCAAAAGCAAAATATTTGTATAACTATGCAGAAGATCAAAAGTTAATAAAGTTTATACGGTGAGCACTTTTGACTGAGCAATGGGTTTTAGATACTTTTGTTCCTGGTTGGGCAGAGTGTGTGTGATGTTAGTTGTTGTTGTTGGTCGTTTATCAAAAGTGAGAGATTGAGAGTTTCGCAGCGGTGGACGGATACAGGAGAAAATCGGTGAAACAAAGCAAAGTAAAGCGAAATGAAATGAAGAAAAGAGAAAAGGCGAATGGCGGCAACAGCAACAACATTGCGGCGACAAGTACGAGACACGTATTATGCATGGCATGTAGTAAAAGCCGACGAGTGCTGGTATACATGTAGGTGTATGTGTGCTTAGGCTTTTGTATTGGAGATTCGCATGATTCGTGCAAATTCGCCGCATAGTTGTTGCTGCTATTTTATTCGCATTCGCATATCGTAGTGCGCGCCTTTGGCTTTTGCCTTTTGTTTGTCTGTATCTGAGTTTGTTTGCCTGCCTGCCTGCCTATGTGTGTGTAAGTGTAAGCGAGCTCGCTCCCGGTTTGTGTGTGAGAGTTGGGGTCGTCGTCGTTCATATGTTTGCCTTGCTTGCTGTTGTTGTTCTTGCCCCGTGTTGTTTGGTCGGTTTTGATTCGGTTTTTTGGGATGGATGATACGTATTATGGTCGCGCAGCGTCGCTGGCCAGAGCCACCACACAGCTTTTCCATCCATCGTTCGGTTCTCGTTCGCAATCGCCCGTCATCAACTTCTCTCCGCTTCTTTCTCCACCGCTCTCTTTCTCACAGCAGTTGTCGCTCTTTTCGTTTTGGCTACAGTGGTTGGCGTGTACTTAACAGTTTCTTAATTAAAAATCCCAAACTTGTTGAAAATTATTTATTTATTTGTATTACATTTATAAAAAAAAAAAAAATGGTTTTATTAAGGAGGTATCATTATTAAATTTATATACATATTTATTTTAGGATCAACTTTCTTCAGCTTTCTGCCCTCTGTTGTTGTTGCTGCTCTTCTTCTTCTCATTTTCACGTCACACATAAGGTTTTTTCTTTCTCGTTTATTACTTAAATTTTTCGCCGCAGCTCCAACAATAACTACAGAAAAAAAGGAAAAAAAAAAACAAACAAATGTAAGCAATGAGCTGCCCACCCTACTCGCCTTAACTTTAGCTTTATTCCCACATTAACGAGTGGGGGAGAAAAGGAGATGGAGAGAGCTTGGAGTTTATAGCCCAGGGAGAGGAAGAGAAAGAGGGAGGGAACGGGCAGGAGTGTGACGTTTTTTCGTTGCTTCTTCCACCAAAAAGAGTTGATTGAAATTATTTCGTTTGGCGTTTGCGTGTGCTTGTGTTAGTAAGGTTTTTCGCTCAATTCGTTTGTCCGCCTGTGTGCGTGTCTCGTCTCTGTTTGGCTGTACGCGTGTGTCAGTGTACGTGTGTATCTGTGTGTTTCGGTTAAAGATACATAATTATTTCTAAAAATCATTTTCTGCCTTTCCATTGTTGTAAATTGCTCGGATTTTCACTTTTCTCATTTAAATTTTGTACTTACTAAAATCGAATTGCAATTGTATTACTCACCATTTTTCTTTGTTATTATGGTGACTTCTGAGTTTCAGCTAATCCACATTTGACTTTATCTTGGTTAGTGCTCGCCAGTTCTCACAATTTATAGTTTATTTTTACCGTTTTTGAAGATCTATATAAAGTGTTGCCGATTTGTTTGTTTTATTTTTCTTTTCGGTCACGCAATCATTTCGACGGACGCAAGTTATCGATAGTTAGGCGAAGCGCGATTCGCAGGAGAAGGACAGATGACGCCGAGAATGACAAACAAACGGCAACAACAATGCTAATTCAAGTGTAGATACACACTTGCGAAATAATAATTGTAGCACAATTGCCACAGCTAGCAACCAAGAAGACAAGACGAAGAAACAGCTCTGGAGAGAAGAGGAAGCAAATGGGCAAAGAAAAAAATAAAACTACAAAAGCGCAACGATTGCAATTGCAATTGGCGAGGCTGTTGCTTCTTCTTCTTGGCCAACGCCGCCGCTTCTCTCTCACACTCACACTAATGCACCATAATTACAATTAAACATGATATACGCGCACGTATTTGCTTTTTTTTCAGCCGAAAAGAAACAAAGAAATCAATAGATATTGCTGGAAGTCAGTGGAAATCTCGGCTGCTGCTTCTTCTTCTTCTTTGTAATTGCAGGACTGAAGCAAGAAAAAAGCCACAGATGAACAGAAGAAAAAATTGTTACAGCCGCCGAGTGTCTGAAGAAGCAGAGACGCACAACAGACGACGCGACGCGACACCGAGAGCGGCGACAAGCGCATGAATTTTACGCTCTCCCATCAATTGTGTGTTGAGAGCGAGAGCAAAGAGTAGCGGAAAAGAGGGAGTGGGAGAATGTGGCCCGGCTAGAAAAACGTGTGTCCATGCAATGCCGCTCTGCCACTGTGTACGAGTGCGAGTGAGGCAGCGTGCGAAAAGTGAAGATGGGAGTGGGGCAGAGGAAGGCAGACAGATGAGTTGACACAGCGGGGCTGAGGCAAAGCAAAAGCAATCAAAGAGGGATACCGTTGCATATGTTGTGCACTGTATCTATGTGAGTGAGGCGATATCGATATATCGATGGGGCATACAGGGAGCACAGTGGAGTGGGGAGTGGGAGCGAATATTAAGCTGCACTTTACTACAACAAAAATAATATTTAAATTAACAAAATAATTGCATTGTATTGCTGGGAATATAAACAATATAAGCACCCTTTAAATTTAACTAAGCAAGGTTCAAGTTGCTCAAGTTTCACTGCTGTTAAAAAAGAATTTCAACTTTAAAGAGTGGCCCCATTTAAGTGTGTGAAAGAGGTCAGGCGTACAAGCTTTAGTTAGCTTTGCTTTAAATTAAAAGAAAACTTCAATTCCCTTCCGACATTTCGAGTGCAAAACTCGCACTTGGCACTTCTATAAAATCTTCCGTTTACCTGTTACTAGCAATTAAATAAACTCATGCCGTGAAATTTAGTACTCTTCGGACCTGAGAACAAATTTAATTGCATTAAATTTTAGCACACAAATTACACTTCGATTTCTCTTGGTCCCGTTCCGTTGCAACAATAACAAAATATGAATAGAGGCAGCGAGAGGCAGGCAGCAGCTAAGAAGCAGAGCGGCAACAACGACGCCGGCAGAGCAACTGTAGCCAATGGCCATTATGGCATATGGACAAATGCGGGGGTGTGAATGGAGCGGAGGAGGATGAGGACGCAACGGGGGGCAACGCAGATTGTCTCCTCTGCACAGGTGCAAAATGTGCGACGCCGCTGCTGCTGCTGCGACTGCATCTCCCGAATAATGTTGGCAACACTGCTGCAGCGGGGCACCAATACATACACAAAATTTATGCGAAGCGCGATACGCGAAAAAAAGGAAAGGAAATGAAGCAAAGTGAAACACAAACGCACAATTTGTTGGTTTTGCGAGTTATGGGGAGTTTATAAAGAAAATGGCGAGCAGAAGCTGAAGAAAAGAAATCAACTGCGAAACGTTCAGAAAAAAAGAGCAGGCAATAATCAGCGCAATGATTACAATCAAACAAACATCATAATGAGCATCGCTTACACACACACACTTGCACGCACTCTCTCGCATACTCGCCGATGAGGTCCATTTTTAATTACATATATTAGACCGACCGCTCCACACTTTAGCATTTGATTTTCGATGTTCTTCGCCAATTTCGCCATTAATTAATCACATACACAAACACACACATTCACGCCACGACGGGAGAAATGCACTTGGCAGTTGGCGGAAGGGAAAAACAATTGAAAATTGGACATTGGCTGCTGCTTGCTTTTGCAGCATTTCTTCGTCGCCTCGCGAAATACATATTTCTTTTTTTTTCTTTGCCGTTTTTCTCGTCTCGTCTCGTCGCTTGTCTTCGGCGCTCTCTCTTCTCTCGCTCTCCTTCATTGCTCTCTTCTTCTTTGCACATTTTTTCTTTTCAAGTGTCTCGGCTCCGGGCCGCTTTTGAAAAACCGATTTTCGCTTAAAATACGCTCAATTTCGATATGCTTTCATCTCGCTTTTGTTGCCGGCAACCTTGCGAGCGTTTTTCCGCAAATTTTCGGAATTGATTTGCACTTTTAATTACCGTTTAACGCAAAATTCTGGACCAGCACTTTTTTCAACGACAATTTTTTTCCAACACCTCCATTTTGTTTTGTTGTTGTGCAGTGTGCCCGCTAATGTTCCCTTTTTTAAACTCAAATTCAGCAGGACTCTACGGGAATTGGGCACATCAAAAATAGCTAGAACGTAATGCAACTACGTAAAGGTTGATTCGAACCAATCCATGTGGCAGCTCTGTGCAAACTATGAATGACAAAAATGGCATTTTAAATATTTGATTTAAACGTTACGATATCTGTACCTTAACACGATACTTGGATACGTCGTACTCTTATTTAATTTAATTTGATTTAAAATCGTGCTTTTTGCTACGCGGTTTTTAGTTTTTTATTTGCCTGCATATTTTCTTCTTCCTCGTTATCACTTCCCTTTCCTCCTTCATCCTCTTCATTTAACTCCTCATCCTTCAGACAGCCCTCCATTTCGTCGTCCAGCGAGTCGCTTTGGTCGTCATCCGAGCTATCTGAGAAGACAATGGGTCCGCTGCCCTTCACAAACATGATGGTCTTGCCCAAACGTCGCGATTCAGATTTTAGGAAGAGCTGCCGGCAGTGCCGGTCCACAGCTTTCTTGCCTTGATCCTCCGACAGGCCGAAGATAAAGGCGCTAGGACAGGACAAGTAATTAACGTAACACAGGCGTAACGCAGTTGACTGCTTCGTGCACTCACAGATTGGCCACATCGTAGGGTCCTCGCAGCTGAAACTGGTGCGTCGCTCCGCTGCTGAAGATGATGTTTCGGGACTTTCCCTTGATGCCATAATTGTGTGCGACCTTGATCATGTCCTTCCTGTTGTTCGAGTCGGCAATGGCGGGCCCGTATTTGATCTCGAAGAACATGCCACGGCGTACGGCCACCTGGTAGGCTTTCCGATTGACCATGAGACGCGAGCCGGCCGCAGGATCGAAGGTCACCAGATCACCATTGAAGGTGGTGCAACAGTGCTGGAAATACACAGATTAGTCGAGGATTTCCACAAGAAACAAAATCTAAGGCCTTACGGTCAAGGCGGCATCGGTCTTGGGCTGGCCGGCAATAAGGTTGAACTTGCGCAGATTCAGGGAGACGCTCTGTAACGGATCAGAGGAAGCTGTAAGTTATAAGAACTAGGAGCCAGAGCGGAGCCTGGCATACCATCGCGTGCGCCACATTGATGTCCACGTAGAGAATGGTGATTCGCTGCAGGATCCTCAGCTTGTCCCCGAACTCCTTGCGCAGATGATCGATCTTGTGCGGCTCGGGGAACATCTCGGAGCCCCTCTTGCCCGCCTCCTTCCGGCTGTGATCGAAACTCTGATCAATGGCTATGGTCTTGTAGCCCACTGCAACGATTGCGATGAAATTAGCGATAAGTAGACGATTTGCGGCGCCGCCAGCTACTCACACTCCACCAGTTCGTTGATCAGGGCCCGCATCACCTTGTCGTCCTTGTTGAAGGGTATGCAAAAGTCATAAAACGGCCTTGTTTGCTCCATTTCCAATTTGTTTTGATTTTCCTCAGAGCCGCCAGCGTGCAACTGGTGTCTGGAGTGACCAGAGCTGTCGAGGGGAGAAATTCCGCCACCGAACAATTTGAAGCTACAACCGGAATTTGACCTGGCCACTCTATAGCTTGAGTTAAAGAACCCGCACATTAAATTTCTGCAAAAACTGTTTGTTTTTGTCTTGAAAAACACAATTATTAATTCAAATTGAGGATGACCCAGAAGGATTATGAAATGGCTAAAACGTAACAACCCTTATTGTTTGAATTAAACAGCTATTTTAACACAAAAATATAAAATATTTTCTGCTTCATTTAATCAGAACATAAACAAGAGGCGTCACTGGATAAAGTTAGGGTCAAAGCGGGTCCTGCGCAGCGGCTGTGAGTGGTGCTGGCTGCGCGGAATGCTCCTCGAACTGCTTGGCCTTGGCCTTGGCTCTCCGGGACTTGATCAGGATCCCGTGGCCGGGACAGTCGCGATCGGTGCTGTAACAGCGGTCCTTGCAGCAGACGCGGCATAGCCGGAACTCGCACTTGGATCCCTGGGGATTGGCGCACTCTGTGCAATATTCTAGCCGTCGCTCATGGCGCAGTTGGATCTGCGTCTCCGTTTTGTTGGGTCTGCGCTGGCGTCTTCGCAGTTTCTTCATCCGCTTGCGGGAGATTTCGTTGCCATCCTTGTCGAAGTACTGGCGCTTGGCCCTGTTGGGGTCCTCGGCGGCACGCTCCTTTTCGGCAATCTTCTGGCGATGGGATTCGGGTGAGGCACGAATGTAGGGCTGGCAGAGCCACGGCTCCAGGCGTAGTCGCTAAGTGCGGTTCATAAATGAGTTTTTTGGTTGCTTTTAGAGTACATCAGTTTGAGCTGGCGAGTGGGATCGAGCCAGGCAAAAAAACAAAAATTGATAATTGAGGAATCCTGGCTCTACCTTATGCCGCTAAACGCAACCCAACTAGAAGGGATAACTTTCTTGGACTTGACTTACATCTTCTCCGGATTCCGCGCTGATGCTGACTTCTATATCTTCGGGCTCGTAGGTCAATTCGCCTCTTTGGTAGGGCTCGTACTTCGCTTGCACCGCATCCACCACAGTTTGGAATTGCTTCCGCTGATTGGCAGTGGCCAGGGTCTCTCGCAGCTCCGCGTTCTGGCTGATGTTCATTCTAAAACGGGAGCTAAGCTTTAAACAAGTCACAATGGCTGCGGAGAACCTTACAGGTGGTGGAAGAGCTTGAAGAGGTGTCCTCGAATGTAGGAGCTGGGACAGGGATAGAGTTCCACCAGCTCCAAGTACTCCCTCGCCATCTGCCATACTGGCGGGGCAATGCCTTGGAAAATGGCCGGATTGTGCAGGTTCCCCTCGGCGCTCATTACGCCATCGACGCCCGTTGCCTCCAGGCAGCGGTGCACGTCCTCCAGGCTCAGGATGTTGCCGTTGGCAAACATGGGGATCTTGATGTGCTGACGCACTTCCTTTATATAGCTCCAGTCCGCCACACCAGTCAGTGGTCCCTTCTGCTCCCTCGTGCGACCGTGGACTGTGAGGAGCTGACAGCCGGCCGCCTCCAGCATCTTGGCATAGCGGATCGTCTTGTCGCGGTCCTCGAAGATGCGGATCTTGCAGGTCACGGGTATGGAGAGCTTTGCGTGCAACGTGCTAACTGAAAGCATACAATTTCCCAGGTAATAACTATGTTTGATTTCATCGGCTGCATTTCCACTTACCAATATCTGTCAGCAGCTCCCACTCGTCCTGCAGAAAAGACCCGTAGTGCCCCCTCTTGGCAATGGCCTGGGGACAGCCCAGATTAATGTCCACCGCATCGCAGTGATCCTGTGCTGCCAGGGCCGCCTCCAGGATCTGCTCGGCGTCGTTGCCACAGAACTGAATGATCAGTGGTCTGTCGGCGGCACATGTCTGCAGCGCATCCTTCCGGTACTTGGGATCCGTGGCGAACAAGTTGGCATGGAACATGGGCGAGTAGCAGAGCTGGGCTCCGTATCGGCGGCATAGCATACGCCAGGCCAGCTCACTCTGGTCCACCATGGGCGCCACCACATAGCGCGGTGATCCCAGCGTCGAGCGATAGAAATCGTAGCCTTTCAGCTTGCAGGAACCCAGCGGCTTCGTTGCCTCACCCTGGTCCGCGTCATTGTTGACCATTTCGAAGGATTTGTAACCTGGAGAAAAAGTCAATGAATGAATGATTAAAGACGGAGCAGAATCATAAAGTTGAAATGCAAAACTCTCTCAGAATGCGTCTAGAATTAAATTCTTTTAATCGGTACTAGAGACTCCCTCCTCCCAGAGTTTTTAGTTCTTGTAAAGCCTCTCACATTACTCATCCCTCAAAGGGGCTGCTCTGCTTTGACAAATGTCCGCGATGCAGTCAAATATTGAGGCTCATTTTTTGTGACAAGGGGAACCCCCACGCATTTCCATGGCGCGGCTAATTAGCGACACATTAGCAGGCCACCGAAAGTAGGTGCGGCCAAGCGACCAGGGCGAGTAAAGAGCCACGCACAGCTGGGCAAAGCGGCCTGAAAGCGGCTCAAAAGCCAAACAAATTCACATTGAGCACACACACACACACAGCATGGGGGAAATACAAGAAATTAATGGAAAAGGTATAGAGTGCCTGGGAAAGCAAGGGGTTATGTTGGGTGTTTTTTGTCAGCAAAATATCAATTCAACTCTGGAATTTAACCAATTTTAATACCAGGAATATTTTGAAATTAATTATAACAAATAAAAGACTATTTGTTTTAGTAAATGAAATTGTTGCTAACTAACTAGCATTTTTTATTAACAATTAAATTTATTGTAAATTGTTTGACAGCTTACTCCAGGGCATTTATGTTCTTGAAATTTTTTTGCAGGGGTTTTTATACCCTTGCAAGGCCTTGCAGGGTATTATAGTTGAATCCGCCCAGAATCCTGACAGGAATTTGTGATGTTGTAACATTTAAAAGTTCAAAATATGATTCGAATTTAATATTTTAAATAATCCCCCCTTTTTATCCCATTATTTCATAATATTTTCTTTAAGAAATGTAACGAGAATCCGACATGAATTTCCATACAAGCCCCCCAAGAAATCTCCATATAACAGGCGGCTGCAGCCTAGAGTCCGCCCAGAATCCTGACAGGATTTAACATTTATGGATTCCCAATTTAATATTTAAATAGATCAATTTTTTTATTCATTTATTTCATATTATTTCTTCTAAGAAATGTAACCTCTTTTTTTTTAAACAAATTTGAATTAATGAATCATGCCTGCTATAATTTTTAAGAGAATATATTGTGCCTCTTTTGATGTACACTTAAAGCCTGAAATTAGATTGCCTGGCACTGCAATTTGGCTTCAATTAATTTTCTCTGCTATCTTCCCAAGCAAACGGCTTTTCATTTCACTTTTCCTCGGCGTTTTCCATTTTGCACTTTCGATTTTCGGGGCTTGGCCCAGTCACAGAAGCGTGAAAATCGCGCTCTGAGCCAATGCACAGAGCCGGCAACAATTGCAGCAATTAGGAGAAGGGAAGAGGAAAGCGTCGATGCAGCGGCCAGACCCGTGGCCCAAACAACACGTAACAAAGGCGCACTAATTGAGTTATTCAAGTTGTGCACGCACTTCAAAATAACTTGCAACTTGCAGCTTAAAACTTGAAAACTTAAGGCCCTCTTTGGGCGCAGCTTAACGAAACGATGTATTCATCGAGCGGATCGGAAGGCAGACTTAAATGGCTAACAGATGGCAGACAGTGCGTATGAGTAATATAGAGCCATGTATGCATGGGGAATGTTTTAAATAAATTTGGTTACGATAATAATAATATTTTAAAACAGGTAATTTAAAGAATTATTATTGCTTTTTGGAACTGCAAAACTTCTCTAAAAGGAAAAAATTAGTGATTATAGATTTAAGGGGAAAGCTGATCTCTTATTTGTTTAATTAATCCCAAAATATAATCCTTAATAGACTAGAATTAAAGACTAAAAAAAGTTTTCAAATGTTGTAAACATTAGACAAAATTTCCTTTTAAAACTTTCCTATATTTTCAACTTTTACTGATGAAACGCACCTGCTTCGGTGACGCTTCCCAAATAAAAACCAGGTAAGTCCTAGGCTGCTTGCACAATATCTTGCATAACCGACTCGATGGGAAGTTTAGTTTGGCAACATACATATAGTAGAGGCAGGGACACTGAACAAACAAAGAAAAAGTTTTTGCATTGAAAGTTTACTGACCGGAAATGGCATGCAATTTTATCAATGGCAAAGGCAGATTTCCTTCTATACTTCTCGGCTCCTCCCTTTTACTCTACTTTTTCTTTGGACTTTTCCCTCGAGTCTGCCACCCTGTTGCTCCTTTCCCCACTGTCTGCCGAGTAATTAAAGTTCTTAAATGGGCGGAGGAAACTTTTTTGCCCTCGGAACGAACTATAAATTGCATAAGAAAAGCTGGAATAAAGTGCAGGAAAAAGAGGCGTGGCTGCACCGCCGCCAGCTGTTGGCTTTGTCATAATTAAGCCCAAATTACAGCCAAGTTGCCAAAATGAGACGTCCGCAGAGGGAGCAGGAGCAGAAGGAGGAGCAGAACCAGGAGCACCAGCAGAAGCAGGAGGAGCTCTCCACTGGAGATCCAGGGCTCTGGCATTGCATTTTGCAATTAAAAACTTTCCCCTGAACAAAACCCAACTGCAACATGAACAAGAGTCCGTTAATGTCGACAGATTCTAAGTGAATTACATGCATTTTCCTTTTCCTTATTATTTGCCCAGAAAAGTTTCGGGGGCCATAAATTACTGCGCTAAATAGTGATTATATTTTAAAAAGGAAACATTGCTTGTATATCTTATTCTTTTTGTTTATAATTTCATACACATTTTTTTATGTTCTTGCCCAAAAAACTTCTATAAATTTCGTACAGATTTTGCGGTTCTTAAAATTATTCGACTTCCCTGTTCAAAAGGGACTCCCGTCTGAGTAAATTATTTAATTTGCATTCAAAAACACACACAATTGGTCAGCCGCAAATGGACGGCCACAAACCGCTGTGAAGAATGTGGCCCTGCAGTTGGCCCGGAAAACTAGGAAGACTATGGGGGGGCCCATCACGAAGACCGCAGACAATTGCAGCTGCTGCTGTTGCTGATTTAATTGCCAAGCTTTCGATTTCTGTGGCGCTTCGAACGATACTCCCAATTAATAATTTCCGCACCAATTAAGACGGCCCACGACCAACACCAAGATCAAGACCAAGACCAAAAGCAGGGGCCAGGCAATCTCGGCGAGATACGCCGAGAATTGAGGCGAAGCACTCGACCATGGAAGCTATTAACCGTTGGCCACACCCACGCAGTCTGGCTAGAAAATTGGTTTAACCCTCGAGGCTCTCAGCCCTCATCCTTGGCATCGATGCTGTATTTTTTTTTTTTTATTTATTTAGTGTTAACCTTCCAGCAGCGTCATGAAAAGTGCAATAGATTGGAAAAAAATAATCGAAAATATTAAATATTCCTTGAAAGATTTAGGTGTTTCAGATAAAAATTGAAAAAGTTCTGGGAGCGATGGAAAATTCAACTTAAATAAATATTAAAACTTGGGCAGATGAAGATACATATGTAGAATTAAACTATAATAAGAATAAGCCCTAAACAAAACAGGAGTTAGTGAAAAAATCAAACAGGAAACTACTTAATTTTCAAGGTACTCTCACAAATCGAATTCCCTGATCCAGGTTGAGGAAATATTTCCCTTTTAGGGGGTGAAAAGTGAAGACGTTGCCAGTTGCCTGATTCCCCCATGGATTCCAGGACTCCCCAATCGAACCTCCGAAGGCCACACGGCAGCAGACGATGAAGGAAGCTCAATAAAAAAATTGGTAATGCGAAAAAATGTGAATTAACTTGCTTGCCATTCAACGAGGCGTTAAATCCTTTCAACCAACACGGGAGTGGTGCAAGGACGAGGACCAGCGAGAGGGGTGGAGAGAAAGAGCAGATCCTGCTGACTCGGTTCCTTCTTCTAATTTTTTACCTCCTTTTTTTTGTGGTTGTTTCTGCGGGGTTTCCCCTAAAAAAAACTCATCCCAGGACCAGTGCTCGGCGTCACCTCGTGTCCTGACCGCAAAAAGTATCTGCCACTTACGTACACTGAAGGAAATAGCGGGGCATGAAACATCTTTAGGGTTTTGGAGGTATCATTGAATTTCAGGTCAGCTTTAAGCAGTTTACGGATTGTATATAAAACAGCTTAAAATATGAGCTAGCGCCAAACTTCAGGCAATAAATCAATCATTGTTCACAGTGCTTTCCCTGCAGTCCTTGGCTGCTGTGAGCTGCTCCATCTCCTTTTGACTCGCTGCTTTATTGCTCGGCTTGCTTTACATTTGTTTCGCTGTCGAACTTTCGGCGCGACAAGAAAAGAGGAGGAGCAAGGCGCTAGGAGCATGGAGCCCAGGAGCAGGACAAGGAGATGGGAGACAAACACACTCGAAATAACGATGCCAGCTCCAAAATATGACCTCATTCCCACACACACACACACACACACACCCATGAGGCTTTCCACGAGTTTTCCTCGCATTACACGCACACAGTGGAAAGTTTGCAAAAGGAAAAGACAAAAAAAAAGAACTTAAAAAATGTGTATATACTCTTTTTAGGGATACTTGGAGGCTCTTAAAGCTGCAGATAATCCTAGATCCTAGATTTTAATTATTTTTTAATATTAAGTTTTTTAAAAACTTATTTGCATTGAGCGTAAAGGGGTAGCAGAAATAATTAATAGGGAATAAATACCACGAGGTCGTTAGCTGTCAGCTTATATTTTTTTTAAATTAATTCAGAAGCTCCTTAAATTATTTAAAACGAGATTTATGCATTCTTTTATAGTGCAGAATACATAGATAGTGTATTGAAAAATCGAATTCCTTGCTTAGTTCCGCTTGGTGCTTTCACGTTTTCCTCTTACTCAGCAAGCGCAATGAAATTTCAAGTGGTCAAGGATGGAAAATGGGCGAAAAAGCCAATGGTTGGGGCAGGGGAATCCCCCCTAAATGTTGTGGTCTATTAAAGCGCAGGCTTGGCCAATGCCCATACTTTAGACTGGCGTCACCCCGTTCTTCACATGCAACTCCCCATGGCGTGCTGGCAATCAAATTGAAAAATAAAAACTCTCTTTGCGTGCAGCCACAAAATACATTACAAAAAAAAAAATACTAAAAGCTAAAAAACACACCCAGAGCATTCAGCAACACCTACAAAAACAACGTATGAAACGAAAATTGGACCCCGAAATGTCAGTTTTATTGTCCACCTAAAATTGCACGGCAGCTTTGTGTGCGATTAACCTATTCGAGTGACCTCGAGTGCCTTGAAGTAGCCCCACTGAAAAGTGAGTAAAGTTCTTGGAAACCGAAAGTAATATATATTTTAAGGGGGGAATTACTATTTTAATTTAATGAAATATTTGCAATTTGGAAATGGCCTCACCAGGTATTGGTAAAGGCTTTAAAAGCCACCTTTTGGCATATTTAATCGTTACTTATTTTCAGTTAAGCATTTAAAAAATCATATCCTAACGTTTCGATGGCTGAATTAATTAGCAGAGATGATTATTTATGTATTTATTTTTGGGTACTATGACTATAAACAGTCTCTATGCTTTTTTATGGATTTTAAAGCTAAAATAAGGTATCTTTCTTTAGCGCACATTGAAATGATTTTAATTTAAATGAAATCCTTATATTTATTAATTATTCAAATGTATACAAATTCCAAATATCTTTACTTATTTCTTTGCCTTTTCAATTAGTCGTAAATATGACCCTTATTCCGCATGTTTTTCTCCACTTAAAAAAGTTTACAAAATAGTCCCTCAAAAATAGTTCAAATGGGTTGATGGTTGGGCCTTTAAAGCCCCGTTAGATGTCGTCACTTAATCAAATGCAGGACTCCTCCTGCTCCTACTCCTTCTAAGCTTCTCGGCACCATTTCGAGGCGACGCCCAACTACGTCTGCCATTTCTTATGCAAGCGGGTCAAAGTCAGGGCACTTGGCCCAGCTGGTGGTCCCGCCCTCCATTCCAGAGCTCTTCAGAGGCACCGGAAAAAATTATAGGTTACTTATATAGAACCAAGATAGGACAAACCAAAGGCAGTTTGAAAACATTTTTTTTTTTAAGATTTTAAAAGTCTAATATTTGATTAAAAAATATAATTTAAGGCGAAAATATTATACAGAAATCCCACAAATTCTGAAATGCAGCAAAAGGTTTTAAAATCAACCAAAAATCAACTCAAAACCATTACTCAAGTCTTCAGAATTTTTTAAGCAATTTAGAAGTCATAGAAATATATTCTCTTCCTAAGGTGGTGATAGAAACCATAATCTTACGTTTCTAAATAACATTTTCTTTCAGTGCTTCTCTTCACTCGTTGTCCTGTATGTACAATCCATTTGCTGACGTAATAAACCATAATAAAGAGGACGAAACGCGTAACAGGCCCGCATTGTGCCCATTTCAAGGACAACGGGCGACAGAGAGGGCAGAGGAGCATAGAGAAAAAGGATGTTTTAGAATCGACCAAGATGTGGCGACAATTTGGCGGCTTCGGCAGGGCGCCGGAAGGAAACAAACTCAAAATTGGCAAAGGTATGAATGCAGCTCGCAGCTTGCACTCGGCTGCGATCAGTTCTCTTTGTTTCCTGCCTTCAATAAAATTATCAAAAAAAGGGTCGGCGGTTTACCTTCCAAAAAATCTAATCCATCTTTAACCTGTAACCTTTTCAAATTGGTTTATTAATTAGTGGGGGGGCCAGCGCCAAGGAACCAGGTTGCAGGAAGCAGCGCGCTCTTTAAACTTGTTTGCACACTTTTAATGAAATTTTATTACACACAGCTCATTAGGACTAATGATGCTTGTTGGCTGTCAGACTTGATTCAGATCCTGTGCACTCACAAAAAAATGTTTTACAATAATTATTAAGTAAGTAAAAGTTGAACAGTTTTGAATATATTTTCAATAATGCTCCAATTTTTACGTATATCTTTAAAACAGGCTTTCTTTCAGTTTAGAAGTTTATTTCGATTATTTTGCAATTTATTTCTTTCTTAGTGTTCAGAGCAAAGGATGCCAACTTGAGACGAGACCTGAGCCCGGACCTGAGACCATGGTGCGGATGAGGCAGAGTCTGCGGCAGGGACAGGAAAGCCAACTGCAGCAGTGACGATAATGAAGGGGCTGTCGCTTGGCCTTGTGTGATATATATGTATATTCTATGTGAAGTACAGGGAGTGTCTGTGGATGGGACGCAGGGTCGGCTGTCTGCTTTTGCACTTAATTATATTTGCAAGGCCAAGACGATGACTATGTCGAAGCCAAATTGCCAAATTGAACGTGAATTTCACTGATTTAGTGGCAGAGTAAGAAATCGAATGTTTTCATGGAGAAATCAAGTAATTTCCACCCTTTGAGAGAAGTTACTGAACCCAAAGCTGATATATTTAAAGAAAATTCATTTGAGAAGATCAGCTGTTGATAAGTTTCAAATATTTTTATATTTAATAAGCTAGAAATGTGGGCATATTATGAAGCTAAAGCAGCAAGGTAATTATAAATATTATATTAGCTTAAATATTGATAGTCCTTTGAGAAGCAGACGTAATAGAAATTAAACAAGACAAACCAAACGAAGGAGAAGTTAATTCAAATATAAATGGTGGTCTTGCCTTACTTGATAACTAACTGGATGGCCTGTAAATAATGTTGTCAACTCCTGGATAAAGATTGAAATAAAAGCAAACCTACGGAATGGAAGTCCTTTATCACTGACTAAAATGTTGCCTACTTAACTGGGCGCTGCTCAATTAGTCGTCTTATTTGCAACGAATGAGAGTTGTCTGCATTTGTTTATTCTTTTGCTTCAAGGATGCGTACAGCAGTGGTTAGATAAATAATAGTTATGAAAATTATAAACCAGAATAAGGCTTTTTATAAATAAGCCCAGAACTCGTTTAATCCCACAATTTGAAAACGCTTTTGTGTTAATGGAAAACCCTTAGAAATTACTTTCTGTGATGACCCTAAAATTGTGACCACAGGTGTCCATATACTCCAAAAACAAAGTACAAACCCCGCCACTCTATCCTCTCCCAGAATATTCTGGCAGACAAACAAGCCAAATGACACGTAGCCATAAATCCCCAACATTTTATTGCCAACGCGCTAAGCTTTAGGGCCACGTCTCCAGGTGTTTGTGTCCTTACGTGTTGGTGCGTAGGTGTGCCTGTGCGTGTGCGTGTGTGGTTCGTGTGATTTGTTTTGGCGAGACAAACACACACAACATACAACACACATGACACACAGGCACATACACACACACACACACACACACGAGGCAGACGTCAAACAGGAAACATAAAATGCCAACAACAATTTACTTTGTTAATTTACGTGCAAGTATTTGCATAAATAATAAAAACAACAAACGACGCCAGAGGCTAAATAAAAACAATAATAGGGGAAAACCAAATAAGAAATTTCAATACTTTCGAGTGATTTCCTCCTTTCCTTCGAACGAGTATTTCTCGTTTATCGATTATTGTATGGATGGTGGGGGCCTGGGGGAATTTCTCTGGAATTTTCAGCTGTTTCAATAAACAATAATAAAAAAGCGGATTTTATGGAGGCAAATGTAGAGATAATATTGAATTTATGGTCTACTTTTAAGCAATTAATAATAGTAAGGAAGACAGTTAACATGGGATTTAATATTTGTTATTACTTTAATTCATAAATGCACTTGATTTCAACATAGAATTTTAACTTTTAATTTTTTACAAATAATCTGTTAAAAAAGTAAAAAAATAACTGATTTTTTTATAAATAAATATTACCAGAACAAAATTAAATAACTGTAAAAATATATATTCAGTTTTCTAGCTATTCTTCTTCTATTTCAATTAAATAAAACACTAGAAAGCCTTAAATCGAGACGCACAATCCGAAATTTCATGGTCCACTTACAGAAACCACAAAATTGCGCATACGCACCGTGGGCCATAGGGAAGGTGGCAGCTTGGCCATAATGACCGCAACAAGGAGAAGCAAATTCAGCAAATGAAGCCACTGCGGGATCCGATGAAATTGTCAACACGTTCGAGCAACCCGCTGGCCATTCTCTGGCTGGTAAATATTTAAAATGCCAATGAAAGCGGGTCAGAAGCAAGCCCCGAGCAGTGACGATGATGGCCCCAACCCCATCCGTAGTTTTACCCACTTTTCCCACCTGGGAACGATGGGCCAATGATAGTTTTATGGCTCTCTGTTTTGTAGTTGGTTCTCTGGCGTTTTTTTTTCACTTTTCTGTCTCGGCCCTTTTTTGCGTTTTAACGTTTTCTGTTTTTGTTTCTTTTTTTCAAGAGCCATTTACAATTACACTTAGGTTCTAAAGGGCCGGCGGCTTACACAAAGTATTAGCAAAAATATCAAACGGAAAGTAACTTTATTATTTCTACAATTCTGTAGTTACTGGATGGTATTATTATTATTAATATTATACAAAGCGTGGCCCAGAAATTCTCTAGTTATATTTTTGTTAACCATAAATCTTTCAACTCGTTTCAATAGCATACTTATTTGCGTTCTTTGGTTTTTCCCCGTAAATATTTATCTCTTTGTTTCCAATTTAAATTTATTTTAAACATCTGCACATTTTATCAAAATATATAAATATATATATATAGGGTGTGTTTATGTACTCGCTTTATAATCTGTGCACAATTATTACAATTATTATTATCCTTCTGGCTTTCAAATTCAATCTTTTACATTATTTCTCTTGCAAACTTCTTCTGGTTCCAGTCTCATACGCATTATTTGTTTTATATTGTTTTCATTGTTAATTTGTTTTCAGCTTAAGTTACAGGAGGGACTATGGTCTACAATCATATATGTATATGTTTGGGGAAAGTCATTAACTAAATTGAAAAGCATATTAAAATAGGGGCGAGCGAGCAGGAGGCACCTCCCCTGAATATTCCGCCTGGGTGAAAATCCAACAAAGTAGAGCCAGAGGAGGAGTTCGTTGAACCAAGGCAAAGGAAGAGGAAAAGGAAAAGGAAAAGCAAAGCCAGGCAACTGAAAATGTCATTGCTGGGTGGGAAAACAAAGGCTTGGGGCCATGGGGATGACAGGTGGGTGAGGACTTGGAGTCAACCTAACTACCATTGCTAATAACAACACAGGAGGAGGAGGAGGAGGAGCAGGTGGAGCAGTCCAGGGCGTAGGCCCTGATGATGAGATATCGCACCCAATTCCAGCCCCAATCAATCATAATTCGTTTGTCTGTTAAGGGATAGTTCTCTTGCTATGCAGGGGCATGAGAAATTAGCCAAAAAATACTGTGAATAGGGGCGTGGCCTTACACTTGAAATACTGGAAATTGCAGTATTTAAAATAATAATGATTGATAAATAAAATATGCTCTATAAATCTACATTCTTTTGCTGAGATTAATTTTGTTACGAAACATTTTTAAACCAAAGCTCTGCCCAAATGTATACATTTTTATTATTCTGAGTTCACCAAATAAAAAGCAATGAAATTCTCAACTTGCATGTCAAAGATATATATCACAAATATATTAATCCAAAGGCAACAAGCAAATTTTGTATAATTGATGCAAGGCAATAACCAGGACAACAACAACAACAACAAGTGGTCATGACAACAACAGAAACTGAAAAATAAAATGCAGAAAAAAACACAAAAAAAAATTAAAAAACAAGGAATGTTGCATTTGTTGCCATAGAGAAAGTCAGTCAAGTGGGCGGAACCCAGAACCCCTCCTCCGAATCCGATCGGAATATTTCTGCTTGTGTCCCGTAAACAAACTCCACACACCGGTTCGTCCTGGAATCAAACTGAAAAGTCGTTGAGGGCGTTGCCAGGCAGTTTCTCCCTACGCCTCCATTTCCCCCAGAAAGCACAGATACATGACACGAACATGCAATTAAAGTCGAATATATAAAGTCGTATGTATATACATATATCCATTCAAATTTCTCTGCAGAAAATCCCACAGAAATGCAGAAAGGATGCCATCTCTTTCGAGGTGTCTACAGGTGCACTCGCACGGACAGACGCCTTTGAAGAGTCCGACTGGCTGACCAGGACGGACAGCTGGATGACTACATGGCTGGCAAGGACTCCAAGGACCCCAGATAAATGCAAAGAGAATGATACTGTGTGGGGAAATGAAGTGCAAAGAATACAAAGAATGTTTCTATAAAGTTGCAAAATTAAATTAAAATTTGTCTAGTTTTTTCAAGACAAAAAGCCCGCAAGTTAGGTAAAATTTAAGAAATATTACAAAGAGTTTTTCTGTAATTTAAATATATTATTTTAAGCTTAGAATGTGGCACACATGTCGACTGGAGTTCGTGCATCTCCTACTGACAGCAGGTGCAGCGGAAAATGCCAACGCCAAGTGCCATCAAGTTAAACATTTTCCCCTCAAAAGTATTCCCAGGAAATGAAGGAAAAAAAACACCAAGCAGAATTGTTGCTGTGGAAAGTCTGCATTGAAAATCCATTTATAGTTTGTGGCATTATGTTATTTCTGTAGCCTGTCTCCTGTCTGCTGTCACTGCAAAACGAACTCGAACTCATGGCGAAGGCACTGCACCGCCCGAAGTCGGGGCTCAATGACACCGTCTCCGATTCCGTTTCCTCTATATACATATATTCCATATTTTCTGCATATATTATATATCCTAGCAGCAATATTTGAGGTCTAACGGACTTGATTTGCCGCGTCAAAAATGGGGGCTTTGGCTCTATAATTAACCTGCCATTTATTTTGGCCCCAATCCGCTGAGAGTGGCCGAAATATGTAAAAATATTGCTTGGAAATTCAGTTAACTGAAAGGAAAGTTGGCCAAATGGGTTTTGGACAGAAGCACTTACATTTTTCCAACTAATTTTAAATGTTGTGCAAACCAGGTTTAAGATTTTAAACTTTTAAACTGAATAGTAGTTAAAATTTTAAAGCCACGTCTTGATTTCAGTTTATACTTTCATGTACTTATTTTGGTAGATTTTTCTTGCCAACAAATTTCAATGCTTTGAAAGGATATTTCTGATGGAATAACTTGAAAAAACTCTCGTGACACTTAAATAATTCAAGATAACATTTATGGGGATTTATTTTTCTTAGTAAAAACCTTACATTAATCAGCTTCTAAATTATAAAATTGAATAAATTTTCAATCCACAATCAAGTAATGCCTAGAGTATTCCTCCAGTGGTTGAGGTTAACAGAAATTGATTTGGGAGTGCTCACTCTCTCTCACTAGCTCACACTGAGCTTCCCACTAAAAGGAAAACTAATCACACTCGTCCTCTCCATCCATCTAACTGACACCACTGCTACTTCCTGTGAGTGCTCCTCCTCCTTTTCTGGTTAAAAATGGACTCGCCCCAGCTGTCAGTTTCAATAACATGAACCGCCGACGACGCCTGCCTCTGCCTCTGCCTCTGCCGAAGGAGGAGACTGATAAAAAAAGGCAGCAGCAGTGGAGTGTCATGTGCGTAGTCGTTATGGCTGGGCTGCCGCCGTACTCGGTACCTGCAACCGTGGCCAATCCTCGATAGCTGTCCAACTGACAGCTGAGCAGGATGAGCCCCGAGGGGGCAGGGACTGAGGGCTGACTCCACTCAATTCCACAATTCCACAATTCCGCAGTTGACGCATTTCCATTTACAGGTCTTGTTTTTCCCGACTTGTGCCGCTGCATTAATTATTCAGTTTCGGCATATTTAATGTGAGGAGGGAGGGACGGACGAGAATCAGTTGTCAAAATCAAGTTTAGAACAAAGCCATATATACCCATGACGACTGCCAACGGGGCCTTTGCATTTGAATTTTAATCGAATGAAAACATTTGCGTAACAATTTGGCAACATGCAAGCATTGTGTGTCCTTCTGCCCGCTGCCAGAGATACAAGGATACTCGGATACACGGATTCCCCGAGCAGCTGCAGATACAATACGTAATCATTCGACGACGCCTCCGCTTACACACATTTTCCAAAATGAAAATCAATAAAGGGGTGAGCTTTCTGTCTCTCTGTCTCCCAGGGGGGCTGGGAAATTCCCCGGTAGCCTGGCTCCAAACTTCTGCAAATGCTGTTGCATATTTTATCAATTCAACTGCTGCAAAGTCATTCAAATGGATAGCAAAGACGTGTTTAGAGGGGGCGGATCTGATGCAGTTTAACGACTGACGACGTCAACAACAAAAATTCTGCATAGGAAAGTCAAGGAAAGATTTTGGTTTTACTGGAAATTTAAACAATTTGACTCTACTTTAGGCCCTTTCAAAGAGGTTTAAATATTTATCAACAAAATAATTTTAAGTATTTTTAAAGTAATAACTTTATAATTTCCCCAGAATTTCCTACATTTATCCAGGGGCTATTACCTCTCCGCAGCAGACTCTTAATAAATCAAATATGCAGTCCACAAAACTCAAACAAAGAAGCCGACCGAAAGCGGTAATTAAGTTTGGCCATGAAACCGCATCGCATCAAAGGCAATTTCCTCTCCTGGCCCTGACAGCTCACCCACGCTCAATGGAGCTCCTCCTGCCCCCGTTCCCTCTCCCCCCGCGGACTTAATTGATTTCAGTTATGACTTTCGATGCTTATTTGCGGATTAATTGATTTCCGGAACTTCGGACGGGGTGGCTACATACAACAAAACTAAGACTAGCCTACGGACTAAACAGAAACCTCTTCCTTTCTACTAGGTGCTGCTCGAATTGGAGCTGATGCTCTGCAGGGAGCTATTGGAGGCGGTCTTCCTTAGGGTTTCGCCCGCCAAACTGCACAGATTCTGGACGAGAAGGGCGGAGGGGGCCGCGTTGCCAGATCCCGATGTGCCGCGATTTAGCAGCGTTGGCGAGGACGTCGCTTTGGCCGGATTGGAGTTGGTTGCATTGGCATGATGATGATGGTGTCTCAGGGGCTGCGGCGAGGTTGGATTCGAGAGGCCTGATTCGTGGATGGGCGACAGAGTGGGGGAGCGGGTCCTTAAGAAGTGCTTCCTCCTCTGCCTCCGGTAGACGTTGCCCAAACTGGGCAACGTCCGGCTGTTTGTCTGACACGATTGCTGCTGCATGTTGCTGGCGAATCCCAGAGTCTCGGCCAGTTCCGCCAGCTCCTGACTGGTCTGGTTCATTTTCCTCCTCGTCGGCGGCGGCAGGGCGGGCGGCAGGGTAAGCGTGTAGGTGGTCACACTGTCGTCCCTTATCACGGATGTGGGCAGCAGCATCACTTCCTTCTGCCCGCCGCTGGATGGACTGGTGCTCAGCTCGCTGCTCTCCAGGGAGCTGCGGCTCGGCGAGCTGGCCGGCGGTGTGGGCGTCGCTGTCGAGGTGGCATAGCCACGTCCCGCCGCCTGCAGTTGCAGCGGACGAATTTGGTTTTGCTTGATGCCGGAGCCACCATGATTCTGATGATGCTCCTTGCCCGCCGCGATGCCGTGGTGCCCACCATGACGGCAGCGCGGCCTTCGATAGCGTCCTAGCAGGCGCAACATGTGCCGCAGCCTGGAGCTTCTCGGCGGCGTCGAAGGGATGCTTGCAGGCTTCAGCGGCAGTTCCTGATCCACTCCGCCGTTCAGGGTGCGTATGAACTGTATGGGGGGCAGCTCCTGGGCATTCAGTTTGGCCGCGGCAGCAGCTTCTTCGCGCTCCCGAAATGTCAAGGCGGCGAGCAGGTCGTTGGGCACATCTGGACTATCGGGCACTGAGGCGCAGCAGTTCCATTTCCTCCGCCAGCGCTGGTGCTTCGAGATATTCCCAGCCGCTGTCGCTGACGACGAGGATCCGCCCGTCTGGCTGGTCAGAGTGCGGGTGCTACTGCTTCCGCCGGCACTGCTCACCGCCACCGAGGACCCGGATGCCGTGCCCCTTCTCAGTCGGAAGGTGCACAGGGTGCACTGCTCTGTGTACTGGAGATAGGTCGCCGGTCGTTGCGGACGCGGCTCCGCGGAGAGCAGCGAGCCCTTGGCCAAGCTCACACGACGCTGCAGGGAGCTGGCTGCGAAGCTGGAGCAGCAGTGGAAGCTGCTCAGGGTGTCCTGTTCCAACTGGATCTGCTGGGGAACCCGCCGCTCCTCCAGCACCGAGCAAACGTAGATGGCCTGCCGGCTCTGGTGGAACTCCCTGGAGCTGGCACAGCAATGCAGCCTCATGGATTGCTCTGGCGTCTGACCAGCCGCCGCTGCCTCCTGGTTCTGCTGCTGGCTTGGATGCGGCGCACTGGAGCAGCAGTAGACCTGCTGGCCTCCCGGCATCGACTTGGACGGAATGTGTGGCTCAGGCAGGGAGGCCGAGAAGTGGACGCTGCCATTCTTGGCCACTGTCGTGGGAGGAGCTGCCTCCTGGAGCTGTTTGGCCTTGGCCTCCTGCGCCTGACGGTGGTTCCTGATATACTCGTAGGTGGTAAGGCCCAAGAACGAGATGTAGATGTGAAAGAAGCACAAGTGGAGCAGCAGGCCGGCACTGACAGCGGCCAGCAGACCCAGGACACCCAGTAGGAGCAGGAAAATGGTCTCGTTAACTCCGATTCCTCCGACCACAGGGGTCACCGTGTGATTGGTGACCGAAATACCCGGCTGCGTTGCAGTAGCTTCAATCAACGCCGTAAAGTTCTCCAGGAGTGTGGGCAGTGTGGAGGAGATGGTGGCATTCGCCTGCAGGAGCAGCAGCTGCTGCTCGTCGTCATCATCCATTGCCCGGCGCCGCTGCTGCTCCTCCTCCTCCATTGTCGGCTGCTGCTCCATGCCCAGGCTCAGTGTGAGGTTTATATAGTCGCCGCCATCCAAGGGAATATGATGCTGGCTCGTCTCCACCTCAGAGCCCAGGCGGCACCAGTAGAAGCTTAGCCACTCCGGCTGGATGTAGTAGAAGACAATCTGAGCCACCACGGCGGCCACGATGACCAGGGTAGCCACCACCGCACTGACCACGCACATCAGGAAGGCCACATAGTTCCGCGAGCCGATGCAGTGATTCAGCCACTTGCAGTGGTGATCGAACTTGCCCACGCACTTGTTGCACACCGAACAATGCTTCGTGCGGCTCGACGAGGTCCGGATGTTGCACAGATGGCACCGCCCGTTCTCGATAACGTGGCCGTGCTTCGTCCGATCGAATTCGGGAACGATCCGGTCGTTGCGATGCACCCGCCGCAGCTCCTTGTCCGCGGGATCCGTCAGCAGGGCGGTGAGATGGGAGGCAATGTGGACCAGGTAAAGGCCGGTGATTAGACCATAGAGGGGTCCCTGCAGGGGCGCGTGAAAGGCCGGTATGAGCACCCAGTAGCTGGCCACACCAAACAGGAGGAGCACCAGCCAGCCGAAGAGCTGGAGGGGATGCAGGGGCAGCTGCAGTCCGTGGAGGCGTCTTCCCCGCCGATGCTGCACATCGGCAATATTATTCTGATAGCTAACCAGCTGCGATAGCCGGCACAGGCCGAGGGCTTCGCTCTGTTTCTGCTCGCCGGACGATGTCGGCGGCGGCGCTGAGGGAAATCCGCCGCCCAGGGGGGGTTTTGTGGGAGGAGAGGTATGACCCTTTACTGGCTCCTCGCTACCCGACTCGGTTAGGCTGGCAGTGCTGATGGTTATGATGTGATCCGTCGCCTCCGTCGGCCTGACTCCGTTGGCTCCTTTGGGTGCGGGTCCTAGTCCAGCTTGTGTTGTGGACATTTTGTTGATGCGTCTGGAGAAGATGCCTCGTTCGATGATAAAGGTGATGGTGATGGTGATGGAGATGCTGAGGCAGATGTGGATGATGTGGATGAAGTGTGATGTTTGATGAAAGGTCCTGCTTGACAGCTGTACATTACATCTGATGCTAAGCCACGCCCTCAACGGTTGATGATGCAATCCAGCGGTGGACAGGACCTCAGATAATTCCCAAACGATTTTTAAACATGATTCAATACGAAGTCTTTGCTTTTATCTTGTTTATTTTATGGTTTTTTTACTGTGCGTTGATTTTATTTATTTAATTTTAAATAAGTTTATGAGTTTTCGATATTTTTGTTGGATTAATTATATAATTGTGGCTTATTTTATAATAATTAATTTATATATATTTATTTATAATATTTATTTCATATTCATTTGGTTTATTTTTGGAATCTTTAGTTTGGTTTGCCGGTTTTTTAATTTTTCTTCACTTGAAATTAGTTTTTTGTCATTGAAATTGCGATAAAAAATATATTTTTGATTTTATTTATAGGGTTTTTCTGTCTTTTACAGTCCAATGATATTTTTATTTAATTCGGCCAAAAATGCCTTTTTTTTGTGAATTTATTTCTGACGAAACTTTTTGTTGCCTATTTTCTAGCGTTCTCCCGCTTCACTGGCTTCGTCTGGGCACTTATTGTTACTACTTTTTTATTGGCTTTCTCTTTTCCTTTATTTATTTATTCTTATTAAAATATCCTTTGCCTTTTCTTTCTCCTCTATCCCTTCGCTATTTTGTTTTTCTGAATGGCGCAGCAGTTGAAGGTTCATACGTGAACGAATTTTGTTGTTTTCGGTCCTGCCGCGAGTGTTCTTGGTGTGTGGGGGGTGGTAACACAAAGAAGCGGGCGCAGAAAACCAGGATTGTCGCCACCCCCGTCCGCCTCGTCCTTTTTTTGTTGCGAAATTCCTGCTCTATGATTTCCCCCTCAGCGCGGCGGCCCTTTTGCTTTTCCGCTCCGCGTTTTCCTATTTGTTTTCGACGCACGCACACAAGGGCGTCGCGAGTTGGAAAATAACGTTCGCGTTTATCGTTATTTCGGCATCTGAACAATCCGACTCCTTCAACCGACGCGACCAGACTAACGAAATCTACCTAGCTTTCGGCCAGCCTGCCGACCAGGCCAATGTATTCAATTTTCAAGCTAACAGCCAAGAGGAAAGTGGAATTCAACTCCAGCGAACCAACTCGACGGAGAGAGTAATGTAAGCTCAAGCTCGGCCTGCGGGCTTGCAACATCTCCGACAACAGCTGCTAACTACCACTGTTAAGCTACACTAGCCTGCACAAGCATACATTTTTTAGGGTTTTGCTAACTTCAGTTTAGTAGATATAACCCCCTCACCAAGAATTTAGAAATGGGAATAAATTAATAGGATCCGTAGCATAAATACAATTCTTTAAAATTAAAATGGTATAAGAATGAACTTGACAAATTAATTATTATTTATAGAAAAATTTTGTAATATTCGAGTCTGATATTAATAAATACATTTTCATATTTGTAAGTCAGTTTAAAATGGTAAGCGAGAGCGGTATCACTTTCTCCCTTGGCTTGAAGGCCTCTCAAATGGCAGCCGGAGAGAGCACAGCTCTGAAAACGATTGAATGACGCGCTCAAGCTGATTGAAAGCAGCAAAGCTTTCCCCGTTGAAACCCGTTGCCAGTCAATTTTGGGGTGGTTACAACCACCCAGCAAGCCGCCAGTAAAAGAGAGAGTGAAGGGAGCTCGCAGGACAGCTGTGTGCGGTTTTGCCGGTAGCCGTTAGTCAGATGAGGAGATAGAGGGGTTTTGGGGGGTATTTTTACATTTTATTCGAAAATGTGTTGTCTATTTTAGATATATATTCATGGTCCTTGAAGTATTATTAAAAAATTGTGCGAAAACTCCCATAATTCCTATCCCAATAATTGTGGAAACTTTAGAAATTAAACCAAATTTTTTAAATTAAATTTCAACCTTAAATATATTACTATTAAGCAAATTAATTTGGTATCTCAAAAATATATTTTTAAAAGTTTTATTTAAAGCCCAGCTTTCATTTTTGTGGATTTTCTGCTCTTTGCTCTTTGTTATAACTAGATTTGGTATAGGAGTCCTGCTTTCAGCGGACTATTAGCTTGTTATCCTTATGACTCACGCTACCATCCCTGGGGACTCGTATCGCAACAGGAAGTAACTATTATATAACGCCAAATGGGCCAGGACAGGAGGAGGACACAGCAGGACGTTGGAGATTGCCACGCACCTTTCCCTTTCCCTTTCCCTATACCTTTTTCCTTTTTTTCGGCCTGCCAGCATCATTTTTTATTTATTTATGCCATCGACAGAGCTCACGTGAGAGGTGGCGGCGGCGGCAGGTGTTAGATGAAATGGAAAGTACACTCGAGAGAATATTTGGAGCACGTGCTGGCTGTGCTCTGGCAGCAAGTATACTTCAGCACTTGGTGTGATTTTATTTACAGCGAAAGATGCACGACATAGTGGCGAATTTTCCCAAGGAAAAGCCAAAGGAGACAGGCCGACGCCTGAGTGACCGACCGAACGATTGGCAAATATTTATGCTCGCAATCTCTAGACTTGTCGCAGGGAAACGAGGTCACCGCCGGGGCAGGAGCAGGGGCAGCCATTAGATGGAGACGGATAGTGATCCGGGGATTTATGTAAGCTGCAGCCAAGCTTAGACTATGGGAATATCCTCCGCTGGAGCACAGCTAATGGCTATCCAACAGGAAGCAAGCTACGATTCCTTAGCCTCGAAAAGTCAAAACGCAAATTACCAAAACAAAATACCCAAATTCTGCGTGTGGATATATTACCTATATATCAATGGCAAGGCCAGAATTAGTTTTTTTTTTTTTTGCATACGATAAGCACATGGAATTTAGGAAGACACCAAACTGGAGTTTTGGCATTATATTAAATATTTATAGGCAATCGTAGATATATTTTTTGGATATTCCACTTAGAAGCTGTTTTAAATAATATAAATCAAAAAATATGTCAGTATTTGAGTTCGTAAATTTTCAATTAAAATGGAAAATAAAGTTTTATCAACAAGCATACAACGGAAATGGCTTTGTACACTTGCGTTCTTAATTTTCATGCACGTTTCATCTAAATGCATGAAATTCACACAAAGTAAATGTTAAAAACCTATACACAAAATTGCATTATATTTTTTTGGCCAAATAAAATGAGTTTTCTATAGTTTCCGCCTCACTGTTATTGCCTCCTGGCAACGATAACAAAACAGGATGAAGAAGCCCCGCCGCATCCTGCCCGCCTGGTGCCTACTCAAGGATACCGGTAACAAGAAAAGCTTTGATAAGCAGAGCTAAGCACTTCCACTGAACCGTCAAAATAACTGGCAAAACAAACTCGGCGAGGAGGCAACAAAATCGAGATGGTTACCAATTTTACGAGCTTTTCCAGACACACCAACGAACGAGGGGGGGAAGCAAAGCTTAAGGAGATAAAGTAGGCAGTTTGTTTGCAGTATCGGGTTTGGGGTTTCCAATCAGTTCCCACTCGAAACTCTCAGAGAAACGATACATAAAATAGATACCATATAACTAGGGTGCAACACGAATTTAAGGCGGCAAGATGATTGACATCCTGTCGCTGCCGCGCCGGAACAAGGTGTCCGGTAATCCGGCACTTTTAAAGATGCTCTCCTCGTACAAGACCGGGCTGCCCATCAACAGTCTGCCCGGCTGGGAGCTGATACCCCTTAACTGCAAGCTGCCCATGCTCAAGTGTCCCGGGAATCAGGTTATATTCTCAAAGAATAAGATCGGACAGTCGGTAAGTGAAGAACATTACGTAGGGATCTGTCTCTCAAGCGGACTCGAGAGAGCAGCCAACCGAACAAACAATTTTAAAAACCCCTTTAAATCCCAATCCAGTTCAAGAGCGGCATGCAGGAGTTCGTCTCCTCGGTGACAGAGCACATTCCCGAATACAATCCGCTGCACGACTCCAACCTGAAGACCTTCTACTCCAACGAGCGCAACCTGAAGCGTCTGCGCGAGAACGGTGAAATCACCCAGGACAACGATGTAATCTGTAATTTGAAGGACTTCAACCAGCACCGCCAGGAGCTACACAAGTCGCAGCTTTACTACATCCTGCAGGCGTACAAGAGGCGCGAGCAGGAGCAATACGATCGAATGTTGATTGCCAATGCCGAGGCCATAACGAAGCGAGATCACCAGAATCTGGCGGCTCGCCACCAGTGCACCGACCAGGTGCTGACCCGGAAGCAGCAGTTGGAGGCCGAGCGTCACGAGCGGAAGGTGCATCTCCTAAACATCACGTACGAAAAGTTCAAGCGGCTCGAGAACCTGGCCACCATGCAGAACATGCTGCTGGAGCACCGCAAGATGCTGACGAACATGCGAGTGGCTGCGCATATCAGCATGTGCGAGGATCTACAGCGGAAGCAACTAATCAAGCAGAAGAAGCTCTTTCAGTTCAAGAAGGACCGGTTCAACAAGAATATGCGGCTGCTGAGGAAACAGCGGCTGAACAAGAGCACCGAGCACCAAATTCAATCCTGGCACAAGCGTCTGGACGAGCGCATTGCCCAACAGGGGCGCATCAACTACCTGCTGCAGGATGTGGAAAAGGAGCGGGCTAAGTTCATCGACAGACACAAGGCCCTGTACCGGGACAAGTGGCAGAAGATTCAGGACGAGATCAAGGAGCGATCCCGGAAATCTGTCGCCGCTCGCAAGCCCAAGACTAAAAAACGCCGCAAGCCAAAGCAGCCACCGCCGCAGTTATCGAAGCACACCTTCTGCGACGAGTACGAAGCCACCTTCGAGGGACTCCTGGACAACGATCTGTGCTACGCTTTGAATGCTGCTATCGCCATGGAGGGTCAGACGCCGCTGACATTTGCGCCCGATGACCCTATCTACAAGGCGGCCCGCTATATACTGGATTACATAATCACTGGCTTCAACGAGGATCTCAGCGAAGACGAGTGCGCTCTGCTGGTGCTCAGCTCACGCATTCAGGAGTTTATCTGCGATGCCAAGAAATATGTACATTCTGTGAGTAGATCAGGGACAGCAGACAATTATTTTATGAGTAAGCATGAGCCCTTTCTCTCTATTTCTGCAGAAAGCTGCCCAGATCATTGGCTTTGCGAGGGATCACTGCGCCATTGAGGTGCCAACATCGTTGTCCAAACCAGCGGCATCGCAACGGAATCATTCGCGCGCCTCGCACGTCTCTTTTAGCGGGGTGGCAAGCACCATTGGCGTGGGCAGCTACGAGATCCATCCGTTTGTGGATGTCCGTCCCTGCACAGAGCGTAGGCCCACGCCAGCGGGTTCGTTGGCCTCGCTGGCGGTCAGCCAGATTGGGGAGCGGGTGATCCAGGATAGATCACGAATGCCGCACCTTAAGCGCAACCAGATCGTGTACATTGAGCACTATTTGGTGAAGTTCAAGAGGGACTTGCTGGTTGGCCTGGACAAGCTGGTCTTTGCGGCCATTCAGTGCCATTTCGATAACCAAATGATGGAGGTACGCGAGGAGCTGCTTGCCCTAGACAGGAACTATCTGTTCGATCAGATCGCCCGGGGCATACTCAGCTATGCGGTGAATGCGCTCAACTATCAGTCGGTGCTCAAGCTAAGCGTGAGTGTGCTGTCTTGCGAGGTCATATGGGAGCTACAGCAGACAATGCTCAAGCCGGGCGTTGACCCCCGGGGCATGAACCATCCGATGTCCTGTGGCGACGAAAGGGAGCGCGAGAATCTTGCCCTCTGCATTCCTTAGAGAAGGATATTTAGCGGAGTTACCTGCCAACAAATTTTACGTTAACTAAAACTAGCGATAGTCCATTCTTGCTTTTCCAGGTCAATAGATCTACTAAATTTCTTGTGCTTTGTTTGTTGACAATGTGTAGCTGAATAATATGAATGAATATGTTAATTGTAGTCTAAAAATGAATTAGGAACAATTACCGACAAACAGCCCATGGTTAGGTTCAAATCGCTCTCGATTTGCATGTTTTAATGTGCTCTTGCGCATACATTTAATGTAAAATAGTACAAGGTATCACTCACCGGCAGCTTTTGGTCTTTAGGTAACAGGTTCCGCCGTTTTCTTTGCAGATTTCACTTGTAAACACAAACAAAACAGATTTTAACACAATTTTAGAGCATGGTACGTGCAACAGCTGGTTGCTGGCAGGGATGGAAGCGGTTCCAAACTGGGGTATCGATTACATAGATTCGATGTCAAGGAGGCCATCCCATCGATAGGTGCTCTTTGAAAGTTGCCGTGCTCGTGCATAACGAACTGAGAATTCAAAAATGTTTATTCGCATTTTTCAGTCAAACAATTATATTCAAATTAAGTTAGTTCTAAGTCGCTCCTTCAATTTAATACCACCCAAAAAAACAATAGTAAAATGGCGATGAATGCAAATCTTGGTTATTCTGCATTTCTATGTTCCTTAATTAAAATTTAAAAATACTTTAAAGGGAATTGTTGTTGTCCCATGCAATCATTATCATTTGCATGTATAATGTATAGTTAAATGCTATATAAATGAAAGTTTTTTACGTTACTTGAAATAGTTCTAAAAGGACGGCGAACGCAACAGGCCGTCGAGCAAGCGCAGGACACAGGATACCAAAACTAAATTTAATCATAACTTAAGAGTGAGTGACAGAAATTTGTTAAAAACAACAACGACGTACCACAAAGTATTAAAAAATACAGTATTCAGCCTTTATTTATTAAATGCATTTCCGTAAATCATGAATTATGAATATTTATAGAAAGGTCTCCAATTAAGACCCATGACTGCACAAAGTCATCTTACGGCTTTAATAACATAAAATAACATACGGTTTTAATGGCATAATTTCTATATTTGCACTGTCAAAAAAGGGAGAAACTAAAGGTTACTAAGCTAAATTAAATCAAATACTTAATACAGACCAGAAGAAACGACATGACGCCCAATCCCAAGGACTACGCTCATCACGAGGAGGTGGGGGATTGGACAAAGCCGTCGGGTGTGCTCTTCGAGAGTGATATGGGAACGGATGACGGTGCTCTGTCCACTTGTACCGGCGATTTCAAACAGGCCCAGTCCTGGGAAAGACCTTTGGTGTGGCGCAATATAGTGATGTTTACAGTGACACACCTGGCTTCGCTATACGGCGCATACCTGATGTTCACAGAAACTAGGCCTGCCACCATGCTATTCGGTTAGTATAGCCACGGGTCCTTTTTGTCCTGCCTTATCAATTGTCATTCTCTTCCTCCCTAGCATTCGTAATGTACTGCATCGGCATGCTGGGAATAACGGCAGGCGCCCACCGACTCTGGGCCCATCGATCCTATAAGGCCAAGTGGCCAGCTCGCCTCATTCTAGCCATCTGCAATTGTATCTCCTTCCAAGACTCCATTTATTTGTGGGTGCGCGATCACCGGATGCACCACAAATACTCTGAAACAGATGCCGATCCGCACAATACGTCCAGGGGTTTCTTCTACTCGCACATTGGCTGGCTGCTGGTGAAGAAGCATCCGGATGTAACGATAAAGGGCAAGGGACTGGATCTCTCCGACCTCCGTGCCGATCCCATTGTGATGTTTCAACACAAGTATGTAAAGAACTCGGTTTACCGCAGACTAAAAATATATTGGGAATATTTCGAACTTCTAATATGAATATGAATATTTTTTAACTATTTATTGCACTTACTTTAGGTACTACAATTTCCTCATGCTGCTAGGCTGCTTCATCGTGCCCACCTTAATTCCCTGGCTGTGTTGGAACGAGACGCTGGCCAGCTCCTATTTCGTGGCAGCGGTGTTCCGCTGGTGCTTCCAGTTGAACATGACGTGGATGGTGAACAGCACGGCCCATGCCTGGGGCGGCAAGCCTTATGACAAGTAAGAATGGAGATTGGAGAGTCAGAGAGGCACATCATATTATTTGGTTGCTTATTTACCCCGCACAGAGGCATGAATCCCTCGGAGAACTCGTTCGTTTCGTTGATGACCTTCGGAGAGGGCTGGCACAACTTTCACCACGTATTCCCCTGGGACTATAGAACGGCCGAATGGGGCGGTTACACCCTCAGTCATGCTACCCTCTTGATCGATCTTTTCGCCAAGATCGGCTGGGCGTACGACCTTAAACAGGTGACGCCGGAAATGATCAAGAAACGGACTCGACGGACAGGCGACGGTACTCATCAATTACATGGCTATAATGTTGTTCCTAAGTAGATAATGTGATCTATCCTAAGGGGGGTTGTCCGGTTTTGTGGATGTAGAGTTTTATTTGAGAAGATGTAGTTAGGCTTACTGATTAAAATTTAAAGAGGGCATAGCTGAACTTGGCTGGACAAATATAAAGTTTAAATCAGAAGAAAATATAGATCATAATTTATAGGTTTTTAAGGACGTATTCTAACCCTTCTTTGAATTCTCGATTTTAAAATCGACACATATATGTATATATTGTTTCTTTGTAAGCGAAGTACGATTTTCTAATATCTGCCTTATAGTTCAATGGAACTTCTAGCTTTTGATTGTATGGCATTAATTAGTATACTCTTAAGGAAAAAGTGTGATTGAAGTGTGTGCATAATTACGCGGCGGTGTCCCACTCGCAAACTAATTAACAAAAGCTAAATCAAAGCAATTAATTAAATTGTTTTCTGTCTTCAGCATAATGAATATGAAACTTGCTCACGGCTAGTCTGTCCACATAAAATCCACTTTTCCCAGCATCCGCAACAGCAAATGTTTTTCACTTCCATCTTAGGATATACTAACTTGTACGACGAATCACTCAATTCCAGCATTCATCCAATACACAAAAGAAGTCAAGCATTTTAAGATTTTAAATGCGTTTAATGTGTTGTCTAGATCCTAACCTAGTATGTATTGTATTATTTCGGAAAACTAAACGGCGCCCCATATGGATACATCATGGAGTTGTAGGGAGCACCCGGAGCACCGAGTAGGGGAAACGGAAACACTTGCGGTGGGAGAGTGGCAGCAGTTGTTGTACTTTTTGAGCCGCGCTTTCGCTTTGGAGGTGCCGCTGGCTGGTCGTCGCTGGATTCAGAGTCCTCTTCGCTTTCGCTGCTGGCCTCCGTTGCCTCATCTTCGTCCTCGTCATCATCATCTTCATCATCATCGTCGTCTTCGTCCTTTGGTTCCATCTTCATGCGCTTTTGCGGCGTTTTTTTGGCTGCCATCTTTTTGGTGCTTGCCACCTTCTTTTCCTTTTTGGCTTTGACTGACGTAGTTGGAACGAGAGCTGCAGGTACAGATGCTGGAACACCAGCGGGAAAGCCGAACCGCTGCTGATCACCGGAAAAAGCAGTCATCTGCTGCATGATAAACTCCATGAAGGATTGCATGGCAATGTTCAGGTTGGGCGGACTGGGACAGCTTTTGAGGCTGTGATATCGGCCGGAGCAATTCCGGCAGATCATCTGGCAATTGAAGGAGATGTGACCCTAAAAATAAAATGTTATTGGTCAAGTTAAGGAATTGGGTTAGTAGGTGAGGGGACTAACCTTCTTATCGCAGAGACCGCACACATCAACTGCTTTGTTTTTGCTTCTGCTCTTCCCAGCTTTCTTATCCTTTTTGTGTTCACCCTCGCTGCTCTGCTCGTCCTCCTCTTCATCCGTAATTGTGAACTGGCGTTCTTGAGTACCCATGCACACCACATCCTCCTCAGATGGTGCTTTCTTCAGTTTCCTGGAGGAGGACTTGCTTCCGCCAGCTGCCTGCACCTTCTCCTTGGCAGCCTGTTTGCTCTTCGCTGGCGGCGGACTCTCAACGTCTTCGTCATCGGAATCTGAGGATGAGGCCTCGGAGGATGAGACCGGTGGTGGCTTCACAGCCGCCACAGTTGGTTTGCTGGTCTTTGTTTTGTTTGAGGAGGCTGGCACAGCTGCAGGTTTGCTGTTACCTTTTACGGCTTCGCCAGGCTCCGGTTCAGATTCCTCTTCCTCTTCCTCTGAGGAGGAGGAGGAACTCGAAGAGCTCTCGTCCTTTTTTGCTATCTTGGGTTCCGGCTTGGCAACCGCTTTGGGTTCCTGATTAGACTTAATCACCAGCTCCTTCTCCTTTTTGATATTTATCAGCGGCAGCTGGGGTGGCTTCTCTTCCACAACAGGTGTAGTTGCGACCGGTGATATGGCGCTTTTGAAGGCAATGTTGGCAGGTGGAAGGCTCTCCTGTCTGTGTGAGGATGGAGCAGGCGATGTGGCTATCGGAGGAGGGGCAGCAGCAACTGGAGGATCCTCGGTGAAGTCGCCCACGTTATCGTAGTACAACATGTTGCTGCGTGTGGGGCTCTTGGCTTGGTCTTTGCCATGCCACGAGTTGTTGCGTCCACGACCCCGGCTGCGTCTACCTCGTCCACCACCACCACCACCACCGCCTCCGCCTCCGCCACCGCCGCTGCGACCCCTTCCTCTACCGCCTCCCTTATTGCGTTGCTGCTGCTGATTCTCTGGCGGCTGCTGGGGATCCCGGAATTTGTTGAAAGACTCCTCTCTGCCCCGTCCGCCGCCAATGCCACCCGACACGTTGCCATTGGTGTTATTGTGATTCCTTTGCACTTGGCCGCCACCTGCGTGTCCTCGATCGGACCAATTGCCATTGGATTGGTGGTTGGGCACCTGGTGACCGCCTCTGGTGTCGCCGCCGCTGCGTCTCTGCTGGCCATTCCCGTAGAAGTGGGGCCGTGTGTGGTTGTTCCAGCCGCCGGAAGGTCCTCCCCCGTTGTTCATCGTGGATATTTTTAATTTTTACAAACCGCCTCGACGCACGTGTTGAGTCGATTGCCCTTATCGATGGGCAATTATCGGAGCTAGCGGTGGCAGTTTCGTTATTGTAACAACAAATCTGAGTTGGTGCAGTAAATAAATGATGTAAGGCGCTTATTAAATTGAATAAAAACAAAGGAAAAACTCAGTTAGTTTTAATTGTGAGTTAACTAACTAACAAAATTTTTAATGACCTAAAGGCCGCTCGGATATTGAAATTTATACATATCCAGCATTTTCCCGTCACTTTCGATAGCTGCAGCGTTGTGGACAATCGACGACAGGGGCACCACTAACACGAATTCTCGGGAGCAACAAAATATAGAAAATGGAGAATAAAAAAAGAACATCCTTCAACAACAACCGTTTTAACCGAGTACACAAAAGAAACCTGGACACTCGCACCAAAACCTGGGGCACGGTGAAGTTCAAGCCGGAGGCGTACAGGTCCAATAATGCCTTCACACCGCCCGATCCTCAGGCCACAGCGAAACCATGGCAGCACGTAAAGAACGATATAATTGACGATTCGGAGGAGTTAAGCCATGCCAGCCGCCTGGATGTCGACAGCAAGGACGCCAGGCAATTTATGCAGCAGCGGGAGCAGAACCATCGGCGCAACATCATCGAGACCAACCGATCTGAGCCCACCAAGTGGGAAACCTTCGACGATGAACAACAGCAGCCGTCTACCTCGGCCAAGGGAAACAAGAATGAACAGAAGTCCAGATTTTGGCAGTGCGACAAGTCCAAGGGCGAGCTACCCACGGACGCCAAGAATTTCACCTTCAAGGAACGCAATTTTTTCCGCCGAAAGCTAACGATGGGTCTAACGGTGGGCGGCGTCGATCTAAAAGGGGCCATCAACGACTTGAAGAGGAACAGTAGCCAGCTGCATCCAGTAGCCACCAAAAGCTTCAAGACAGTAGCAACCGAAAGCAGTAAGGCACAGGATCCTAATCCGGCTCAGAAGCGCGGAGGCAACAGTTTTCAGAAAATCCGAAAGCCTTTTAAGAAAGGAGGAAAGCCTTTTAAGAAAGGAGGAAAGCCATTTCAGAAAGGGCGGAAGCCATTTCAGAAAGGCCGAAAGCCATTTCAGAAAGGCCGAAAGCCTGTTCAGAAAAAAGGCAAAAAGTCGTGGGAGGAATAATTTAACTATAATTAAAGCCTAGAAAAAATTGAAACTTACTTTTCTGATTTTATTTTTAGATGGGTAAAAGTAAAATAAACAATAAAACCAATAGATATGAGTTTTATACCCCTGCAAATATTATAATTTTGGCTAGAAATTTCCGACATTTTTAGAAAAATTAAAAATATTTCATGAATTTATTAAGGGCTACATTATTAATCCTTTAAAAAATTGTATAACCCTGGGCTTCAAAAATCAAATTAGTACTTTGTCTTGGTTATGATATTTAAAACTAATATTGATTTAAAGTCCCTATAATGCCATTAAAGTTTTACAAAGCGACTGAAAACCAAGGAAACCGTCCCATTTCCGAACAAAACAAAGACCATCGGTTAATCTGGTGACAATTCAGAAATGTATACACAACATTACTACACACTTTATGTGAATCTTAGAAGTAGAGTGGTACAAATACATGTGGAATAGGTCGGCGAAAATAAATAAACTAAACAGAACGCAAGGAGGGGAGGAGGGGGAGATTGAAGCGGCGCAATGGATACCAGATCCAGCTTGGATCCTCATCAGCCTTCAGCCATTGGCGTTGGCCACCTTGGCAATGAGCTGATTGAACTTAGCGTTGCTGGTAAGCGGTTTCTTGGCCATGCGCACTTGATCTGGCGAATGTTGCAGAAAGTAAACGACGATAAATTCGAGTGTTTGATTGGCTTCCTTGGGGTACATCATGTTGAAGGTATAGTAGTAGCAGATCAGCTGGGCCAATATATCCGGCAGGTCGTTGTCCTTTGCGCCGAACGAGGTCATTATCTGGCCCTCGATATATACCATAGCCTCCCACTGCGATTGCATGCAGCCACCGACGGTGCCGGCATCTTCCGTGGTTATGGGTGTATCTGCGGGTAAAAGATGTTATAAGATTAATATATTCGCATGTTCTTCAAAGCAAAATAACGATATTGATAGATCATATCGAAATTTTTTAGGTACTCACTGACTAGAGCCACCCAGGGGGCGTTTGTGGGATTCATGTTCTGCAGCACCTCCTTCGACAAGGGACCGTTCTCCAGATACTTGAAGATGTAGTCGGGATCTTCATTAAAATGGTATGCAATGCCGCGCACCAAATTGGCATTCGACTCGTCCTGTAGGGAATTGATTTTCTTGTTCTTCGATCCCCTGAAGAACTTGAAGAAGCGCTCCCTCTCGCCGGCCAGACGTTTCTCCAAGAGCCGCGGATCGATGGACATGAGCAGCTCGAAGTGTTGGTACAACACCGCCTTGTCAAATATATACGGCCAGTTCTCCTTGATGGCCGTAATGTCAGGGATCTTTTCGCTGTTGTTGAAGAAGGCGCGTTGCAGCGGAAAACACTCCTTCATATACTCGATAACCGTCGATGGCTCCAAAGGTGAGCTACCGCGGTAGCTTGAGATTAGCAGTTCCTTTTTCTGCTCCAGATCTCGGTTGAGGGCCAACGCTTTGGCATCGCCATTGGAGGCGGCGGCAGCACCTCCGTATTTGCGCTTTTTGCCGGAAGAGATGTGTATTTCAAATGTGCCAGAACTGGACCGTTTTTGCGGCTTGTTGAGCGCATTATTCCGGTTTATCATCTTGGAGATAAGCGACTGCGGTGTGGTGGCTATGAACTGGCCCTCGCGATCCTTCTCGAGTAGAGAGTCGGGATACTTTTCTGCTGCCTGCTGTGCCACCTGGCGAAACACTCGAATGGGTATGTGAACCGATCTCTCACGCAGCGCCTCCACCAAAACGTTGCCCAGCGTATTTAGGCGCTTGCCTAGGCTGCCCTTGCCCCGGAGCAGCTTCATAATATCTCCAGGTACCTTGCTCCACGGTATCGAGAAGTCCTTAAACAGCGCCGAGCTTTTGGCACTCGACGGTGTGACGCTGGACAGCGACAAGGTCTCATCATTTGACACTGTCGAGTCATTGGGATTTGAGACAATACTGTTGTTGGCATAGAAGCTGGGATCTACCGAGCTGCCGGCACGTTCCGAGCGGTTCAGCGGCGATGGTGGCGGCAGAACAATGTATTCCTCCGATTCGGCGAGGAGCATGAGCAGTATCTTCTCCTTAGCGGCGAACAGGAGCACGTCGTCCTCACAGATCTCGCAGCCGTTGCTCTCCAGGACAATTGTACTGCCGGTAAGGCCGTATTTGTGGGCTATTAATAGTTAAAAAGGGAGTTCTTTTATAATATTTGTCATAAATAATTGCAACTATCTAAAATATAAGTTTTTATATAAAATGGTAAATTTTGGTTTACATTTGTATGACTAAAAACCATTTAAAAAATTAAGTTAAATGGAATCATTTAAAAATAAAAGATTTAATGAAATAAAAGTTTTTTGTAATCCCAATTTAAAATTTATATTTGAAATAATAAATTTATTAGTTACCAGCTACATTTTAATATTAAAAATCAACATATACATAGGATACACAATCAAAAAAGTAGATTATATTCTTATATTTTTCTAACCAAGATAATTAATTTATTTTTATGAAAAATAACTATTTAAATCACAAAAAACTTGAGTTGCCCTTACCCTTCTCAATCACATCCTTCCGCGTCGGCAAGGACATAAAGGTCTTCTTGTTCTTCCGATCGGCACTGCATATGGTAATCAATACTTTCTCAGCCAGCTCAGTTCTGGGCTTGCCTGCCTCGTCCTTCCTCTGCTCCTCCTCCCTCTTCTGACCCAGCAGTGGCCCAGTGGAATGTGTAGATGTCGATTCTGTTAACACACAATAATAATTAAATGTCAAATCTGGAAGTACGTGAATATTTTCCTACCGCAGCAGCTCTCTGGCTTTTTTGCTCCTCCTGTTTGTACACCATTTTCGATTGTTGTTGCCTTCGCCGGCGCTTGGCTTGCGTTTTGGTTCGGATTCGGGTGGTGGCTCGGCGGCGTCTGTTGCTGTTGCTGCTGCTGTGGCTTCATCTTTACATCGCCGGTTGCGTGGGCGGTCGCGGGCGCTGCGGTGGCGACGTCCATTATTTATTTTGTATTTAATTCGTCCAACCAAGCCTCCAAGCCTTTTTTCTCATTTAGCAGGGCTGCACAAACATTGATGTTACTATCGGCAGCATCGTTCAAGCAGCGCTCGTGCTAATGGCGCTGCCAACCTTTCCAACTGAAATCAAGTCCTTTATTCTCGCTTCAACTTCAGACAACTCTATATAACTAATATTTTGTGAAGGGAATGCTGCATGTTATTAGAAGTACTAAAATAAGTAAAATTAACATAAACCTTTCGGGGAATTGGCATACAACTATCTATGCTGTTTTTCCACCTCTATGCGATGCATCCGATTAACACTATCGGCAATTGTTCAAACATCGATCTTTTCCAACGATCTTAGAACGGTCACACAAAACGATCGCATTTATTTTTGTTTTCCTTGGTTTCCGTGGTTTTTCTTCAATTAAAACTTCCTGCAAACCGAGACGCAAGGACCTCGAAGTTCAGACAATATCAGCAAACAAACAGCCACGATGCTTTGATCAGTTCCACGGTCGGATCCTCCAAACAAGGAGCGGTTAATGCGCAGAGCTCCCATTAAAATTCACCAAAGGCAGCTGCTTAATGTTTTTTTTAAGCGGGTAATTACATATTTTGGCTTTCCACACACGCCCCGCGCACCATGCAAATGTGAGTAGTTATACACAAATTTATATAATAATAATAATAATAATAATAATAACCCCCAGGAAGAACCTGAAACCCGTTATATTCTGCCTATGGGTGGTCCTGCACCCTCTTTTTATAAGCGAATCAACTGCCAGTGTCACGAAGTTAGATGTGGAACTGGAGGCCATTAATGGCACCCTCAACTACCGGCTGTACGCCAAAAAGGGCAAGAACGACAAGCCCTGGTTCGACGGTCTGGATAGCTCGGACATCCAGTGTGTTCGCCGAGCGCCCTGCTACAGCATTTCCAATGCCACCAATACCTGCTTCGGCTCCAAGTTGCCCTACGACCAGAGCAGCCTATACTTGACAGATTTCCACACTGAGAAGGAGCTAAATGAGAAGCTCAACGATTACTATGCCCTCAGGCATGTACCCAAGTGCTGGGCGGCCATACAGGTGAGAGCGTTGATAGAGGAAAATTAATTTTTCTCTACCTAATCTCTGTGGATTTCTGTAGAACTCAGAATAAACCGAAAAACCTACTCCCCTCTTCCGTTTTACAGCCCTTTTTATGCGCCGTTTTCAAGCCCAAGTGCGAGACAGTCGACGGCCAGGAAATGGTCTACCTGCCTTCGTACGAAATGTGCCGGATTACCTTGGAACCGTGTCGCATACTGTACAACACGACGTTCTTCCCGAAATTCCTGCGTTGCAACGAGACGCTCTTTCCCACGAAATGCACGAACGGAGCGCGAGGCATGAAATTCAATGTTACTGGCCAGTGTCTGAGTCCATTGGTGCCTACGGACACCGCAGCCAGCTATTATCCTGGTATTGAGGGCTGCGGAGTTAGGTGCAAGGATCCCCTATACACGGACGATGAGCACCGGCAGATCCACAAGCTGATCGGCTGGGCGGGGAGCTTGTGCCTGCTATCGAATCTCTTTGTGGTGGCCACATTCTTCATTGACTGGCAAAGCGCTAACAAGTATCCGGCTGTGATTGTGTTCTACATTAATCTGTGCTTCCTAATCGCGTGCGTTGGGTGAGTGTTCTGGGGAAAGACTAAAATCGCTGCTGCTTGAACTGTTCAAATTGTTATTGATTGAATTATTTACCAGGTGGCTGCTACAATTCACATCTGGCTCGCGGGAGGATATAGTTTGTCGCAAGGATGGCACACTGCGTCACTCAGAGCCCACGGCAGGGGAGAATCTTTCGTGCATTGTGATCTTTGTGCTGGTGTACTACTTCCTCACTGCCGGCATGGTTTGGTTCGTGTTCCTAACCTACGCTTGGCACTGGCGGGCAATGGGCCATGTGCAGGATCGGATCGATAAAAAGGGCTCGTACTTCCACCTGGTGGCCTGGTCCCTGCCCCTTGTGCTCACCATTACCACGATGGCGTTCAGTGAGGTGGATGGCAATAGCATCGTGGGAATCTGCTTTGTGGGCTACATCAATCACCCCATGCGGGCGGGCTTGCTGCTGGGTCCGCTCTGCGGGGTGATCCTCATCGGCGGCTACTTCATTACGCGCGGCATGGTGATGCTTTTTGGACTAAAGCACTTTGCCAACGACATAAAATCGACGTCGGCCAGCAACAAAATTCACCTTATCATCATGCGAATGGGCATTTGTGCGCTGCTCACCTTGGTCTTTATCCTGGTGGCCATTGCCTGCCATGTCACGGAGTTTCGGCATGCCGAGACTTGGGCCCAGAGCTTCAGGCAGTTTATAATGTGAGTTGATGGGCATTTGGTGATCCGTGATTCTTGACTTAAACCGATATACCCGTTGCAGTTGCCAAATTTCTTCGGTTTTTGAGGAGAAGAGCTCATGTCGCCTTGAGAATCGACCCAGTGTTGGCATTCTTCAGTTGCATCTGCTGTGCCTATTTAGCTCCGGCATTGTCATGTCCACTTGGTGCTGGACACCATCCTCCATCGAGACCTGGAAGCGGTATATCCGGAAGTACGTACGAAAATGCTTTTTATTTTGATTTATTTCTAAGTATTTTATTCTGCAGAAAATGCGGCAAAGAGGTGATCGAAGAGGTGAAAATGCCCAAGCACAAAGTCATTGCCCAGACATGGGCTAAGCGCAAGGACTTTGAGGACAAGGGGCGGCTCTCCATAACGCTGTACAACACCCACACGGACCCCGTGGGCCTCAATTTTGATGTGAATGATCTGAACTCCTCAGAGACAAACGACATCTCCTCTACGTGGGCCGCCTACCTGCCGCAGTGTGTGAAACGACGCATGGCCTTGACGGGAGCAGCCGCACCTGGTGGAGGAGGAACAGGTAATTCCTCGAGTCATGGACCGCGGAAGAATTCCCTTGATTCGGAGATCAGTGTGAGTGTCCGTCATGTCTCCGTGGAGTCGCGTCGCAATTCAGTGGACTCGCAGGTGTCTGTAAAAATCGCTGAAATGAAAACCAAAGTGGCATCCAGATCGAGGGGAAAGCATGGAGGCGGCGGCGGGAACAAGAGAAGCCACCGAAGAAGGGACTACATAGCAGCGGCCACAGGCCGAAGCAGCCGTCGCAGGGAGAGCAGTACCTCGGTGGAGTCGCAGGTCATTGCCCTGAAGAAGACCACCTATCCAAATGCTAGTCACAAAGTGGGCCTCTTTGCCCATCACAGTTCCAAGAAGCAACAGCACGGTAACTCCATGAAGCGGCGTTCAGGAAATGCTGGCCTGGATCCCTCCATTCTAAACGAGTTTCTGCAAAAGAACGGCGAGTTCATCCTGCCATTCCTCCAGAATCAAGACATGAGCTCCAGTTCTGAGGAAGAGAACTCGAGAGCATCTTTCAAGATACAGGATCTCAATGTGGTTGTGAAGCAGCAGGAGGAGGAAGATGAAGAGGAGGAGCGGCTCAGTGAGGATGGTGGCATTCAGATTGAAGAGCTGCCGAATAGCAAGCAGGCCGTCTTGGAGAATTTCCTCAAGAACATGAAGAAATCAAACGAATCCAATGGTCATTCCCGGCACTCTGCTAGGAGTCGTCAGTCCAGAAAATCCGTCCGCAAGACCCAGCCCAAGACCACTGGGCTAGAGCTTGATTTCAAAAGGGATTATGTAAGGAATCGCACGAATGACGACTCTCTCAGCTGCTCCTCCTTGGAACTGGACGTGGCCCTGGATGTGGGCAGTCTCCTGAACAGCTCCTATTCTGGCATGTCCCTAGGAAAGCCCCAGAGCAGGAACAGCAAAACCAGCTGCGATGTGGGCATCCAAGCGAATCCGTTTGAGCTAGTGCCCACCTACGGCGATGAGGAACTGCAGCAGGCCATGCGACTCCTGAATGCGGCTAGCCGGCAAAGAAATGAGGCTGTAGCCAACGACGATGGCGGCGGCACGGAGCTGCAGTCTTTGTTGGGTCTTTCCCAGCGGCATCACAGGGGAGAGCCGACGTTTATGAGCGAGTCGGACAAGCTCAAAATGCTGTTGCTGCCCTCGAAATAAGAAGACTTTAAAAAATGCATTTACTTAAGTTTGGTGAAACTTGACTAAAAAAAGGTCCTTCAAAGGTTATGTTTCGGTTTTTTCAAAGTTTTTAATGACGATTAAGGATTTTTAGGTTTTAATGGATTATAGCCAAACTCAATGAAGTAAAATCGTTTTGAGAATTATATATGGAATCAGACTACAGAAATGTGTGGCAGCAAGGACGCATCATTAATTCTTTTATAACATATATACTTTTAAACCCATTTCGATTGTGGCATTCCCGATAAATTGTTCAAACAAACTAACGGAAATTATTTACATTTCAGTTTAATCTATTTATGTAATCAATCTGACTTTACTTGGCGTAATTGTAGTCCTAATCTCATATTTCTAGTGTATACTTTAAAGATCCACCAGGATATAAGTATTGTAATTTGATATTTTCCTTGAATCATACTCAAAAAAAAAAAGTGATATTCCATCAAAAACTCCCAGAATGCACTAGAAGTCCAAGCGAGTAAAAAGAAAATCCGAAACAGGCTTCCAAGCATTTGTTCTCATCCAACCTTATACATAAGCCCCATGAAAGTTGCTCCTTAATTGTTTTATTGAACAGATGAAGTGTGACTACAACGAATTACAAATACTCATACACTGTAAGAGCTGCGAATCTTATTTTACAAAACTCTCCCCTTAACTTAGCTCTTAGGGAATTCTCTGACTTATGCCAAAGAAAATGCTGAGCGAAATAGAGAAAGTAGGACGAATCCTGCCTATTTTATCTGTTTAATTTAGCATTTTCCTTTGGCGTGGACTTTAAACTAGACTGTAGATTTGTCATATAAGAAACTAATGTACGATACGATGTACATAAATCGTACCTCTCAAAGTGCCTTTAAAAGATTTACAAAATATTATTAATCTGTTTTCTGTGTAACGAATAAACTGATTTTGAATCCTCAAAAGAAGCTTTTAACTGTTCTGCTCTGTTCTGTTCCCACAAATATAATAAGTAAAAACTATATCATTTCGATATATGTATTAATGCCATATTTCCCTACGCCTAAAATCTCGGTATATCAAAGTTTGCGTTTCTAGCCTTCTTTGCTCTTTTGCTGCTTGAGCAGCTTAAACTCTGGGTCCCAGATCACCGTGTTGACGTACTCCCCGAGCAGATAACATGCCACGTTGAAGCCTACCAGCAGTGCAAGGAATAAGTAGCGCAGCGGCAGGGGCAACACCTCCAGAATCGGATAGACCCACTCGCCACTGAAGTAACGCACAATGTGCAGCCAGATGATGTAGAGCAGGATGAAGGAGACGTTGCCGACGAGGCCAGCCAGACGACTCGGGTAGCGACGGAAGCAGGTAAACAGGTCCATAATGGCCATTAGGGCCACATTAGTGTGCACCACGTGATTTAGCCAACTGCAAAAGGAATAAGGAAACAGTCCTCTTTAATTAGGTTTCTCTATCTGTGAAAACCTTTGCACTTTCCTGGGGAAAATCGCATCCAGCGCCGCGGGAAAGATGAGCTCACGGTCCCACATGTAGACGACCCAGAACGACAGGCAAACATTGTGTGCCACTGGAAAGGCAAAGGCCGCGAAAATGTAGTCCCGAACAGATCTCAGTTTGGACTTTGGCTTGGCGGTGACTGAGTTGTCACCAAAAAGATCGTTGAGCAGGGCCACTGTGTGGTAAATGGCCTGAAGGATTACGTCCAGGAAGGTGAGATATTTAAATTTGCCACCCCATCGGGTCTTCAGTTCGTCCAACTCGTCCACCACCAAGTGCTTGGGCCAGTGCACCCGAAAATGGTAGTAGTATATGCCGTACGAGAATTGAGCTGCGGCCAGCAAATGGAGCAGAAAGCGGAGGTACTTGAAGGCGCCGCTCGTGTAGGCATCATTGCATGTGTCCAGCCGGGCGATTGTGGCCTCGGCAGCCTCCTTTGCTGCTTGGAACTCGCGCACCTGCTTCTTGCTCTTGGCCATGATTGCCGGAAAACAGGCCCGGGGTAAGAGCACGCTGTCACAACGCTATCAACAAAACAAATAAAAGCTGGTACAGCTGATTGGGGCTGTTACACACGACATGGGAAACACTCAAGCCAAGATTAGCTTATTAAAAACCTTAAGATTATTTTTGTTTTTCCCTTCGCACGAAATACATACGCTAGACAGGGACAGAGTATGTCTATCTACAAAAGCAAGTTGGCAGCCCAACAGCTTGGCGCCAACCTTAAAAAAAATGAGAATAATACATCGAGTCATGAGTTTTTAATCAAAAACTGGAGTTTTATTTGTATACTAGAATTGAATTACAGGTTGTAACGCAGGTATTCAAAGATGGTGTTGTTGGCGTGTGCCTGTGCCTTGATATGATGGAGTAGTTGCAATCGAGAAGGCAAATATATGTACGTACAGGTTCACTTATGTAACTCTGAGAGCTGATCCCAATGGAACTCAGTTAAAATCTACAAGCTACTATAATCTCAAGTACAATGCAAGTCGTATTACGAGTAGAATGAATATCATTAGCAAATGGTTTTCTGTATCAGCTTTACCTTCACATACATAATTATATCTTTGTTTTTCTTAAGGATCCAAAAGTTTATTAAACTCTAAGCAAAGTACGTTTAAATCACTGAATCTTGGTCATTACAAATCTTACGGTGCGCCTTCATAATTTAAAATAGCTCTTTGACCGTTTGCTTCGGAAATGAAGTTATCTGTGAGGTAAATTACCGAAGCAGGACTTCTGTTTCATTTATTAATCATTACTTGTATATTGTGGCTAATCAAACTCGACTCTACATACAACAGAAACGTAGGGGACACAGCCTAGTTAATTTTGCGCTTGGCCAGTTTCACCTCCTTGGCCCAGACGGTGTTGTTGAGGAACTCGCCGAGCAGATACAGCGACAGCGTGAACCCGACGACGGCCACAAAGAAAAGAATGCGTTGCGGCAGCTGCAGCACCTCCAGCACCGGATACACCCAAACACCTGAAAAGTGCTTCACCACGTGAATCCACACCAGGTAGAGGCCCATGAAGGTGGCTAGTCCGGCGAGACCCTGACTACGTTTCGGATACGATCGGTACGAGGTGAAAATTTCCAAGACGATGAAAACGACGATGTTGGTATGCAGTACATGGTTGAGCCAGCTGAAAGAAGCAAAGTTTTATTACTATAAATAATAAATAAATAAATATAATAAAGCTAGCAGTGATTCCTTTTCAAAGTTAAAAGTTCTCACAAAAATATATATTAATCCTGCATGGAATTTAAGTAAACCTTCGCTTGCCTCTCTTGTCTGCATTGCTTAGCTTTAACCTGGAGAATAATAATTTAATTTAAAAATTGTTTTAAATTATGTATTTGCGTCACGTATGTATATGGAGGCATTACCACAAAAGCGACATTGAATAAATTAAAAACAACTTGAGTCAAACTATATAATATTTTATATGCGAGGTAAGAAAATATTTAAATAGTCGCTGAACAGCAATAAAGCCCGCACACTTGTCGTTGATACAGCATATTTTAGTTGACATCTATACGTAATTTTAATGAATTTAAACAAGATCATTATAATTGAACAAAACTGTTTAGAATCTGAACCTATCTAAGGAAATATAATAGCAGTTTAAGGAATAAAAAACTCCTGCTTTTTTCAGCATCAAAGAGAAATTGCTTACTCCACAAATATGGCTTCGCTTATAAACAAAAGAGGGCAAGTTAAGGTAAACAAAAATGCCTGAAATACAAACAATTGTATCCCTTTGCTATTCTAGATCTAGATATCTCACCTTGGGAAGACGGGGTCTAGCACCTTGGGGAAGACCAGCTCTCGATCAATGGCGTACAGGGTCCAGAAGGTCACGCCCACATTAATGGCCACCGGAAAGGCCAGAGTGGCCATTAGCCAGTCCTTGAACCTGCGCACCGCTGGCGGCTTTTTGGGGGTCAGCTCGTTGGTTCCCACGAAATCGTTGACCAGCGATACGGTGTAGTACAGCGCCTGAATTATCTGTAAGCGAACAATAGACGTGTGTCAGATAATAGGGCTCAATCTGAAGGGTGGTTTAAGTGGAGTGGAAGCAACTATTACACAGTAAGAAACTATTTTACTTGAAAATGTAATTAATTTCCAATGTTCGGAGCATTTAAGAAATGTATTTTAAAAATGCAAAGTGCGACCTAATTAAGTTGTTATAATATTTATATTTATAAGAATTGCTAACAAAACTGGTTGAATAATTAAACCACAACTTTTAAATTTCTGCAGTAATTTGTTAATTAATAACTTTAAACAAAAAACACGCAAAATCCAAACATTCAACTTTTTAGGACTCATTTTCCCCCTGTGTAGCTTTAATATGCGTGTTAAACCAGTTAAACGGTTCGGCGACCGTGGAAAAAATGTAACTGCTGGCGAACTTTAAACCCCAGAAGCCCCCATTGCAAGCTATTGATTACCGCATCCAGGAACGTTAGGTATTTGAATTTGCCCCCCCAGGGATGATGGATCCGCATCTCCGGCTCGCTGGTGGGAAACTCGACGTAGGTGTAATCGTAATATATGCCGTAGCTGAACTGCACGGCCGCCGTCAGGTGCAGCAGCGTCCTTAGGGCGCCGAAGACGCCCTGGTACACGGAGCTCCCTCTGCCAGATGCCATTTTCCCTGCAGCAGCTGCTCTTAATTGATTTTTCACGACGCGCGGCTCCAGAAACACAACAAATAAACCGGTCGGTTTCGCTGCTGAAAATACTGTGCTGCCAACTCGGCGACCCTGCCGCGGAAGTGAGAAAATCTTAGGATTTTGTCGTTCAACTGCGGGTGGACACTGGTCACACTGGATATCTTAAAATGTTTTTGTTCATTGTTTTAAAAGCTGCCTTATTTGCTATATTTGCACTAGAAACGGACTTGCTTTATGATATATTCATAGCTAGGCCGGCAACATGAAAACCGACCTATTGGCTCAGACAACAGATGATGCGTGTGAATCAACGGACTCAACCTCGGAGTATTCTTTGGTATGTATGTTGAATGTACATGTGTGTATGTTTGTGTGCAATTCGTTTTCTGGCTTCCTTGAATTGCAGTATCAGCGGAATATGTCCGTCTGTCCTATTGCAAGATTATAAAGTCGTCAGCGGCCGAAGGTTTCTGGGAATCTTGCAATAATATTGATATATTCTATTCTAGCTCACCACCGAATCATCTGATGTCGAAAATATGGAGAAACTGAGGGAAAAGATTTCCAACCAAGACGCTGTAATCCGAGATTTAGAGACAAAACTAACAGACGCTGAAAATAATATATTGAATCAGAACGAAAAGATCAAGCTATATGAAGCTACAATTAGGGACAAGAACGATTTAATTGAATTGATAAAAGAAACCAAAGGACTCGCGATTAAACAGTTAAAAGACCAAATCGCTGACTTACAGAATGCTCTCGATCTGAGCAAGAATCCCACTTTAAATGAGGACGACGCAAATGCAGCAGAGTCAGCTGAATTTGAGAAAAAACTAAATGAGAATGAATATTTTCAGAACCTGCAAAAACAATTCGCTGAAAGCGACACTGTTAAAGAGGTTATAAGTCAATTAAAGTCAACAAATGAATTAAAATCGAAGATGGATGAATATATTAATGAACTGGCCATCCTAAAACAAAGATCAGGTTCAGAGCAAGATGAACTAAGAGCAAAGATTGCTGAACTTGAAAAGAACGCTAAAATATATGAGTCCAAAGAAGATGAAACTAAACTTGCGAAATGTGCTTCAAATGATAAAAGTGGCCAAAGCACAGGTGCTCCATTAGTTCTACTAAACCATACGAAAATGGCCAACATTAAGTGTTTTCAGGTCGATAACCAGAAACACATGGCAATAGTTGAGAATATTCCGTGCGCCGGTCCCGATTGGGTAGTAATTTTGCGTCGATTCGATGGAAGTGTTTCCTTTGCAAATATCTTTCCCGAAAGCATAGGTGACCTATGCGGGGAATATTGGCTTGGATTTGAATTAATTCACCAACTGACCTCAAGTATTAGACACGAATTGTACATTGAACTCGTGGATTTTGATGATGTGACAGCTTACGCCAGATATGATAACTTTGTTATTGGCAGCGAATCGCACGATTATGCCCTGAAGTCTTTAGGTGCTTATTCTGGAAACGCAGGTGATGCTTTACGAAGTCATGAGAATGCCTGCAGTAATTGTTTGTCATGCGACAAACAGGAGTTTTACTGGTGGTTCTCGTCAAATAATCAATGGTGAGGAAATATTTTGGAAACTCAAAAGCAATGCTAAAATAATGTAATATTTAATTTTTTTCAGTTGCTTGACTGGCCCATATCACGGTTCGAGAGAAAAGTTGAGATACCAATGTGGCATGTACTGGGGAAATTGGTATTTGGGCAAAAGATATCCACTGAAGGCCTGCAAAATGCTAATAAGACCCCATAAATAACATACCTCCCTTTTTGGTAATAAATATTTAGATTTCAATGTTGAATTCATTCAAACCTAATATCGAATATAAGTGAATACAATAATTATATTATAATCCCAGTTATATATTCCTTTCCCTTAGACGAATCGTCGATGGTATTTTCTATACATAATATGCACATTTATGAGCTTACCGCACAGAGAAAGGTCAAGAACTTGAATTTGCCGCCAAATGGCACCGTGTTGGGCATATCGAGGGTGTGGAATATGTAAACGCCATAGTTAAATTGGAGGACGGCGGTTAGGTGGAGCAGCAATTGCACTGCCTTGTTGAATCCCGGTGATGTGGAACCCTTGCTCTTTGATTTCGTCTTGGGCTTGGCCATGTTATACCGCCTAGTGCCAGATATGTACTGATTATGGTATAGCCAGAGTCCAGGCAGTAATCGTACGTGTACTTGCTATACAGTGTTTGCCTACAGTGTGTTCTAACTAAAAGGTATTCCTTGCTTTGACAGTATTATTGTCTTGGGCTTTCGGCAGAACACAATTTTTAAATGCTACATTATTTCAAATTCTATATTGATCTTTGAGAAATGCTTTATCGTCGAGGGTGCACTGTATGTACTTGGCCTGCGCTTTGAAACTGATAAGGTATACGCTTATCAGTCGCACTCTCAATCGCCGTGGTACAAAGTATTGCCTCTCGAGAATGAAACGACAGAAGCTAACGGAAAAAAAGGAAATAAATCTGAAAATAGGTGCATAATCCGCATCGGAACTTGTCCCGCCTCCCATACCGCCCACTCCGCCTCCCTTTCAAGCGTAGCTATGAATAGCTGCGGATACACAGCAGCGGCATATTTATGAGCCGAGACAATGATGGCTCTACGTATGTATGTTCGCAGCTAATGGCAACTATCGATTCCCCACCCGAGTCCACCCACCCCCAATCCGACCGAAAAGTCAAGGACAAAAGGCAACAACAGGCGACGTCATCAAAGGCCCCTAACTAACTGTATTATCTGGTATCATTATATTAAAGGGCTCCCTTCACCTTTCGTTGTCTTTTGTATGTATGGCACGCAATGTATTGGTTGGCGGTTGTGTAATGGCCGAAAATAACCCAATAGTAAGGTAATATTTAATTCACAATTAAGTGGTATGTAAATATAATAATAATAGCAGATAAATTCATGGTTTATTCTATTGTCTCCACTTCGCCATCGCTATCAACGCCCCCGGACTCAAGATTTATTTCTGTGAGCTCTTGGTCATCCTCTTGAACAGATTGGGCGCCCAGGTCACCAGTCTCCATTCGAGGGGCATCCACAATATCCACTGGCTGCACCTCTGCCCCTCTGGCAGCTTCTTCCATGGCTGCTGCTTGCTCAAACATGGGATTATCGAAGGCCCGTTCCCTCACTTCTCCGCTCTCCGGGTCATAGGCCATAATCCCCAAGCGATCAACACCGGATGGACCTCCTTCATGGGAGTCGTCGCTACCAGGTCCTGTGTTCTCAAAGCGGTTAAACAGCAGATTCCTGCGCAATCGCACGCCTATGTGACGCCACCGCCAGCGTCTGGGGTCGTGGATCCACTGGGGTATGCGGTTCAGGTAGGGATTCTCCGGCATCAAGTGGGCCAGGATGATAACCGAGACCAGTCCCACTAGAGCCATGCAGAAGAGAATCAGGAGAATGGACGAAAAACTGACGTTTGGATTGTAGGGGCGGCCGGAAACCTTCAGCGTGGTGCCGGCCTTATTCTTTTCCCTCATCAAGAGCTCCAGGAACTCCAAACTGCGCTCGCTGTAGCCATGGCGGTCTGTGACCACGGCCTGCAGGTGGTTTCCGAACTGCCGTGAGCCCACAAACTCCACGTGGAGATGGATCTGACCCTCCACATCCTGCTTCGTGATGAGCTCCTTTATCCGGGCCGTGACCTGTTTCTTGTCCTGTTCGGAGCAGTGACTGGTGGGCGTCGAGATGATGGCCCCGCAAATGAGGCAACAGGAGCCCAGGGGACGCACTGGCGACAGGCAGTGCGGGACCTCACACTGTTCCTGGACATTGTGGCAAACGGGCTCCAGCAGTTGGTCGAAATCCTTGTGGCAGCCGCACAGTTCTCCCCTATAGTACTCGACCTGCACATCCTGGGCATTGTGGAAGAGGTATTGGCCCAAATCCCTGGTCAGCAGTTGCTCCAAGTAGAGTTTCGATACCGATGAGCCTGCCAGTATGAGTTGTCCCAGCCTCAGGTACTCCACATTCTCCAGGTCAAAGGCCAGCGGCCCGTGGCCCTTGATTATGACTTGCTCGTTGTCACAGGGAATCCTCTCGAGCTCTGGCACAGAGGCAGATTCGCTAGCCTTATCCGTCCTCCATATGCTGGGATCAAACCATTTGCTCGACTTGGGCTCTCTTAGGAGGGCCACCCTCGTATGTTCAGTTTCGCACCGGGAATTCTCCGTGGAACCGAACGTTATGGTCGATTCTTCGGCCAGAAGAATGGCACCGTTTCGGGGAAAAACCAAACCTTCAATGGATAGTTCCTCGGGCAAAGGCAGCAGGGCTGGGTAGTCTGATGGGAAAACCACCAGATCCCGGTTACAGGGCATGTAACCATCTATCCAGGCGGAGGGATCCTTGAAGTCCAGGCCCCCAGAGAACCACTTGGTGGCCACCGTCGACCCAAGTAACGCGACAATCAGAAGCTCCTGAATGGGCAGCAACCACAGCATGATGACGATGTGAGCAGAGTGAACTCCCGACTAGAATTGTAATATATCAGGGCATTTGCCTCACAGCCTTATATTTGGGGGCGTTATTCTCTGTGGACTTTACCAGACTAAACTGTTGATATCCATTTATCCAAAAAGCGAATGAATGGGAAGCTGATAGTGCTTGGCTTGTACATTGCACGATTAAAAGTCTCTATTAAAAAATCCTATTTTACTTAAGTTTCTGATAGTTTTTACACTGAATTCCAAGAACTGAGCATTGCACGCTCCATAAATTTTTGTTTTAAAAATATATCGCACTAATAAATGCTGGAAAACGAGCAACAAACATCTGTACCTATGAGGTTCTATATACTATGTACAGGTTCACAATTTTACTATAGATACTATCTACTATATATGGATTTCGTCTGGAACACGGACAGAATTTTCTTATTTTCGCTACAGCAATGCAATTGTTTGTCGGAAAATAGTTGAAGTTTATTTTTTTATTTTGATTGTGCTGATATAAACAATTTTCCCGCCCATCCGATGCTTGACGGAAGCCATTGGAATGCCCAAAAAAGAAAAGATGGGAAAAAAGAAAAGAAAAGCTGGCAACAAAAACAATTGAAAACCGGATGGTAATGGCACCGAAAAATACTCGTGGGACTACATGAAAGCCCAATGAAAAAATGGGCGAGTGCAGATCTTCTGTTGATATAAAGCACTTTATGCTCACCAGATCAAAGTACATTAATCAAGGCCACACAAGGTCGGGAAACAACAAACTAAAATCATTTGCACGTTAATGGAAACTTTGAAGTACAAAAATTATGTTTAAAACGAGTGGAATAACGATTTTGACAATTTTTCCCTCCTTTACTGGCTAATATTCCGCAACTGTAAATAACTCAAAAATAAAAACCAAAAATTAAGTGAATTTAAATAAATGAGGAGAGCTATATGTATGTTCGAATAATATACTATATTTAATATTATATTTATCTTGGCATTCGATTTATTAAGCCTATAAACCCCGCAGAACAAAGAGAAAATATTTAAAATATATGCAACCATAAAGTACTTCTTCCTTTGTAGGTCACAACTCGTTTATATTATAACATATTTAATGGTTTCTGTACTATTTATAGGGAGTAACGCTTAATGTAGATTTTTTTGTTTTTCAGTAGGTCACATATCTCAAATATATATGCGTTTTATCTATTATACTTAAAGATTAATAGCTAATGGAACCCTTTCCTGATTTATTTACCCATCGAAAAATGGAAGTTTCCCGTTCCCATGATGACAACCACTTTAAGATATTTGCCTGTGTTTTCCTTGGCTTTCATTTGTTGCCAAGTAGCTGCGAGAAAATAGCTGATCGATCGATTTCCTAAACAATTTTAACGATATGTAAATGAGTGTTGACGCCGGCCAACTGCCTCGTATGGCATATTTTCGTTGGCGCCCCAAAGATAATCTGGCATTCGTCAGTTCCATAAATTTTGGCAACAAAAGAATCCAACAAAACCGCAAACATCTGAGCAAATAAAGATGGAAAACCCGAAAGATGCAGGAAAAAGTGCATCCAGGAGGAGGTGGCGTATCTGGCAGATACTCTGTAACTCACAGTTGTTGACCCCGCGCTGTGCGATGAAAAAGAGCATGAAAAAAGCACGGGCATCCCAATGAGCAGACAAAACAAATAAACAAACATATGGCAGGCATAAATGCAAAGAATAATCATTTTTCTTTCGCTCAATTTCAGTCACTCGACACTTGAAATAACCAAAAGCGGCGGCGGCCGCATTTCCGTCCTGCTTTTTAATTCTCCATAATTCACGGCATACATATATATCTCTTGGCAGAATCATAAATTGCTTGTAGATTCGTACTCACCAGGGACCAGTAGGAGAGCAACTTGATTTTCTGGGGCAGCGACTCCGGAACAAGGCGACGGTTCAGGCTGGTCTTCAGCTTATAGCTGCGCTGGATCTCAAAGGAGCTGTAGTACAGTCCATAGGCGAACTGGCCCAGGGCGCACAGGTGTATGATTGTCACAAAGACACGCGACTTGTACAGCTCCACTTTGGTCATCTTGGGGATTTCCTTTTACAACAAAAAGTAGTCCTGCACGAACACAAAGGCCAATGGAAGGGAAACTTGAAAGTTACACAGGGGAAAATTGTATCACAAATAACATAATGGATTGCTTAGGAAATCATTATTTTAAATGAGTTTTTATATTTAAATTATTAAAATAATTGTTGAAATAAACTAGACATTTAAGAGTTTCCCTTTGCATAACCTAGACACCCTTTAACGGATATATTTTCTTTCCGTGTAACACAGTAGTTCTTCTAATAAGTACACAACAAAAGGCAACGCGTCGCCAAGGTGTTTCTTAGTTTTTTTTTTTGCCTCTTGAGCCACGAAGACACCTCGACAAAGCGCGCACAAATTTAAATCAATATTTGCGTCACCGACATAAATATTTAAGCCCCCCCAAAAAATAAAACTAAGGCTGGAATTCTAGAAAATCCGGTGGACTGCACCCCATGGCTATATGCTACATGCCAGTGTTTATAATTGGGTTATGTTCATAATTTGATGGTTTCTTATGGGCCATAAAATGGCAGCATTTGTTGATTGTTTCACATTTGTTTCACTCTCTAAACAAATCACCAGCACACGCACGATATGTGAATGTATTTCTCCTGATTTCTGGCTTCACTCGGATATATTCTGCCTTGACCAATGCTCCACGCGCGCGTGCCACAACTGAGCGTATGGAAAACTGGAGTCGCACTGGATGTTGCTCATACGCCGTGTTGCCTCCTGAGCTCTTTTTTCCAATTGTACTTGTGCTGTTGCTTCTGCTTGTGCCTGTGCCGCGGCTTCGGTTTCTGCGGTGTCGCTGTCGGTTGTTCTCTGTTGTTTCGCTTCAGGTGCGTGTTGCGCATGTCCGGATTCCGGATTTCGCGGCTCCGGGAGTGCGTTTAATGGACGGTCCAATCACCTGAATGAATCACTCACACATTGCAGCCCATTGAGATGCTTTTTTTCAAGTGAATAAACAGATTAGGAGCTTGAAGTCATAAGGAGATAACTTTGCGGAGCCGATAAGCATCTTGTTTTATTTTTAGGGAAAACTGCGTCAAAGCACAAGATAACGAAATAAGTAAATTATTTAAATATAGATAGCAAGCTTATGTACTATTGGTTAGTAGTTTTTCTGCAGAATTTATGACGCTTCTAAGGCGTAATAATACGATTACAAAATTAATTGTTAGTTTGTAAAAATTTCTGATTAAATATAATAAATAAAAACACAAATTATAATAATAATAAGTGGTTATGTTAAGTATGTGTCTTAAAACATGAAATTAGCTAAATATATTCTGCAAATGCAGCGTAACTTTATTGATTATAAAGTTTTTCAATATTAATCGTGTATGAAAATAAATCATATTTCAATTCAATTCAATTCAATTTTTAAAACCATTTTTTGTATATTGTGGAATTAACTTCAGAAACCAACCTTTTTCTTATTAAAATTCCATTCAAAAAAACTTTTGATTTCCCGCCCAAAGCTCCCTGAATGCCCGGAAACTTTGGCCAACTGAGACATCCGGCCACCGGTCACACTCGTCCAGGAGTTATACCTGGTGTTTTCTTTCAAATTCAAAGTAATGCCATGTCGTAACCCGAAGCTGTCCAGCACACAGACGTCTCTCAGGCACCTCAAAATTCTCAGTCCAGGCACTTCCGGCTGAAAACTCCAGCTCCAGCTAAACAGCCAGCGATGTCGGCGGTCTCGAAGATTACTCTGGGCATGGCCGTGACCGTTTCCACGGCGATCATAGGTTATGTGCACTATAAACAATCCGCGGACCGGTGAGTTGCAACAACACACTGTCGGTGTGTGTGGAAAGTACTAATTTGAGGAGCTTCTCTTTGTAGCCTTAAGCTCCACGACGGGGTCTTGAGGGACGTGGAGCAGCAGCAGCGGCGAAAGCACGAGAACACCTATGCGCTGCAGCAGCAGATAGACATCACCAAGCAACTGAAGGCCCAAGAGACGTCGTCGCCCGACGAAACCCAAGCCGGTGACCCCGCGCCATGCAAGTGCAAGTGCTGCACTGAATCGCTTGGTCGACCCACCACACTGGCTGGCTGTTCCAAACAGGCTGAGCGAAGGGGGCATCTACAGGCAGGAGCTGGAGAGGCTGGAGGCGAAGCAGAGGCGAAAGCGGATGCCCCTACGCCGAGGGAAGAAATTTAATCTGTCAATTGCCTAGCCAAGACGTGTAAATAGCTTAAAACAATATAAAGCCGGGTTGAATAGCAGCATTTTGTTATTAAAATGTTATTCTTTAATACTGTTGATCCTTGTACAGTGTCTTGTTCTAATTCATTCTAGTAAATCTATTTTATTTTATAAATGAAAAGAAAAAGAAGCTATCTGTGAGTGGAGCAAGCCTCTGCCCACTGTCGTTTTCAGAGCGTTAGGAATGAAGCATTACCTGAGTGTTCAAAATACCAAAGGAAGATCTAGCTTAGCCAAAAACATGCCACCAATAACAGATGTACAATGCTTTTTCTAATGAACCGAATAGAACTAAGTACATATTAGCATATTATGTACCCCTTACAACTGGATTTTGTGCAGGTGCTCCTCTGTGAAAATCACAATTACCCAAATATAAGCTCGTTGATTACGATTTTACTGTATACATTTAGTATTTATTACTCAATTTTATTATTTACGAATGTATATTAATCTGTATCTTAATTACGATTCTAATGGGCGCTCGGTAAACGTTATTTCGCGGGGGGTTTGTACATGGGTGGCGGTGGAACACACACACACACCCCATCATCATAATCTTTGCCTACTCCTAGTCCTCGGTTATGCTCTCCACTTTCTACTCTCCATCCAAATTGATAAAACAAAGGCGTTGTAAAATAACGTCGAGAATAAAATACATGATGCTTGGCGACGTCACTTGTCCGTATCTCTTAAAATCCACCGAGTCGAAAACTGTTTTTGGAGATTTAATAACGTCCACCACCGCCGCCGCCTCCACCACCGCCACCGCCTTTGCGACGATCACGATCATTGCCACGGTCGCGTTCGTTGTTCAAGTAGTTGCCACCGCCAACACCGTCGCCTCGGCCGCCGCCCCTATCCCGCCTGCCCCTAGAGCCAGACCGGCTGCGTGAGCCGCGTCGACGGCTGCCGGGCGAGCGGGAGCGCGAGCGGGCACGACGGCGGCGGGAGTAGAGATACCGGCGAAGTTCCCGCGAAATTGGCTTCAAGTGCATGAAATTGCAGAAGCCGGAACGAGTGCATTCGCCCATCTCGTACTGACGACAGCAAGCCTCGCGGAAATCGGTGACCGGCGACAGTTCAGAGTAAACTGGACGACCTCCGAACCAGCGGTTGTTCAAATCATTCGCAGCCTTCTCCGCATCAGCTTCGTTCCGGAACTTGATGTACACGTTGCCCACGAGGTGGTCGCCCAGATTGTCGCAAACGTTCATCTCCTCGATTTCGCCGTACTTGTCCTCGCACTCGACGAACACGTCCTCGAAGAAGTTGTCGTAGTGCTCCTGCATCTCCTCGTCGGAGACATTGGCCACCAGATGCGAGCCATCGGCCGACTTGGCCGAGTTCTGCGGATTCACGTACAGATTCTGGAGTAGGACCGTCTGTGAGAAAGTCGGTTTGTTGTGGATGCGCGAGCAGCGATCACCGTGACGGCAGGCGCCGATCTTAAAGTAGAACGAGCAGTTGACTCTGCGGAAAAAAACTCGGTTACCCGGGATGTATGGGAGGGACGGAGTGCACGGCCAGCGCCATGCGACTTACTTGTCCTTTTCTGTGCCAAAAATGGATGCCAAGTACTCGGCCATGGTTGTGGCGGCTCTGTTGTGCGGATGCTGCTGCCGAAATGTGAATCCAAGCTGCGCGTTTGCCTCTCCAACGCGTGGGTACTAGAATCGCTCGCTCACTCTGTGTATTTTTCGCCAAGTAATAATTTATTTTCGGGTTTTGCCGTAAAAAGCAGCGTCTGGTCTGGTTGTATTTTTTAGAGCGTTGCCAAGTTAAAATGGGGTTGGTTGTCACAAAGCGGCTATCGATACGTGGGTGGTGGGCCGCAATTTCGTACGATAGTCAAGATAAGATTTCTAGTATTTTTCATAGGCAATTAAAATCGGATGTTCCCATACGAATTACTTGTTTAGTATCGGCTCAATGACTGAAAAGAAGCTAGAAAATAAAACTACATCCAATAAATTATATTTTTCTGTAGTATTATGTATAAAAATCTTTATTGCTGCCAAAAGGTGCTTCATCGATAATATCGATATTACCACCACAGTTTTCCCAGCTCTAGGATGTAATGCATCTCATATCGGTCGCGCTGCAAAACTATAATAATAAATATAATTTAAATAAGAGGGATTTATCATCGCGCGGAGATTAAGTGTTAATCATTATGTTTTCCCAAAGCACTGGCCACAAACAGCTGTCTTAATCCGGATTCCTCCACAGTTTTTGCTCACCCTTTGTTTTTGTAGTTGCGGTTAAAGGAAAATCGCGAAAAGAAAATCGTCTACAAAAAAGAGACGAGAAAAAACCAAAACAAAGTAAGTTGTGCGTTTGTTTTCATTTCGCAGCAGCAAGAAGAGATAAGCACTGACGTTCAATGGCTGCAAAATTATAGACGATAAATCACATTATAAATTTATATTTAATTTACTATCAATTGTGCTTAACTAATTTATTATTCTGCTTATTTTTATTGCAATGTTAAAAACGCAGATTTAAATATGTATTTATATGTCAATTATAAAATACTCAATAATAATGAACTTTGCACCCACACAGAATGCAGAGCTGCTGGCACGATGGCGACGAGGATGCCATGGCGGCGCCGCCCATCTCCTGCGCGGCCGCAGAAAATGACAACATTTTGGGATCTCGACGTACCTTTGGCGATATTACCACTAATCGGCTGTGGACATTCCGCGTGCTGATGCACAAGGACATGGCCCCCAACGAACGCTTGGCGGTTGTGGGCAACTGCGAGGCCCTGGGCAATTGGCAGCATTCGGGAGCCGCCCTGCTTTCTAAGGACACTGAGAGCCAGGATGACAACGAGAGCAATCTGTGGACGGGAGAGGTCTATGTGCCCCGCCACTGCGATACCGAATATCGCTACTTTGTCTGTGCCGTGGACCCGAGTAGTGCAGAGCAACCGCTGTTGGTTCGTCGCTGGGAAACTCAATTACAGGTCTAGAGCAATTGAGATTTTCATTATTCCTCCCTTGAAATACCCGATGGAGAGTTCCGTTCCGGTAGCCTCTTATTTAAAACACCTGAAATCCGCACAATGCCCTAAAACAGCGCAATTTCCTTTTTTCTGCAGCCCAGGATCATCAGGGAGCTCGACGAGCAGCCTGCGAAGGAACACTCGGATATATTTGGCTCAGTCCGTGGGCAGGAGAAGGTGGACAGGGGTTGGCTGACCCAGGAAACGCTAGTTCAGTTCAAGTTCTTCTACGCCCCATTCACGTTTAAGCAGCGGATGAAGCGACGGCACGTCCAGGTGAAAGTAACACCCATGAATTTAAGTATACCGAGCGCCGAGCGCTGCGAGTCCTTTGCGCCAGTTTCGCCGCTGGAGGATTCCCTGTCCAATGACACGCATGACACGAAGGAGAATGGTGCCGATTCCGCGACGGCGTTTGCCTTTAGCGAGGTGGTGGCTTTGACGGCCGATGATTGCGAGATCAGGGGCCAGGAGCAGTTTGGTATTGGATGCGGGCCCACCGACTTGGTTATCTTCCACATGACCGTGGCGGATCTGGAGAACACTGCCTTTTTGATCGATCTGTACACGTACAGCTCGCGGGTGGCCAAGGAGGACGGAGTGCCGAATCACCTGGGCTATCACTATGTCCTGCCCAATCTGTTCAAGCGATCCGAGGGCCATCTGGAGCTACCCATCACCTGTGCTAAGGGCCATCGTCCGCTGGGAATGATGAGGCTGGGATATCTCATTGTTAAACCATTCTCCCAGTGCGCCCTCATGGATATGAGCGTCAGCTATGCCCGCTACTGGAATAACAAGTGGACGGGTCTGGATGTGGGACATCGCGGCTCGGGTACCAGTTTCAAGGCCAAGGATGCAGTGATCCGCGAAAATACAATTACCTCGCTGAGATATGCTGCCGACCACGGAGCCGATATGGTGGAATTTGATGTTCAGCTAAGCAAGGATCTGGTGCCGGTGGTCTATCATGATTTCATGATCTACGTGTCCTTGAAGTCCAAGTGCAGCATGCAGGAGCATGACTTCCTGGCATTACCCATGCGGGAGCTGTCCTTGGAGCAGTTGAAGAAGCTCAAAGTGTACCATACGGCCGAGGGCCTGTCGAGGGAGACGCGCTCTTTCCACAACGACGACCTGCTGGAGCACCAGCCCTTTCCCCAGCTGGCCGATGTCCTCGACGCTTTGGACATTCACGTGGGCTTCAATATCGAAATCAAGTGGTCGCAGCGCCTCCAGGATGGTAAAATGGAGGAGGAGTTCGAGCACGTGGTGGACCGAAATCTCTACATCGATTGCATTTTGGACGTTGTCCTGCGCAAGGCGGGCAATCGACGGATAGTTTTGAGTTGTTTCGACCCCGACATCTGTACGATGCTGAGGTACAAGCAAAATAGATATCCAGTCATGTTCCTGACGCTCGGCAGGACCACGAGATATGAGCAGTATTTGGACCCCAGGGGCAACTCGATGGAGCTGGCCGTTTGGCACGCGGTGGCAATGGAGCTGCTCGGAATTGTGGCTCACACGGAGGACTTGCTGCGTGACCCCAGCCAGGTAACACCCAACTTGATGATACTGATGATGATGAACTCGTGAACCATTCAGCCACGCTGGGACGCTTTTAGGTGAATCTGGCCAAGGAGCGCGGCTTGGTGCTATTTTGCTGGGGCGATGACAACAACTCCAAAGACACCATCAAGCTGCTAAAGGATCTCGGCCTGCATGCCATTATCTATGACAAAATGGATGTTCTTACCACCAAGGAGGTCAAGGTAAGTGTGTCACCTCGGCAAACATTGACTCTCCTTAATTAAGCCGATCCTTTCTCCTCCCGCCCCCCCCTCTCACCGTTTTAGCAAAGCGTTTTCCACCTGCAGGCCAAGGACAGCCAGAAGGAGCTGCTCAAATTGCAGGCCCTGGAAATGGGTCACGTCTGGCACACCTCTCGCGATGGCGCCGAGGAGCAGCAAGCCTAGAGGACGGACAGAGGGCTGTCTGATGCCTTCATACTTATGCGAACTCTGCTAGGACCAAAACCGCATCTAGCCTCCACAACAGCAGTTTCATTTCCTCACACATTTTCCCTTAGCCAATTGCATTTGCTTAATTTCGTATTCTCTGTATAAATACATAGCTTAAATCTAACCAAAAAAAGAAAATGAAAGAACAGCAAACACTCGTATGTCAATATAATAAGAGCTTGTTTGCATTGGGTGCTTTTGTACTTAAAATTTTACGTTGCCAAAAACATCTTCAAAATATACGTCAGCAAACCTCTTTCAATTCAATTTCTTTATTTTTTAATAACTTTTGAACAATGCGATTCCTAATTAATGATGAGAGTCCTAATTAAAGCTTTACCTAAGACAAAGACTTGTATAGTGGCCCAAAGATATAATGGAAAGAAACATAAGGGAGCAGACTTTCTCGGAACTGGATTTCAGCTTTCCTTGTGGTTTCGTTGAATTGCAGTTGGGGAGATCTACGCTGGAGAAGATCTCTCCTGTTTGCTAGCAAAGGATAAAGGGGAGCACGAAGGAATTTTGTAATGTATTAAAATTGAATTAGTAAATCATATAACAATTTTTTTTTATTTATTTTTCTTTTTTTAGTTTTCTAATTACATTTATAACTATTGGAGTATTATCAAGTTTTTTTTTCAATTTTCGGAGCTACAGCTTTGGAAGAAACATAATTCTCAATTTAAAACTTTACATTACTCATACGCAGTGTTGGATTTTGGCGCCCAAAAGTAGACAAATGTCAAAACAAAAGGAAGAAGACGAGGAAAGCCACACACTGCGCATGCTTTCGCCTTTCGGCGAAGATGAAGTGGAAAAACATCATCCCCGAGAACTGAGAGCTTGAGAGATGAGAGCGAGGAAAACTGAAGAAAATTCCGTCAGTGTGTGTTGGTAGAAGCGGTTTGGTTTCGAAATTCCTTTTCAGTTTGTTAAATCGCCTCGAACGGTGCGGAACGTGAATGCGAAGCGAGCGGAGAGGACAATAGCCTGTAGTGAGAACGGAATGGATAACAGCCCGTAGTGAGAACGGAAAGGAGCGCAGGGAAAAGGAAAAAGGAGGCCCACCAAACCCGAACGAAAACCCGAAATAAATCAAATAAATACACAAAAGCAGTGTGTCCAGTGCAGTGCAATCCCTGGTTAACTCCGAGTATTTTCCAAATATGTCTGTGGGCCGAGCGCTTCGAGACCGCAGGATGAGCGAATAGAGGTGAGGTCCATGGACTATGCGTGCCTCTGTGTCCGTGTGTGTATATGGGGGACAGGAGCAAGTCCGGCTTAAAGGAAGTTTCAGTGATACCCCAAAAAATAATACAAAAAATAAAATGAAAAAAGGAACGGAAAAATCGATGCGTGCGCGACACACACGTGTAAGGGGTCTCCGTTTACTCCGTGTACGCCTCCTGTGCCCCCAATGTGTCTGTGTGTGTATATATCAAGTATACGCCAAGTTAACCGAGCCAGGCAACTTCATACCCACAACAAAAACAGAGAGAGCGAAAGAGAGAGCACAAGGAGCCGAGAGAGCACTACTAAAACACGCTACTTACAAAACACTCCTGACCTACTGTGTGTGTGCCCCCCCAGGAGGAGGCCGTTAAGCCACCTTCTAACTACTCTTACTTTGCGTGTAATGTTCTTTTGGCGGATGGGGTAAGGGAAGGGGAAAGGGAAGGAAATTTGGTATAAAAATGGAAGAAGAAAAAAGCCAACACCGACACCGAAAAACTCATTTTAAATACTTGCCAAGAAGTGTGTGTTTTCTAGGGTAGCTCCGCCACTCATTAGTATGTACACACACACACTCGCTTTTAAACTTATGAATATTAAAGCTGGACTCTGGGGTGTGCGTATGGGTGTGTATAACACAATCATTAACATTAATCGCAAAGTGTATTCCGAATACCAGGCTGGCCAGAAGACGTGTGTGTGTGTGTGGTGTCTTGTTTGTTTTGTTTATAAAGCCCCCTCCTCAGATATATATGTATGTACATACATATACATATGTGAATATGTGTGTCTGCCTTGTTTTGTATTTTTATTGGCGCTGATTTGAGAATCTGGATTCGGTTGGAGGAGCAGCAGCAGCCGGTTGCAAGTAAACATCCAATGGACAAGGATGAGAGTCGACAACAGAAAAAGAACAGCCTGGATAGGCAGGCGGACAGCACAAGACGCTGTTGCTCACTTTGTGTATAAATATATATACATATAGAAGTATATATGTACATACAGGGAGAAAAAATAGCAAAGGAGGCAGTCTCCACTTCCAATAACAATTTTATTTAAATTTGTACGAAATGAAATATCACAGGACACACAAAACCCATCAGAGAAATATTTAAATTTAATATTAAAATAATAGATTTATTTTGTATATCACATTTTCGATATTTTATTAATTTTTAATATTAAATTGTTGATATACATATTTATCTTCAACTGATATCGTTTTCAACTAAGTATAAATCTGTTTGATATATTAGACATTTAGCTGAATTAACTCACATTAAAATTTGAATGTAGCTTATTGACCACAAATATTTCAATATTTTCTGTCGCTGTTTAAATATTTTAAAATAATACAAAAGTCTAAGAATTGAAATATTATTCTAAAAAAAACATAAACAGAAACCCAAACTTTTTTTTACCGTGCACACATGCGGGTGTATCTAGATACATTTGTATCTGTGCGTGCGAGTGTGTAAACAATGCAGCGCCAAAACTAAATATTGTTTAAGAACAAATATTTGGCTTTGTGCAAATCACGAAAAGGCAATTTCATTATTCCGTTACGTTCCTTTTTACTTCCTCTTATTTTATTTTTATGTACTTATAAATATATGTATTATATGTATATATGTATAAAGGGTTCCTTTTTTCGTGCCACTCTCTGATATTGATGACGCTATTGATGATATTGGCCGCAGTCTATATTTAGTTCGATCTGGGCGGAAAAAATAAGCCCCAGAGTGGGATGATGCGCTTCACGAGCTGCTAATGGGTCAATTCGGTTGAAGCGAATATTATTGCCCATTTCCACAGATAAACGGCTCTAGTTCGAGCGCTCTATTGCCGTTGATCTTTTAAATATAAATATAAAAATCTATGAGGCGTAGAAAGTGCAAATAAAGTGAATCCGGGCATTGAATCATCGGATTGCGGGGGCGTTGGAGGGATGCATCCATCAAATGAGGTTCTTTTTCGGACTTCGGCGAAGCTGGGAGCAACACTAGCCCCTCCATCCGGCACACTTTTGCACATAACTGAATCACTTATGTCCATTATCAGGCAGATAAACAAATAAGCAGAAGATCTGCGAAACAGAATCCATATAGAGATATATACATTTCTCAATGATTTGTATACACAAAATATTGATTTAGAATCGATGATTTGTATGCTTAACATTCATGGGGGCCATGTGCCAGGGTTTTAATGCGAACTTTTGACTAAACTTAAGTACCATCAATTAATTAGAGGGTTCTTGAAATAAGGGAAAACAGTTTTAAAATAGAATATTCACATTATTAAATTATAACCAAGACAGTGACGGACCCCAGCCTATTTCCTTTATTGGGTTTTATTCCCGAAATAGTTGTGCGTGTGCGTTGAATTGACTTTTTACTCAGCACACACAAATAGAAGAATGTAGGCCATAATTACGAATCATGAACCATAATGGGGATCTTATAAGCACACAAGTGAGTTGCCCCGAATTTCGTTTGGGATTATTCCACAGCAAATGATTATTATAAACAGCCTCCGAAAATATACGATTAATTCGTTTTTGTTTAAAAAGAAAATTCCAGCCTTTCTCAATCCTTTAAACTGATAAGAAAAATTATATTTTTTGTCTTTTCAGCGCCATGTTGTCCAATGTAGCCCCAACTTAGTGAGTAGCTCAAGGCCCAGGGCGAAGCATTCCGAGGATGCTTTGGGTTCCTAACCGTTCCTAACCATTCCTGGCTGAACCATTTTTAAGTGGGAGTCCGCGGGATTGAGACCTGATCCCCTCCTCCTTCCCACCCCTCCGGAGGTTGGAGCGTCGCGTCGTGTATGAGTGTCAAAGTGCCTGGGACGCGGGGCACGGATAACTGTACAAATCGTGGGCAAGGACAACGAAAAACATTCAGGTTGGCCAGCAAAAAATACTCGTATATATTTCAAAATAAATATTATGAAGAGAAAACCCCACACAAAGCGCCCACAATCCAAGAAATTACTCTTCGAAGTTTTCAACACACTTTATTTCGTTGGAAAAAATGATTAAAATACTTTACTTTACTTTAATTTTTCAATTGTTACCAATTATGATTTATTTCAGTTTGAATTTCAGTTTAAAGCTTAGCCTTTGTTTAGTTCTTTCTGTGAGACAATGACTTATATACCTAAAAAAATGCAACACTATGCGCATGCAGCCATGAATCTGATCAACATGGACTCGGAGAACCGGGTGGTGCTCAATGTGGGCGGCATCAGGCACGAGACCTACAAGGCCACACTGAAGAAGATTCCGGCAACGCGATTATCCCGCCTCACCGAGGCCCTAGCGAACTATGATCCGATATTGAATGAGTACTTCTTTGACCGGCATCCGGGCGTCTTTGCACAAGTGCTCAACTATTACAGGTGATTGCAGATTGCTGGGGAAATCTTGTATAAATGTCTTGAAAATAATATATGAATATTGCAGAACTGGCAAGCTGCACTATCCCACGGATGTGTGTGGACCGCTATTTGAAGAGGAGTTGGAATTTTGGGGCCTCGACTCGAACCAGGTGGAGCCCTGCTGCTGGATGACCTATACGCAGGTGAGTCGGGAGTCAGGTCACCTTTGAGATGAATGATTAATGAAATTGATTTATTTATAGCATCGCGACACTCAGGAAACCCTGGCCGTACTGGATCGGCTTGATCTGGATACGGAAAAACCGTCCGAAGAGGAGCTGGCTAGGAAATTTGGCTTCGAGGAGGACTACTACAAAGGCACCATATCCTGGTGGCAGGAGATGAAGCCGCGCATTTGGTCCTTGTTCGATGAGCCCTACAGTTCCAATGCCGCCAAGGTGATTAGTGATTAGTTAATCAATTTTCAAAAGAAATTAGGCACAAAATAGATTCCTAAAATCTTTTAAAAATATCCTTTAATAGAACGAGTAAATTATCATTAACTATAATTTTTATTAAGGTCATTTCGCATGTTTAGACGCATAAATAATACAAAAATACAATCTATTTATATGAACATTGCAAGCACATAAATATTACACTTAAAATGCTTTATTTACTTGCCAAATGCTTTGAAATTGAATTTATATATCTGGAAAACACAGGTGTAGTTTATTTTTAGTTAGTTTTCTTAATTGCATTAATGTCAACCAGTCACAGTGGATATTAAAGCATTAATCATTCCATCATATAATTCAAATATATATTTTATACAGAATATTAAAAAATATTCCTCTGTATTCCTCAGACCATTGGCGTGGTTTCGGTATTCTTCATCTGCATTTCGATCCTGTCGTTCTGTTTGAAGACCCATCCCGACATGCGGGTGCCCATCGTCAAGAATGTGACGGTGCGAACTGCGAATGGCAGTGCCGCCTGGTTTTTGGACAAAACACAGACCAATGCCCACATAGCCTTCTTTTATATTGAATGCGTGTGCAATGCCTGGTTTACCTTTGAGATACTGGTAAGAGGTCGTCCATGAAGCATCCTCTCTAAAGCCTCTCTAAAGAAATGCAAACTCAAATCCAAAAATTATATCCTTGCCCGCAGGTGCGCTTTGTCTCATCGCCGAACAAGTGGGAGTTCATCAGGTCCTCGGTTAACATCATAGATTACATAGCGACGCTTAGTTTTTATATCGATCTAGTGCTTCAGCGATTCGCATCGCATTTGGAGAACGCTGACATCCTCGAGTTCTTCTCGATCATCCGCATCATGCGTCTGTTCAAGCTGACGCGCCACTCGTCCGGCCTGAAGATCCTCATCCAGACGTTCCGCGCCTCGGCCAAGGAGCTAACCCTGCTGGTGTTCTTCCTCGTTCTGGGCATCGTGATCTTTGCCAGCCTGGTCTACTACGCGGAACGCATCCAGCCGAATCCGCACAATGACTTCAATAGCATACCGCTCGGCCTGTGGTGGGCCCTGGTCACCATGACCACCGTCGGCTATGGCGACATGGCCCCCAAAACCTACATCGGCATGTTCGTGGGCGCCCTATGCGCCCTGGCCGGTGTATTAACCATTGCACTGCCAGTGCCCGTCATCGTCAGCAACTTTGCCATGTATTACTCCCACACGCAGGCCAGGGCCAAACTGCCAAAGAAGCGGAGACGAGTGCTTCCCGTCGAGCAGCCGCGGCCGCCACGACTGCCAGGTAAGGCATCTCTATTCCCTTGGAATTTACTTAATAATTCTTGTAAAATTCCTGCAGGTGCCCCTGGCGGCGGCGGGGTCAGTGGCTGTGGCACACCGGGCTCTGGCCCTCACTCCGGCCCCATGGGCTCCGGCGGAACTGGACCACGTCGCATGAACAATAAAACCAAGGACCTGGTCAGCCCCAAGTCTGGTGAGTCTTGTCGGTGTCCCTTACTCTATAAAGTTAGTCCCACGATCCAAGCAATAACGCAAGCCACCAACAACAAACAAAAAGTACAAGAAAAACTACTACCAAACGAATCCGAGCTGCGCTTAAAAAAGGCACCAAATTATACATTTATCACTAAAAGTATAGTAAAAACAACGACGTAATCGAGCCAAAGTATATTCCCAGCCCGTCTTAAAACGCTTGCACAGCTCGCACAGCCCCCGAGTTCGAGTTGAATGGATTAAGTTGGCAAAATATATACACTGATAACCCAGTAATCGTTATCCTTTGTGCCGTCTCGCTCTCAGTCGCTCAGTTTTATTGACGCAACTTTGGCCCCGTAACGATTAATAACGATCTTGGGTGCGCTTCCCCCTGTGGCTATACTATATACAATATCCATAATTTAACATGTCATTCGTCGTGTGTACGTGTATATATGTACTCTATGTAATTACCATGCATTTAAGGCTTCTTTATTCATACTCGACTCATTTAATTCGAGCTTAGCTTTCATTTCACGCAATTGCAGTCGAGAGTGGATTTGTAATGGAGAGATGATGGGTAATTCGGGAGGGAATTCTATTGTTTTTGAAATTAGTATAAATCTCTGGAGAATTCTAATTTTACTGCCGATGATTGGCTCCAAGCAATCCGGATTCCTTGTTGAATTACCCATCGCCTGCCTATAATTCCTCAGACTCCAAGGTCCAGCCATAAAGCCTCCTCTCGCCACCCATCGAATGCATTTCTGTATATTCAGCCATCGATCGACCCCCAATCAGTTTAGGATCTGCTCCCAGCAAAATACAAGAATATGTATGGTACCCATTTATATATATTTATTCTTTACAATAAGCTATATCTACAACGATTACGATATCCAGATACGAGACTCTATATACTTTTTGATTTCGCTCCAAATGCTTTCGTTTTACCTTAATATAATTTGTTTTTTCATTGATGAAACGATCCAATCCGAAACCCCCTACAAATCTTGTGTAAATAGATGAATATACAACCATGATTGGCAAACCGCGCGACGGCAAAAAGAGCAGGCTGCTCTAGGCCGTAGAAAACAACGACATTGTCAACAACACCAACAACATCGACAGCAGCCACAGAACCAGAATGAAGAACCAATAGTATAACCATCCCCCCAGAAAGAAACTTCCAAGCTAAGAACTTTTCGACATATTTAAGAAGTTGGCAAACTGATCTATGAGCAACACTGGATAGCAGAACAGGAAATCAGGGGATCAGAGGATCAGAGATCCCAGATCAGTGAGGATGCGGGAGCCCGTGGTACGTTGGATCGAAAGCTCACACACACTGCTGGATGCCACATACCCATAGATATGATTATGAATATGAATACTGTTTCGGCGACGTCTGCAACTGCTATCTACTGTTACTACTACCACTCCAACAACCTGCTATATAATCGTATATATACTCAACATATGTAATTTTCTACGTGTTTTCTACTCTCTCTATATACATATATATATATATATATTTCTCCACCTATCTTTACATAAATAATATTTACAATATAGATATATATATTACCATATATATCGTGTACGTGTTGTTCTTCAGTTCTGGCTCGTTCGTTTCTTGGTTACCAGTGTGTATTCTCTCTCTCTATCTTTTTCTCCCTATCTCTCTTGTTGTGTGTGTGCGTGTGTAATTTTTGTGATTTTTTTTAGTTGTTTTTAGTCTCAACCCGAATCGGAGGACCCCCTTCCCTTAGCTGTTAAATTTTAAAGAAGACAACGTTGTATTTGTATTATCTCGAACTCTTGTATTTCAGATATGGCCTTCAGTTTCGACTAAAAGACAGAAAGATATTTTGTAATTTGTCAACACACCACAGAAATATATAGAAACATAAAACTCGACCAGAAAAATCGAAAAGCAAAGAAACGAAAAATCAAAAATGAAAGCAAACCTCAGTAAATGTAAAGACCTCCATCTATCATGCTACCTAACATCGTAAGAAAACCAAACCTCGGAGATTCTCTGCTGGGCGGGTGTGTGTTTTGGTTTAAAAGCCATTTTTAACCCCCTCTAAAACCCCACCAAATCCCCCCAAATAATAAATCTGTCGCTCTCTTCCGAACCCAAGAACCCCGTCAACTAGTTGAATAACTTGGAACCCGAATATAGCATAGTTTGTAGCGCCAAGCAGAAAGCCCTAGTCCCCGAAACCGAAATATACGTAGCCACATTTGTACATAGTATATGATGCATGCTGCATGAGTTATTTATCTGAGTCTTGAGCCCGGAATCTTAGAGCGTGTGTTTGGCTTGCCGTTGCCATTACGTATGTCATGTGTGTGTGAGTTGTTGTGTTCGTGTTCGTGCTACACCCTTCCCAGGAACCCCTAACACCCACCGCCACCACCTCGTATATCGCATATATATATCGTAGTAACCAAGTGCACCCAGTAATTACTATCAGCAAAAGCCTGAAACCCGCCCTCTTAAAAACGTAAAACTTAAAACCTGCCAAGACAAAATTCAAGTTAAACGAATTTGGTAACTAACCGAAAGTTTCATGAAAATAATATTTACTTTTCTCTCTCTCTCTCTCTGTTTCTTCCTCTTTTTCTTTCTCTGTTTCCGCCACTACACCACTTCCTGGACTACTCCCCCACTCTACTATATATACATATCTATCGTTTCCGGCTATATAACTCCACTTCCTGTACCTACTTCCTAACCAAACCGAAACCCGACAACCGATAATCTCTTTCTGTTCTTCCGTGTTCTGTGCGGGGTTAAAAACAAAAAGTTGCTCAACTTTTCGCAGGTCCTTTGGGCGCTAGTATTGTGGCCATGAGTCCCAGGACAATGCTGGATCTCAATCCAGCCTTGGCAATGGGCAAGCCCGCGTTCCAGCCGCGTATACCCACGCCACTGGCCGCCACACCGCCATCGCACCAGGCAGGAGGAGAAACGGGAGTGGGAGGAGGAGTTTCAGGAGTCGCCGCTCCTCCTCCAATGCCCACCATAGCCGTCTCCACCACGGCCAGTGTGGGCAAGGACTCGGGCATTTCGACAACCACCACAACGGCGACCACGAACAGCGGCCTGGAGACCAGCAAGAAGGCCTTCCTCTAAGCTCAGAAGGAAGGAAGGCACACGGGCAGCCAAGACTCAAAGCCACCTGATATCTCTAACCTATAGCCTACCCCATCATAATCATCACCCGGAAATAAGCAATATCTCGATTCAATATCACATAGCCTTCGCATACGTATAAGGATTCCTTCGGAGATGGCACAAGGATCAAAACGGATACCTATCACTGATCAGAGATCGTCCTTGTTTTATTTGGCTCTCCCTTTAGGTTCTCTATGGAAATGAATATCATATATTCGCCCAGGTAAAAGTTTAAACTTGAGGCACCACTGATTTACTGGCTCTTCAAAGGTTGTTTATTTCCTACAAATAAATATATAACTACAGCTTTTAGGATTATTATTAATTAATTATAAGTTCAGCTTAGTTGTGTGTCATATCAGCTGGAAGCAATATCAAAGGGAAAAACCAATGTTTCAATTTTTAAAGCCATCTCTGATCATCATATCACACGATCGAAACCTATCAATATCGAACGCCTAAAACATAACCCTAGCTAAAATATAGATAACCCGAAATTGCTTTTACCAAGACAGATGTTTTTAACCATATACGAGGATATATACATACATATATATTTACTTTTTGCAAGCTTAACTAACGATCCAGTTTTTTACATTAAATAGTTAATAAAAAATCGCTGAAGAATGTACATAATCCTAGGATGCTTTATACTCGGTTTGCCAGTTCCTTATGCGTTGTGTAAAGACTCTAAAGCTTTAATTTAATATATATATATATATATATATGACTATATCATATATACAAAAGTACTTGTAAACGGGAAAGGAAACTCGAAGAAGAAGCTTAAACATTTGAAGTTTTGCCTAATTAAAAACCGAAATCAATCGAAAAACATCTCACACACACGCAAACCCTCTGAACTCTGAACTCTGCTTAAAAATTCACATGTTGACTTTAACTTTGCTGGCGAACTTAAAAAAAAAAAAACTAAACAAAACAACAAGAAATAGGTAAATAAAACAAATTAGAGAAGGTGCCCAGGAAAATGGAAGAGTTTGTTTCGGGGGAAAAATAAACAAAATGTCGCGCTCATCATTCGGGGATAAGCTCCTTCTTAACTCTTCTTCTCCAACCACCAAAAGTTGGCTCAGCTAACAGGCTTAGAGGGGGCGGGAAATGTTAACATTATAAAATGTCCACCGCTTTCAATGGCAAATATTTTCTATTAAATGTGCAGGCAAACAGAAGGCAGTTCCCTATTCCCTTTCAGCTAATTTAAATTTGCTAAAAAGTTTACCAAACTGCAGCTGGGGTCCCCCTTTCATTTACCCAATTCTCTTGTACATTTTGAATATAAATATGTTACATATATCTATATCAGCAAGCATACATATATTTGTAAGAATAAACATGATTATTACTAAGAGCAAGCAGAGGAAAAAGGTTATTAAGTAAATAAATAAAAGGCGGAAAAACTTAGGCAACATTTTGGATCGAAGAATGGGCAACAAATAAACGAACAAAGCAAACAAACAAAAATTTGTTAAGTTTTTACAATGAACAAACGAGCGTTAATAATAACTAAATTAATATTACAAATATTATACTTGCAAGCTATATAGGAAATGGATGAAAACAATTGTTTATATCGTTTTTCGTTTACCATTTTCTCGCTATGATTTCAAAAGGAAAAGCTGTTTTTTAAATTGTATAGTTAAGCAAATTGTATACTATTTGAACTAAAACGAAAAAAAAAACCAAAAAACAAACGAAATTGTTCTCTCAATAATTCATGAACAACAACAACAAATTAAACTAATTATATATACATTTATATATATATGAAATAAAAAAAAAAAAACAAAAACAACATAAAAAGAAATGCAATAAATAAATCTATTGAACACCAAATATGGAGTTTCATTCTACGTGCACCTTTATTAATCACCAAAAAATATGGATTAAAGTTAAATTATTTGAAAAATACATTTTAATACAATTTTCGAGTTCGAAATTACATTAAAATTCCGCACAGTGAGGGCGAGACCTGGTGGCGTCGTGTCTTGGCGCTTTGGGAACCACTTTATGGCCACTTTCGGCGTTTGTTTCGATTTCATTACCAACAAAAAAAATTGCTATTGCAATAACACAGCTCAAAACGCTTAGCTTCAACTCTGGGGGCCATTCGGCAAATAAACCGGCAAACAAAAGGCAACAACAAAATGCAAAAGGCAACATTTTGGACCCTCAGGGGCCTGACCTTCAACACGCTGGCATAAAGACCCAGATAAAGCGGGGGCCCGGGGAAGGTAGGTAGGTAGGTTCAACCAAGTGCAAATCTCCACTCACCTCTTTTTCGGCCTTTTGGCGATGGTCCAATAAAGCGCTTCATTAACCAGAGACTACTGCTAACCCCCTGTGTGTAAGCCACCCACCCCGCCTACCCGCAAAACGGCCCTCGACCTATCTCTATTCATCCAAAAACCAAAGCTATTCCGGACTCGCCTCAATCAACAGTTGGTTCCGGGTTCTGGGCTGATTTCTCAGGTTGGGTGGGGTGGTGGTGTTGGCTTTTCTTTTTTTTTTAGAGGAAGAAACCAATATTTTTTTACTATTTTTTTTTACTATCTCCCAAAGCATCAGTTGGTTGACAGTCTCCGGGTGAACTAATAATCCATGAAATTTCAATTACAAGTCAAAAATTATACGCCAGCACACGCAGAAAAATATCTAGTAAAGATTCATTTACATATATTTTATTGAATGTAATATCTTCATTTTTATTTTGCACAAGCTTTATAATTTATAGTGTATAGTTTATAACATAGTTCCAGTTTCGAAGACTCTTTTCAGGCAGTATTCATATTTTCTGGGGTGTTTTTAATTACATAAAAGGGACGAATTTTCTCTCACTGCATTCATTTCTCTCTAGTGTAAGTTGTAATCATTGAGAGCTCCTGCTGGAAAAACATGGTTACTATATACATATATGTATATATCTATATGTTTTTTGTTTGCCGACTATTTGCAGAGTTTTCCAGTTTTCGCCGAGTTTTCCTCCACTTTCTTTCCGTTTTTGCGGGGGGTAAAAGCTCGCTCTGGCAGCCTCTCAACGCCTGTCTCTTTGCGAATTTCCTCAATGAAGCTCGCTCTCTTTGGCTATTTCGGCTATTTTGCATTGCCTTTCCCGTAGAGAGTGGCGACTTTCTCTTTGAAAAGAGAGGAGTGTGATGTGGCATTGTGGGTGTAAGAAATGGAGGTACTGCCTGCCGGTCTGGTCGCTTTTATGGACAAAATGTGTGCTTTTCTGGCAGCGCCAGTTGAATTTTGACTGCCCGACGAGCAAGTCTGTGCCGCCGCGCCTTTTCTCTCGCCCGCAACCGCGACGTTGCACGGTCTCTTTTCTCCGCATTTCCCAAGTGCTCGGTGTGACAATTTTCGCCCACAGTTGTCCCCCAAAAAAGTCAAAAATTTACATAAAATAGTATACGAAAAATAATAATAAATAAAGGAGAGATCTGTCGTGCAAGGAAATAAATATAAATATATACAAGAAATTCCTATGTCAAGCAGCGACGGCAGCGCCGCAATGCTGCCGCTTCTGTGCATTCGCCGATTTTAGGTTCGTTGCGGGATTTTCCTATTTTGAATATTAAAAGCCAAAAGTGCGAGGACGGACGGACGTTCAATAGCTAAAATGACGCTGACAGTTTTCCACGACCCCAGCTCCCAGCTCCCCATCTCCCCAGCTCCCAGTTCCATTCCCCGGCGCTCCTCAGGTTTTCCTTTGGCAGCGATTAAGACCAGTCAAAGTTGTTGGCCCGGCCCGTTGGCTGGCTACGTTTACAAGAGCCAAGAGATGCCGGAGAGATGCCATGCATTATACATAAGCTCTAGTAGTGAGAGGCTTGCACCGCTCAAAAAATGTATCATCAATTATTTACCACTTTTCATGCCGCAAAATAGTTTCAAAAATGTGGCACCTTTAAGTTGCTTATTTTGCGGAATTAAAATCGAATTAATTAAGTACAATTTTGGTTTCTAGCAAAAACATTTTGAATGGAAACTCATTGAATATTTTGGCATAAATAATGCGTACTTTCCGGCATTCTTTTACTTCCTTTCCAATTTGTGATAAAACCAAATTTTTCCAAAGAAATAAATAATTATATTTTTAGTCTCCTTTTGTGGCACTTTAGGATACGATAACACGTCTTAAAAAATAAAAATGTTAACATTATATTTATACTTTTATTTTTAAACAAATTTTTTCTCTTAGATACCTTTTATGTTTGACTCTAAATACAGTCGGTTTTCTGATTGATTTTAATTCAGCTATGGATTGAATTTTTCATTTACTTTACTTATAGATTCCTATAATATTTTTCCTACCAATTGTTATACCTTAGTGGACTCCGCAATTATCCTTTTCGATCAAGAATGCTGGAGAATCATTTTAAAGCCTCAATTTTTGAAAAAGTAAGTAACCAATTTATATTTCTTTGGCAAATGCCCATCAAACATTATTGTTAGGCGCAGGTGTATCCTGTTTGTGCTCATGGCTCGTAATTACGAGTATTTTTGGGAAAAACTGACATGTTAAAATTCATATGTCAAAGTTGATAAAAATTTTCCAGACTGATTTCCCTCTGTGTGGGGGGGAAAAGCCGAGTGAGAAAAGAGTAAAGTGCTAGTGGCTGCTGCTGGTCTTGCAAGTAGATCAACTGTGAGCCCAAGGTTTATTTTTTTTTCCTTTTTTTCGAATCTTTATTATTAGCCGGGCACTTGGCGCCGATCGGAGTGGGTCCCCTGGACACTTTGGCGGTCCGTCCGCACACTCTCGTTATATATTAATGACAATTTGCCCTGACAAATATTGAATCGATTGTAATGGTTTCTGGCAATGGTAATTGTAGCTCGATGCGGTTAGTTAAGGGGTATTCCGAATAATTGTGGTGGGGCTTTGATTTATTGAAAATGTTGAGCACAGGTTGTACATGGGATTAGTTTTGAATGGATTAAGATATCAAGTATGAGGTTAGGCCGAGCATTTATTTGCATTTCTATGAGGACATTATTTCGCTGGAATAGATTTCTTTGCCAACAAAAATATCGTAATGAGCATATGGAATTGTAACAATATTTTTATCATTCCATCATTGTTTTCATTTTATTAGGAAACATGAAAAATATTTTCTTTCCGCTGACAGTAGTACTTTTTTTAGGGAACCTTCTTATGCTTCGTCTAGGATCAAAAAAATCGAATAGAAAAGGCTTTGTTCTGTTTGTTTTCTGATTATCTTATTAAAACCAGATACTTTTACATAGTTTTCCCATTGAAGCTAGCAATTAAGAACAAAAACCCATTCGAAAAAGGCAAATATCAAAAGAGAATTGACATCAAAAGTTTGCTTAACGGCAACTGGCGAGTGACAACCTGACAATTACGCGAAAAACCCCCAACTGAAGCCGCACTGATACCGGAATAAATGGCGAAGGAAACTTTATACCGCAAAAGTCCCAGTCCCAGAGTTTCCTTGAGTTTTCCCGCCTCTGTCGCCACAAAACCTCTGGCATACTTTTAGGCAAGCGCGCTCGACGGTGGGAAAATGGCGCAGGAAACATGAAGAAAAAAGGAAACAGTGTGGAAATCAAGGTATCCAGCGGGTCGAGGCAACGTTTAGCGCAGTTCTTCGGTTAATTTTTTATGCGATTACCCGGCAGGGCAGCTGGCAGGCGGCAAGCAGTAATTGCATTTTAATATTGATGATATATTGATGGCGACGCCTCGCGATGTGTGTGCAGGATGGATGGATGGATGGATCTGCTGTGTGTTCACTTCATTTATGAAATTTACATTTATTTCATTTAGTGACAGGGCCACCTTTTTCGGTTTTGATTATCGCCCGCTGATTGGCACGCCGCGGGGTCACGAACCAGCTCATTTGCATAGTTTGATTTCCCGATTCACGATTGCCATTTTGGTATTCCGATGTTGACACTAGCCGTCAGCTGGGACAACAAACAGCCGGCGAAAAGGTGAAAGCAATGCGCACTTTTCCGTGTGTTTTGTCAGAAAATCAATTGAACGTTTAAGTGTCAGTCAGCCAGGACACTTGACACGACAAATTTTCCACTCGCCCTCACATTACACGCGGCGACAAATGCCACGAATAGGTGGGAAAAATAGCTGCTATTTTGATATGAAAAAAAGGATTTTAAAGATATACATACATACGTAGATAGTTTTTTATATGTCCTGCTTTTATATCCAAAACATATACCCTCTCACCTTTCTAAGGATTCATTAGGACAACGAGATCCTGTATAAATCAACTCTTCCACGCTAACCTCCTTTTGGCTCCCTTTGTTTCAACACTAGATATCTGGTACTAATCCTCTGACTTTTCTGTGAGTGAATTTTTCCATTTCCCATTTACAATATTAAATTTGTGTCGAAGGAGTCGTGACGACGAGTTCGTCCTCCTGTTGTGTCCCTTTCCCCAGCTTTTCCTGCTGAACTCTGCACAACATTTCCCCCGCCTCCTCCCCTCCCGCTTTCAAATGCATTATTTTTATTTTTTGTTTCTCCCTTTTGTTTTTCCTCTCCACTCGAATTACAAGTTCATTCCGAGTCCTGTAAACAATGGATTCCCATCACAACAAAATGCGAATATGTCAATCGAAAGTATTTCATTTCATTTCGTGCTGCTGATTCGTCCTCAAAAATTGTTGCCAACAACTTTTTGGGGCCTGGTGGAAAACCTTTTTCCGTTTGTTTGCAGATTGGCTTATCTCAGATTTGTCTATGGATTTCGATTACACTGAAATGGATATTTTGCGAGGCTATGTTACAGGACATGCCAATTATTTATTGATTAGGCGGCACAGACATTAAGATTTATCTTTCAACAAAACAAAAGGGACCGAAGGGCGTATCAATATCCAGGGATTGACCTGAGAGTCGAGTGCCTACCCTCTGGAAAGTCATCGAGTCGGAGCCATGACCTCTTCTGGCTGAAATTTTCCAATTTGAGGCAATTTGCAAGTGGCCAGGACAAAGTTTCTTCTGCTGGCAAAGTCTAATTAGATGATGGGTGGAAAGTCATCGGCATAAAGTGTGGATAATTTGCATATTTCTACGGCGGCGAAATATTCACGAAACATTGAGTAGGACTCCTCGCTCTCTCTCGGCTAATTTAGTGACTTTAAAACTTTTGTAAATTCCTAAGTGTATGCTAATGAAGAGCCTCAAGTTGTGCTTACAATTCTGTGGAATTCTTCTGCTTTTATCGGTTTAACTTTTTGATTTCTTTGCAGCTTTCTTCAGCTTGATTAAGTTTTGGCTAAATCTTGGCTCTTAGCGTTGAATTTCACACTGCATAAGTACGTCCCTCCATTATTCATTGATACACGAATCTCCCAAGTCCTTGAGGCTAATTAAATAAAGCGGAGAAGAGGCGAAGGATACTTTGCATAAAACTGAATAATAATTATGCGTTGAAAGCGATTTAATGAATTTAGCAATTGTTGATTGTTAATTGAATATTAATGAGCGGACTTCAAGCTGCTCTGGTTTCGATTCTAATCAATTTTCCGAGTGCTAAAGACAAAATATTGCCCCACAAAAACCCTTGGAAAAGTTTTCATCTTGTGTCCTCAGCAAGACCCAAAATATTCTTTCTCAAGTATTAATTCTCAAGTTTCGGGAAATTGCTTAAAGTAGCAGATTCCCTGCAGTGTTTAAACCAATTAGTTTGAATAATTCGTTGGCGCTTGTATCATTTATAACCCCCTTCCTCCCCCGGGAAAACTTCTTAATCAAGCCGCAGAAACCACACAATGGTTTCCCCTCTGGTTTCCTGGGGTTTTCCATTTCCCACAAACAGAAAAAAACATTGCTTAATTGTCCTTCGGTGCGCTTCTCTCTGCTCTTTCTCGATTTTTGGGTCTAATCCTGGGGGATACTGCATAGTGAATACCGTCGACTGCATCTTATCTTAAGCACTTGCCCGAAAACGCATTGACAGCCACTTGATGGTGCGTTTTATTTTTAGTTGCTGGACCTCTGGCAGTTTATGGCTTTGCAAATCCTTTATGATTTAGTGGAGTGTCAACCCCCGTGGAAATCCCCCTCCCGGCTGTCACATAAACCGATTAAACTTTGAGCAGCTTATGCATTTTGTATCTGTCAGCTATCTGGTATCTGGCAAATGTGCAGCTCTAAGCAGCCATCCTCCTCCCAGGCTTCAGCTCTGTCTTGTGTATCCCCAAATACACTGGAATATATTGAGGATTAAATGCTACAAATTTTGATAACAAATTCATATTCAAAGCATTTGAAATTTGTATATAACTAAATCAAAAACGAACCCTCTAAGTCAAGCGGCTACTCGTAGGAGCATCTCTCAGAAGACCTGTCATTTTCTCCTGAGTTTCCTTTTTTGAGTGCAGACACACATTGATGGCCCATAAACTGTAAATGTTTCTCCATTAACGAAGCACTAAATTGTTGTTAAATTTTGATCCATTCGAATGGCACCCCATTTCCCTCCATACTCCCTGACGGAACCAAATGTTTTTGCAATTATCTTTGCCTTGATGGCTTCCCTTTACTTGATATATTTTCCTTATTTTTTCAGCTTTTTTGTTGGAAATTTCACTCTTCCGCCTCAAAGCGCCGCAAATAAACATGCAGAAAGTTTTCCCTACGATTTGTTTATTATTATTTCTCACTGCTCTTTGAAGCAAGTCAACTCTTTGCTTGCTGCCGTTCTTGCAGCTTCATTTCAAGGAAGAAGAATAATAAAATAATGGGTATTACACATTTATTGTGCAGGCAACAAAAGCCGTTGAGGAGCTGAAACAAAAAACAGCCAAGAAAGCGGAACAGATGTAAGGGAATTCAAAAAAGTTGCTAATGCTAGATGGCTAAATGGGAACTTCTTTGGGAATGCTTTCACTGAAATGCGAGAGGGCTAGAACTTCTACAAAAACAGACAAAGGCTTATCTTCTAATTGGAAATAATTAATTTGTATGCAAAAGGGTCTGAGGAAATACGGAAAATTAGTTTTCTCGAAAAACCTTCGCAGCTATTCCTAAAGTTACCTCTAGGAAATATTTTAGAATCATATTCTTTAATGTCTTATGTTGCATTATATATTCTATTCATATTTAAAATACTTCCTCGATACTTTCTGCATGGAAAAATGTTTTATTTTAGAGAGTAAGCCCCGGTTTTAACTTTTCTTGGTTATTTGTGGCCTGGGCCTTGAGTGGTGCCGTTCGCCTAATTTATTATTCAATTAAAGCTGCAAAAAGTAAACTTTAATCGCAGAGCAGTCATCAGAAAAAGGCCCCAAAAGACACTAACGAACACACACACGTATTGCACAGAGGAAAACTCCAAACACACACACACACACACACACACACCCGGAGAACACACAATAAAAATAAATATGGAAAATCGTGTGCCAAGAAAATTGCTGCAATATTTTTGTAGCTTTTCCCTCTTTTTTATTTTGCATTTTTTCGTGTAGCTTTTTGTAATCGATTAAAAGTGCATGTCAAACTGTGCGTGTGCCCGCATTTTCCCATTTTTTCTTTAATGGGCTGCTAAAAACAACAAAACAAATATTAATAAAAAAGAAAAAACAAGGAGGAAAAATAAGCTGAAGCTCGGGCGCATTAACATGAAAATGTGCGATGAAACAGCAACACCAACAATGAGCGGGAAAGCCCAGAGATGAAAAGCGGACAGAAATTTAAGTGCAGAAAACAAAAAATAACAGAGACGAGTGGAAGAAAAGCGAAAAAAATGTGTATGACAAAATTTACGAGCATCGCCTGTTCCTCATATTTGTACATACCAGAGAGACTCGCTATATAAGCCTTGTACGAGGCTCCCCTCGTCCCTGTCCTGGCAATACATCAAACACAATGGCCCACAAAATATTAGCATATCCTTTGGGCGAAATTTGGTATTAGGCCGAGATAAGGATTGCTTGCAATATTTATTTATTATTATTTTTAAGCCAAAGAAATACGTACAAATCAGGGAGGGAAGTTTCATCACCAAAATTTAGATAAATTAAATTTTTACATTAAAATTAGATTACTTAGAAATATAAATGAACAAATTGGATCAGTAAATTATCACTGCAATGTCATTATTATTTTTGAATAGAATCAATTGATTAATTTTGAATAATTTAATTGAATTAAAGATAAACGAAAATATTTAAATTAAAACAACTACTAAATAAATAAATAAATCTAATATATTAGAGAGCAATAAATATAACGTAGATAAAAAACTTTTTGATTTGTGTCGGCGGGAAATCATCGAAATTTTGCTATTATTTTTATCACGGCTGTGTTTTACTTCACCAGGATTTCCCCTGTGCCTTCAGCGCTCCACTAGCGCCTCTCCACCAGCTCCTCTCCAGCTGCCCCGCTTTTATGCTCCCCTTCTCTCCACTCCTCCCATTCTGGCCACTGTGGTGACGCTTCCTCGTGTGGCTTGTTTTTAGTGCTTTGGCACGTAATGGGGCCACAAGCACAGCCTTCTGCCTTCAGACTCCTCCCAATCACCCACATCCCTCCTCATCAGCCTACATCAGGCTCCCACCCCCGCCCCCTCTCCTTACCCACAATCGCCTTTTGTGTGGCGCCTCTTGTTGTTATTGCTGCTTCTGCCGCTGCTGCTGTTTGCATGCCGCCTGGTTTTCTTTGGGACTCCGGACTCCTCCAAAAACTCATCGCTTGCCACTTGTGTGCCATATGACGATGATGAGATGAGCGCCAAGTTGAGTAGAGTTTAGCCCCCAGTCTGAGCTGCGCCGGCAGCCAAGCTCCCCGAACTAACAGCTAAGTGAATGGGTTGGGACAACGGGCCAGGAAATCAGCACTGGGAAAAAAATCAAGAAATATGGAAGAAAGTGGGTTATTCATTGTTTTGAGGAGGGGAGTGTAGCACAGGATACCTTTGCAGGATATTATAATAATTATAAAAGAGCAAGAAAGCAGCACTGGATTCATTTTATTGCAAAATTAGAAAATATCAATTATGGTTTATACATATATGTTTTATTTTTGTATTGTTTTTAGATTTTTAATTAAATTTTCTATTATTTTCTGTCAAAACGATTTCCAATTATATCCCAAAAAATTGCTGAACTCTTTGGTTTGTTTAATCTAATATTTAAAAACTGAAAGTGGATTGCAATAAATTCATTTCAAAAGAAAGCAAGTTGCCAAAAAAAAAAAATAGCAATGAAAATTAAAATCAATTGAAAAAGGTGTCGTTCAATTCTGATCTCTATCAGTTTTTAGTTTTTATTAGAGTGCAATTTGATGTACAAATTTGAAGTGGCTTTTAAATCCACAGCGGCTCCTGCTGCCTGTTAATAAAATCTATGTGAAAAGGAAATTATTCCTGATTGCCAGGAATTTATGCCAGTGCAGGTGAGGTGCCATGTCCCTACAATATCTGCACTTATCACTCGGTCGCTGATGATGCCAACTCGTAGAGTCAACTCTGGGCTGGAGAGACTGGGACCGAGGCACTTCTTCTCCACTGTCGCACTCGCTGCTTGATGCGATATGAAGAACCGATTAACGACATTCAAGTGCCTCGGAACGAAGTCCTTGGCCATTTCCACGACCCTGACTAACTGCTGCTGGCAGATTTGTGGAAACCACGAAAGCAAATTACGTTTGACGACGAGCATCATTTTCCACTTTATTGAATTACCCAGCGGGAAGGCAGGGGCGGGAACAGGCACAGGAACAAGCAGTTCCTGTCCTGCCTGCAATGTGTGCTGGATTGTGTGTGTGTGCTTTTTTTCGGGGGCCCTGTGCCTGTCCGCAGGACGACAGCCACAACGATTCCTTGGGCCAGATAAACAGAATTTCAATTTAAAATAATTTTATATATTTTCTTTGGCAATTTCTCCTGTAGTCGTGCCACTGCTGCCTTGGCATAATTCCTGTTGGAAATGGCCCAGGCAATGTCTTTACTTAGCCTCAGACATAAAGAAGTTATCAGCATGGCGTTTATGGCAGGGGCCGCCTGGTGGGTGGTGAGTGGTGGGGGGTGGGGGTGGGATTTTCCTGCCCGTCAGTCGGTGAGTTTTCCCCGATGCCTTTCATTAGCCGCGTAAAATGCGACGACTGTCGAGTCGAGTCGAGTTGCTTTGTTTAACTTTTTGTTTAGCCCGTTTGTTTGGCTGTCTGTTTGTTTGGTTTTTCTTATTTTCCTCCCTTCTCTGTTTTTTCTTTTTGTCACAATTTTGATGAGCCCATCACCTACACAAAGCTGGAGGAGCTCTATGTATATCTGTATATGTTTGTATATAATCATCATTGTTATGCGCATTTGAGGCACTTGTGCTAGGCACCCAACTATCAGCAGACAGTGGCCACAGGATCCTAGGATCCTGGGGTCCTGGGGTCCTGGGGAAATGAAGTCATCTGGAAGCTAACAAAGTTCGGTGATTCGATTTGGAATATTAATAAAATAGAGAAGAGCGCCAGCTTCTCCAAAATGGAACAACTTTGGCAATTGAATTAGACTTTCGTGGAATACAATAACAATATCAAATTAGACACAATTTGAGATACTGAATGTAGTGGCTAGATAAGAGAGTGTTTTCTAAAATAGGTATAATATTTGAAGCAGGATTAAGCTGAAAGTACTTAAGGATAACGCAAATACTACTCCTTGTTCTCTCTACTACTCTCCTTCTCTCCCTCTAAATAGGACACTATAATAACCTCAATTTCTTGGCAGTTTTAAATTCCAATAAGTGCTTACCACTGTGCCTTGTCAGCGGCAGCAGCCGCATCCCGTTTGTCCACCCCCCTCCCCCCGTGGGGCGTCAAAGCAGTGTGCTCAAAAGAGCATTGCCCGCCGGCATTATGTTTTGTGTCAGCACTAAAAGACGACGATGGCAACTGGGCGAGGGGCCAGGAGAGGGGCTCCTCCGGAGTGGGACGCTACACGTATGAACGTACGTACGGGCATTTTGTGGGTTAGCAGGCCTTTCATCCCGGTTGCTCCGCTTTTCTGGCATCGCTCTAAGTTGGCCATGTTGACTGTGTCATTTGCTAATTTAGCACAAACTGTTTGAGTCTATACTTGGCCTAGCCAGCCAGCCTGCATTCGGCAAAAGGTCAACAAAGATGGGGGGGACACACACACAGTGCCAACGAGCATTAATTAAGCAGGCCAACGATGGATGGCAAACAGCTATGGAAAGTCGGCTAAAAGGATGTCAGGACATGGGCACAATGCCGGCAAACCGAATAATATAACCGCAAAATCCGGCCATTCAAAGTCCCCATTCATAATTTGTAAAAGCCCCAAGTGCTTAATGGATTTTCGCACACATACCTAGTTGTATTTTTAGCGCGTCGCCAAAAACCAATTTGTAAAATTTTTAGCTAAAATTCGATCGTCAAGATTGATGAGCTTACCACCGGGTGGCAGTGCCGGTGGCGTTGGCGTTCCCAATTGTGTGACTGTCACTGTGCCCCCCGAAGGCCCTAATCGCGGGCAGGCGCCTGGCTTGGAGCCAACTTCATCCCAGAGCTGGCATCGATGAGCTGACAGAGACTAACGCTCGCTGCTCGTCACACACGTTGACACATTGTTAGTCAAACAAAAGATTTCGCATGCTAATTCGATTCTCCGGTCTAACACAAACACACCCATCTGGGCCAAGACCCATCCCCCTCCATCCCGACTCTTACTTTTTTATTTACCTTGCTTGTCCTTTTTTTGTGTTGGTTGCGGCAAAGGAAGCCCAGAAGCCAATAATAAAATTGTTTATGTGGGTCACAGGCTCAGTGGTTTACACGGCAAAAATTGTCACCAAAAAATGATTATCAAAATAAATAAATAACAATTAAAATGGGGAAGTAAAAGTAATAAGCTCACTAGTGATTAAAATAATTTTTTAAAGACTTAAATCCCTTCTGGGGCTTGGCGATTTTTATTAACTCTTTATAATATTTTGTCTAATTTTTTGTAATATTTTTAGCTCTATTTTTTTGCGCGTTTCAATGAATTAATTTATTTTAAAAATTTTAATGCAAAACGAAAAGGCTTTTAAGGTTCAGATAATCTGAAACCAGAAATAATTTTCCTTCAGATTTCAAACATTTAAGAAAACGAACAAAAAAATGTTTAAATGTGTTCTTGAAATTATTTCTGCTTAAAGTTTATGGACTTCGTTTCTTTGTTTTTTTTTCGGTGTCTTCTTAACTTTAGAAGTGATGCTGATAAAGCAAGGCGCACGACACAGGAAATTTGTTGCGAATTTCTCTCAGGCCGCCGGCCGCCTTGTAATTTTCATTGTTTTTAGGCCTCGCCCGGAACGAGATGAGACGATGCTTGACTTCCGCTCCCCGTTCATCTTTTTCCCGTACGGAAGTGTCGTTTTTTCCAGCTAAGAAGGGCTTAACTTTTCCCTTTGGGATGCAGCTCACGCCTGCCACAAGACAAAAATCACAGCCGCCGCCCGCCACAATTTTCGGTTGGATTCCGGATTTTTCTGCGGTGGTCTGGTTAATTTTGGAGGTCTCAGCAAGGTTAGCATTAAAAATGTATATCGAAAATAATATTAATTTTAATGTCTAATGGCTGTCGCTGTCGCTGACGCTGATGCTGATGCTGACGCTGTTGGCTAAAACCTAATTACGCTTGTGATAGGATTTTTGAGTTGGGTTCACGGCTCGATAAGCCCGAGCCCCGGCTAAACTGCCTAACCCTATTATTTACGAGGCAGCACCCTTTAAAATTGGCTTATTGGGGACACATTTTAATGCCGTGTTCGGTTCAATTCGTAATTTGGCTAAAAACATAAATCCATTAGTCGGCACTGCAGAGTTTTTTGCCCTAAAATATGCGCAAAGTTCCACAGACCCCCGGAAAATGGTCAAGTTGAAAAGTTTTGCCTTTTATTTATGTTCTTTTTTTGTGCCATGTCCCAAGTAAGTCTGCAAACTAAATGAAAAAGTATTAATATATCCCTTTTGCCCACTGGCGGCGGCGGCGGCGGCTGCATTGCAAATTATTTAGCCCTGGGGAAAAGCCAAAATATCTTCACATTCAAAGGCGGGGCACTTGAACATATCCTAAAGGAGAGCCAACACAAAAAGACATCAAAATTCGTACCCTTTTTCTGGCACAAATAAAAGTTGTAAATGCATACACATATCGGGCCAGAAAGGAAACTAGAAGGAGAGTCTCAGGTCAGAGGGTGTTCCGGCAAACAATTTCGATACAGCCGAGGAAACTTGTTAGAATCGTAAGCGACCGACTTGAGTCCTTGTAGGCGAAGTCCTTGCTGCAAAAGTTTCAATTGTTCGAGCGGAAATGTGAGTGGTCAAGTATGAAGTTACTTTTTATAGCTGTTTTCTGGATTTGTTGAGATGGGGAACACATGTCATTTAAAAGGAGAAGGTCCTGCAAAGTATATTCATAGGTAGCTCTGGATTAACATGGATTATTGTAGTACAAGATGTCAAGGAATAATTATACATAGAATCAACTATTAGCAACTATTTGTTTAATTCTTTAATTTTATTTTCATTACTTTCTATAGTTCTGTTAGCCAACATGCAACCTTTAAGCATACTTTTTAGCCATTCACAAAGGAACTTTACACTTAATATGGCATGTTTTATGGCTCCTCCTGTTAATCCCAACTGGGAACTGTTTTATTTAAAATATTTAACTTTAACAACCGCATAAGCGCTCGACTCCTGCTGTTTTTTGTCCCCAGAAGAAAAGTGTAATTGGAACGCGCCGGCGTTGCCTTCGTTTTATTATCTCGCCCCGACTTTAAGGGTGCTGATGTCGCTGCTGCTGTTCGCATATTGTCGTGTGTTTATTACAATGCAAAGTGCACAGAAAAAAACTGCGGGAAAATGGGAACTAAAATGCGAAACCCAGGGGCAATATGATACCCATTATCTGCCAACGGGCGAGCTCCGAACGAAGTTTAAATAAATTTTATGTGCTTCGTTTTTGCTGCGGCTCGCTGATGATGGCGCATATGTTTAATCAGCAAAGTAAACCCGACCCGAGACTGACCCGGCATCCAGTTAAATCTCACCTCGCCATGCCACGCCACGCCCACCCCTCCCCCAGTAAATAAAAGTTGCCCTTTTTTTTGACACAACTGCACACAGACGCAGACACACAGGGCAGTTGTTAAGGGGTTTTCCACAGTCCGTTTCTGCGGTGTAAGGCGGTCTGAAAATTACATTAATTGTATTTAAGTATTAAAAATATTTGGGGGTTTAGTTTAGGGACATTTTTTTGTATTTAAACATTTAGGATACAGAAAGCAGACTTGCTTTCGTTTAAATTCGTTTTAGAATAGTACGAGGACTTCACTTTCAGCATTGGGAATTTCAAAATGATATATTTTGGCTTCACAAATATATAGAAAATTCTTTCGTTTGTGTAAACATAAGGTAGCCATTAAAATTATCAGAAATTGTGGCACAAAACTAATTACAGAATTTGTTTAAAGCATATCATGGAAGATGCTTCTGATCTAATTCCACAACATTTCCATTTAAATTTATTTCCTTATCTATGATTTGTTTGATTTTTTCGTGCCTGCTACATTTGAATATAATTAATGGCTTTCTCTCATAATAAATTAAGTTCTCTACTTTTATCTATGAGGAAATCTGTAATTTAAGGTGAAATAAATTGAATTTATTTGCATAAATCAGCTTAGGAAGACAAACAATACTCTTTGATATTTATTCTGACAACTGTCTGGAGTGCTAACCACTCGAACTATATTAAAAGTTAATCCGCACTTGTGCCAGCTGTCAGCATGTGCGTCGTCATACAGTTCCGAAACGGACTGCATAATTTTTTGACTGCAGCATAAAAGTTGGTAAAGTCAATGACCAGTTAAGTCAACACTTTGCCAGTGGAGGAGGTGGTGGCAGGGTGGCAAGGTGGCAAGGTGGTCTCCGGGGGCGCGAGGTGAGTGGGTCCATATTGAAATCGTTCACATTTTAATATTGCACTTTAAAGAACATAAAACTGCTGACAGTCATGTTTGTGTCCATGTGCCACAAACATATTTAAGGATTTTTATTGCAACGCGTCGAGCAACAAAGGAAAGCGCTGTGGCAAGTCCGCCCGCGAAAGAAGAAAAATGGGAAAATATTTTCTTCTGTACTTGAAAAAATTGCCTTGTCTTTATTTTTCACAGCAACAAAGAAAGCTGTTAATAAATTAAAAAAGTTTATCATCCAAAGACGTTATTATGATATTTGTCATTAAATCAATTACAAAGGAAAGGGACGAACTTTAAAAGAAACAATTAGTAAAACTCAAAAGAGACATCAAGGAAGACACTTAAATTCTTATAAAAATTTAAAATTAATGCTCAGCTCTTTAAGAATATTTTTTGCCAGATTACTATATTTTTAATATTTTTTAGAAGACACTTAAATTCGTTTAAATCTTTTAAATTAGTGCTCAGCTCTTAAGCTCTTAAGAATATTTCTTGGCAGCTATAAAATATTTAAATATACTTATTATGTATATTAATGATTTAGTTCTATTAAATTGTTAATAAATGTTAAAAAAACTCCTAAAAAATGTATTGTCAAGTGTTCTTTTTTAATGGTTACGCCTTTCTAAAGCCTTCCACATATTTTTAACCGTGTAACCATGAAGCGTAAGAACGGATAACATGGGATATCGTTATGTATAGCTTGTTTGCTCTTTGCTACAATGTTGTTAAATTTTATGTTTCCACAGGTAATAGTAGTAGCGGCGGCAGCATCGTCATTTCCAAGGAAATGCACATCCTCGCTCCTGAGTTCCATTGCAGTAAGCGGGTGCTTTTTTGATTGATGTTGCTCCTTTTCCTTTAACGTTTCTCGGCGGCTTCCTATGCTGGATGCTGCTTCCGGTTTTGTTGCTTCTGCTCCTGGTGCTCCTCCCACTCCTTGTCCTGCTCCTTGCTTACAATCAATTTAAATGCGCCTCTGTGCATTGTGAGGCGAAATTCTCTTTGGCCAAATCGCTATGTGTGCGTGTGCTGGCCATAAAACTGGATAACTGGGCCATATTGCAGCAGCATGCCACTTGGCACCTTTCACATGCTCCTCCTGCTGCTGGGTAAACTTTTCCCGATGCAAAATGATGCAAGTTTCCCTTTCGCTGCCTTTGTTTTTCCACTCCTACGGTTTGTTTGCTCTCCTGGTTTTCCCTCACCGATCATTTATCATTTTTATAGCCCCTGAATGGGACATTGGACTAATCTAAATGATACCATCGCTGCCTGCCTGTGCTTAATGGAGAAATAGTCAAACGATAAAGACATAAATCAATCAAGTTTTTCGGGGCAAAATCGCAGGAAGTGGCAGTCGTGATGCTACGCCAGGGATGTATAACGAGAGGAACATACATCGCCATAATCTTATATAGCAAATATCTTAAAATTAATTGTAATAAAATTTTTAACATAAAATTTGGCAAAATATTCAAAAAATGTTATTTTATGCTTTCGTATAGATTATTTTATAAAAAAATCATTTTATAAATGCAGAAACTTGTCAAATATGTTAAACAGAATATACAAATATTGCATAGGTAATATATTGTCTTATATTTTTCAAGTTTTCTCCCATCCTTAGGCTGCGTACTCGATGTTTCATTGCCAAGACCCTTGAATGAATTACACAGATTTTCAGGACTCCCAAAAAACATTGGTTTGTTGAGATCATAAATTCTGGGGAGGAGCAGAAAGAAGTACTAATAAAGCTATCTGAAACACCAATTTTGGCATAAGAAAACATTCATCAGTTTTTTTGTAATTAACTTAGGGCAAGGAAAACAACGAGAAGCTTTTCTTGATAATTAACCTTCGTTAAGAAAGGATTTTTGACAGATTTTGATAAAGGTCCTTTCAATCTTTCCCTCTCACCCCTTTTGTCAGCTTAATTAGCTCTAAATTCTCGTATATCTTTATAAATACAATTATAGAAACTTAGGTAATTTAAAAACTTAACAGAATATTTTAAAAATATTAAAGTAAACTTTTGCTTCAGTTGATATCTATCAAAAGCAGTTTTATGACATTAATTTTCCCTGCTAGCCGACATTGACAAGGGTCCTTTACTGACCTAAGACTATAATGTCGATGTTTATGTCCCCATAAACTTTTTTTAAGCACTTTAACTACGTGTTGTGAGGCTGTGACATGCTTTAAATATTTTACAACCCAGTCAGCTTCTTCTCGTATTCCATTTGCTATATTTTTTATGTTTTGTGTGAAAAAGCCAATTTCGAGCACGTTTATCTGGGTAAATTCCTCTGAGAAATATATTGAAAAAGAACGAGGGAAGGACACTCACATTCCTTGGCCAATTTTCAGTTCATTTCCATTCCGAGGCTGACATTAAATAATTTAGAGAGAGCGCAAATAAAATAATACGCTTCATAAATGTGTTATGTATAGTGGTTATATGCACTTACATATTTATGCGGAGTGCCAGTGCCAGTCACAGTTGGCTAGCAAATTTGTCCTAATTCTTCTGCCACAGTGACCGCAAAGTTTCGCCCCAGCCGAGTGCCGAGTGGCATGTGCCACGCCCCCTGCCCACTTGACTAACTTAGCTGGCAGGCAATTGAAATACACGCAATTGAACAACAAATTGAATTATGCATTGCATATGCTTCTTGTTTTGTATCTGTGTGTGTGTGTTTGCCGGGTGTAGAGTAAACAAATTGATTTTGATTTGATTTATTTATTGACTCCCGCCGGTTTTCCGTTGCTCCCGCACACCCCTCCTTGCCCAGCTCCCTCCCTCTGAGTCTATCTCTATTTTCTCGGTTTTCCCTGTGTCGGCCACGTTCCGGTTTTTGGCTACAGTGAGGAAAATTCTGGGGATTTATGAGGATTTCCTTTATAGGAAAGAACAGGCAAACTGCTCTGTATTTAATATTGAATATTTTTTTATTTATTTTCAGTGTGGGAACACGATTTAGCGCTTCGCCTGAATATGTTCGAGATGGCCCCGAATGGATGCAGTCGGACATTGGCGGCGGCAGCTGCCTAGAAAGCCCGGGGAGCGCGTTGACAGAAAACCAGAAACGGAAACCATAAACCCAAAACTGAAACCGAAACTTAAACCGAAACCGAGACCTCAGACTCGAAAATAATGCACAGCAGCAGCAGCAGCAGCGCGCATTGAAGTTGACAACACTTCGGGACACACTCACCACACACACATCCAAAATACTGAGGAGAAGCATCGGTTGAAAGCTTTTTTGGTCGGAGTACAATGGTCATCCAGTGCACATGTGATTGCAATTGCAGTGATAGTAGAGACAACCGGAGCCTCATCTCCTGCCTGATCCCGGGCAGAAGCCAGCCCCTCAAGTGGGGATCGTCGGCCGGCGGCGATGTCGATAACGGATCATCGGAGGAGCATCATCACCGGACCCCATACTACCGCCGCCTCTCCAATACCTCATCGGCGCTATACGGCAGCTGTCCCCAGTTACTGCCCCCCAGCACCAGTGGAGGAGCCTCTGCCGCTGCTGCTGCTGCCCATCCCCCAGCCGCGTGCCTGCAGCGCCTGTTCCGCCACCCTGCTCCGGCGGAGGAGCGACAGTACTCGAGTCTGGTGAGGCCCAAGCAGCGGAGTCCCGTGCTGTGCAACAAATGTGCGCTGTGACGAAGATACAATTTGAGCTGTGAGCATCCCAAAGCCACCACCAAACAGCAGCAGCAGCAGCCGAATCCGGACCAGCAGGACCACACTCAGCAGGGACAGCAGCAGCAGCAGGATCCGCAGGATCTGCAGGAGACGACGCAAGGCCAGGCTGCGGTTGAAACGCAGCGATATTTGTGCCACGAGTGTCGCTTCAATAACCAGCCATTGGCCTGGTGGGTGTCTTGTCCACGGCTATCCACAGTCCAAGCGAAAATGCAGTCCTGTCACGGCGGCCGAGGAGGAGGAGGAACCGGTGGCACACCCCCACCGCCACCCGCCCTGCCCAGATTTCCCAGCAAACGGCATTGTGACAATTTTGGCAGCTACGCCACTTTGCCCACCATTGAGCAGCAGTCACAACCGATGCCCCACTGCAGTCGACACGGAGTCCTAGGTGGTTCCGGCGTAATGCCCATTCCGCCGCCGCCCCGCTACGCCAATCCCAATTCGAATGGCTGCTGCTACATGTACAATCCCGTGACCACCGCCCACCAGAGCCACCCCCAGCCGCAGCAGCACCATTCCCAGCACCACCAGCAGCTCCAGCACCACCATCCCACCCATCAGTATGCCCCGCAGTACTGCCTCTGCGATAATTGGTACCATCAGCCGCAGCAACAACAGCAGCAGCAGCAGCAGCACCTCCAACAAAGGAGCAAGCCTCTGGTGGCTAACGGCGGCTGCTATTTTGGTAAGTACATACACTCCCCGGAAAGCGGCGCAGGAACTTAAAAGGAAGCAGCCATAAATTAAGGTCTAATTGAAAAAAAAGCGGGTGCATAAGGAGCTTTCTTCAGTGGCGAATTTATTTGGTTAATTTAAGTGAAAATATTTTCGAAAAATGATACTTTGCAAAGAGGGATTCTTAAAGAGGTTAAAGTGCGTGGATTTCCTTCAATTTAAATAGTTTTTAGATTAATTTCTGAGAGAAGGCAAGATGTACATATATGCAATATAGTATAAAAATTAGTACGGTGTTGTAAATATTTCACACACAAAATAAATAATTTAAAATGTTGCAAAATTAATTGATTTGAATCTGAAATAAAAGCAAAAGTATTCGTATTTAAAGGAAAATGAAGGAATCTTCCACACGAAACCATACAAATAAACACGCCATAAAATAACAAATATATTTTTCAGATTAAGAATTACACCACTTTATTGCAAATACATTTCCGAGAAATTCCCATAAGGAAACCCGAAATTTTCATAAAATTCCAGCCCAATCTAATTGGCCAATAAAAATCACAAGTCTATTTGTTTTTGTGTACCGGGATGAGCCACGCAGGCAGACAGACAGGCAGGCAGGCAATTGGGTCCATCATTTAATCAGCTCGCAATTGTTTTTAGGCTACGAGTCCCACCTCAACCCGCCGCACACCATCGCCCACCCTAGCCACATAACGGACGAGGAGGACTCGGCATTTCCCGGCCTCCCAGATCGGGAGTTCCATCTGCTGCATCGGAATATACCGGCCTTGCGACGCACTGGAGTGGACACGACACGCATTAGACAGGTGAGAAATATGCCCTCGCCCCTACTCTGCTTGCCCTTTTGTATTTTTAGTGTGCCTGTCAAACTGTAATTGCCGTCGTCCTTTGTACTTGCAGTACTTTTATCCCGACGGCGGCTGGGGCTGGATCATCTGCGGTGTGTCCTTTCTGGTCCACATCCTGACCACCGGGCTGCAGCTGAGCTATGGCCTCTTGTTGTTCTATGCCGTCCAGTATTTGCATAATACCAGTGGCGTAGGTAAGTCACGGGATCGGGGAGAGCCAGAGAGCCAGAGTATCCTTAATCGGAATCACAGAGTCCTGGTTCCTTTTCTTGTTTTCCCACACATTTTCCCATGGCCTTATCTCTCTCGAGTAATCAAAATGTTGCTGGCAAATGCAAATATTTTAAATAATCCCCCATGTTGTTTGTAGGTGTGGACTTTTGCATAAATTTTCACAATTGCACTTGACATCATTTTCGGGGGAGAAGAGAGTCAAAAAGGGTGTGTGTTTGTGTTGGAGTTAACCATAAATTGCAAAGTGTTAATATGGCCCGTATTTTATGGGGCTTTCCGGTGTTTGGTCTTTTGTATTTATTAGTTATTTTTGTGCCACAAAGTGTAAATATATTTTATAAATATAAATGGCACAAAAGGTGAATTTCTGGTACGAAATACAGTAACAAATATTGAAATAATAAATCAAACAATTCACACTTCACACACACACACAAAACACATGTAAAATAGGTTGTCATGTTAATTGTGTGACACTTTTTACAAGTGTTTTCATTTTATTTAAGTTTAATATCGACTGTAAAAGGTAAAACTGTTGCTAAGTCAATATTTGTAGGTACGGTTCTGTACTATTTTCACTATAAGTACATACGTAGCTCAACGCTTCAGCCTAAAAGATGCCACATTATTTACGTATGCAGCAGCTCGCATTGATAAGTGCTTGTCAAACTCTAAACTGTATATTTAAAGACTTGCCCGCAAAAGTATGCACTATTTTCGCTAACTCAACGCTTTAGCCTAAAAGATGCCACATTATTATGCATTAATAAAATGCCCCAAATGTATTATTTATCTTTATTAATCTTGGACTTATTTAAATATTTAAAAACTTAATCTTACTAATTTTCCATCACAGCAGAGTATTAAAAAAGCTTTTATTATAAAGTTATGAATAAGGCATCTTATGTGACCTGGAAATACAAGCCCTGTTTAATTGTGTGTATAAAAAACGAATTATAAAACCAAATTAGTTTAAAAGGCAAAAAGGAAATGTGTTTGATTTTTTTAAACTAAAAGGTTTTTTTAATTAGCAACAAATTCAATTTTTTGTACGATGTAACCCCTTATAAAATGTTAAAATAGTTACATTTGTTGGCTCATTTTTTGGGCAATTCAAAATTTTACAATTAACATAACTTGGCCTTAAATAGATTAAATCCAATTCGGACAGCTGTTCCATGCTAGTTTCAAAAAGGCTAACAAGTCCTCATTTCAAATTTTCAAATTTAAAACAATCAAAATTTTTTTAATTTTTGAAAAAAATGATGATGTAACCCCTTGCATTTTTTTGAAAAATTGGTCAAATTTTTATTCTTGTTTTTCTTGGCCAGTTAGAATCGCCTGATGATGCTGATCAAGAATACTTATAATATATGGGGTCGGAAATGACTCCTTCACTTAAATTTAAGCTTCTTACTATAATTTTATATTAATAAAAATATAAAAAATGTTTCATTATTTTTATTGTTCATTTCTTGGGCAAATCAATAATTTTCAATTATCATAACTTTATTATTATTATTATTATTTGTTATTTATTTAAAAATATATTTCATATTTCTATTGCAATATTTAGTGATTGAATATTCAGCAGCTTCACAGGACTCTCTTATATATATGATTGATTCCTCATGCTGCAAGCCTGTGTCCTTTAAACACCTTGTTAAATCCCCATAAAGACCCCTTAAGTGAAGCCCTCAAACATTCCTGGCTGTCAACTTGGGTGAAACGAGAGCAACAACATGTTTAAAATATTACCACCCGCAAATGTGTTAATACCCATACAAAACACCGCTTGCCGCGTGACCTTCGTCAAGTTGACTTTAAAATATTATCACTCTAAAAGAGCTTAACTTCCCTCCATTCGTTCTGCAGAACTGCTGGGCGCCTTGAGCTGGTCAGTCTCCATGGTGGCCACATCGTTTGTGGTGTCGCTATGTCGCAAGCGTTCCATCCGCCTCCTGTCCATCGTCGGGGGATTGGTCATGCCTTTGGGCATTCTGTTCACCTCATTTGCCACCGAGTTTGGCCAGGTTGTTTTCAGTTACGGTACGTATATATCCAACTTTATATATATACATATATAAATAAATAACCTGCCAGATGGCAGAACGCGGCGCGTTGCCGGAAGTTGCTTATCATTTGCAAGCAAAAAGCACTGAGAAATATGTCTTTAAATTATAAGTAGAAGGCTCTTAAATTCAGGGAATTTTCAGAACAAATTAATTCATTAAATACTTTCAGAATTATTTAAAAAGCAAATAAAAACAAACAATCCACAATTCGTAGATCTTTCCAAAATATATTTAAAATATTTTCTTTCTCCAGTTTGCTTTGTATAAAGATTTAAATTTAAAAAATAATTAAGCACTAATTACAAGAATAAATTCCCTTAGTTAGTTCTTGATTTGGCATTGTCCAGAAATAAATGAAAATTTCCAAGCTACAAAACAAGTTAATTACAAAATACAACACTAATTAAATGGATGCCCAAATACCGACTCAGAGCAAGAGAAGAAATCATAAATTTAATTACTGGAAAACAAAAAATTCCTTCGCTTTCCCCCAATGTACATACTAAAAAATACAAAAATAAAAACACACCCGCAGGCATCGTCTTTGGTGTTGGGGTTGCCATGGTGCGGGAGGCATCCACCGTGATGCTGGGCAATTACTTTAAGCGGCGCCGTCAATTCGTCGAAATGGTGGCCATGTCCGGCGAGGGTGTTGGCATCGCTTTGTTCTCCGTCATCCTGAAGGAGGGCGTGGGCAAGGCCGGCTGGCGCCTGGGCCTCCAGATCGTCGCGGCGCTGACGGCACTTAGCTTCTTCATGGGCCTAATGTACCGGCCCGCCTCCCTGTACCATCCCCAGCGCCGGGCCATTCAGCATCTGAAAAATCAGCGCAAGAAGGTGAATTTCACAGGAAATTACGTAAAGTTCTTTTGGCCAGGCTTAAATTTTGCATCCAACTTGGTCTTTAGATGCGGGAGAAGAAGCCGATTCTCAGCCAGGATGTGGAGAGCAGCTCGCCGAGATATTTATTTTTGGACATATCATCACTGAAGTCGGTGACTGTTAAAATTTTACTCATGACCTCCAGCGTGGCCTCCTTCGGTATTTATACGCCCATGTTCCTAATGGTAAGTGCTTTTAGCCATATTAATTTATCTTAATCAGTTTTGAGGCTTAAGTTTGGGGGATACCTGGGATTCTTAAAAACATTTTTATAGTGGAAAAATGGGATTTTAATTAGGAACAATTACGGGGACTATTTAATCAGAATAATGTAACTTCTTAATCAATTTTTATTGTTACTTTTTGGGCAGCATAAATTTGTATAAATATATACATAAATTTGTATTTAAAATTTTTTTAAAATCAGGCCCTCAATGCTGCCGAGCAGGGCTCCGATGTCCAAGAACTGGTGCTCCTGCAAACATTCCTGGGCATCTCAATGGCCTTGGGTGTGGTCATAGCTGGTGCATTGCTGCGACGTTGCTTTGTGATTAGACACTTTGTGATCAATACGAAAATAGTCACTCAGGTACAGAAATAAATAAATAAAATGCATATTTTTATAATAAAAATTATAATCTCTCATCTTATCCCTAGCTCTTCATATCAATTGTGGCCTTGGCTATCCTGTTTCTGTCCTTTGTCATGGGCTATACGGGCCTGTGCATACTGAGCTGGCTGTATGGCATCGGCCTGGGCGGGTTTCAATATTCATTGAAAATCTTGGCACTGGAGCGCATCAAGCTGAAACACTTTTCCAAAGCCTGGGGTGAGTTTTGCGTGGAAAATATTGATTTCCTCTGACTTCCTTTCCTCTTGACATTTTTTAAAGGTTTCATTCGGGGTGTCGAGTCAGTTCCTGTGCTGATAAGCGTTCCACTCACCTCGTTTCTGAATGATTACTCCCTGAAATATGGCCGGGCGGGCTATTATATATGCTCGGCGGCAGCAGCCATTTCGGGCATCATTATCTTCTTCATAAGTGAGCCACAGCAGCAGCAGCATCCGCAGCAGCATCAGGATCAGGGGCATCATCACTACCAGCACCGGAACGGTCATCTGCCAACTCCATTGCTGGTGCGTCACTCCTCCGCCCGGCAGCATCGCACGCATCTTCCGCTGGACTACGGCTATGGGGAGTATCCGGCCCCAGATCTCCTCAGTCGCAGCTGCATTAGTCTCAATCAAATGGAGCCGTATCCGCAGCAGACCAGCTACTGCCAGCGCCACATGTTCCAGCAGCAGCATCAGCAGCAGCAGCATTCTCATCTGGAACAGTTGGCCTGTCACAATCTCGATGTAACTAATGCACTTAACTTAATACTATTTTACTTTCAAATTGTTTGAATGAACTTCCTTATTTTGTTCCTTAAGTTGTCTTCTTTTCATTCGATTGATTGCTTTGAGTTGAGCGGTTCTTATCACGCTCTGCTGCTTATAGAGAGCGATGCGATTAAGCAACCGCAATTTCAGAGTCAATAAATTCGATTAAAAACTGTTTGCCCTTTGTAAAGTCCTTTAATTTCAACAAACTCTAAAAACATATTCAGTTTTATATATAAGCTCTTGGAAATGCTTGGAAATAACCACAATAATGACCTTCTTTTCGCCCTGTGCAGGCCCGCGAAGCCTACCAGCTGGGCCAGGGGAGCATCGGTGCCAGGATGGGCAAGCGGCTGCAGCGGAGCCTGTCCTTCATCCAGCAGCACAGCAACTGCTGCGAGGGGCAGATGTATTGCAGCTGGCACAGCACCTACGAGCTGGGCTGTCACAAGAGCAACAAGTGAGTACACAAGCCGGGCGGCGAGGCGACTCCTCGGTGAATGCTCAGTGAACCTGTGCTCTGCTCTCGAACGTAATTGAATGGCAAATCAAAGCTCAGCTTTCAAGCGTTCCGGGAGTAGAGTTCAATCTCAGCAAAGACAGATTACAGCAAACTAAAAGGAGGGCAGAAATCAAAGGGGATTAAATGGAGAGCAATATTAGAATGATTGCAACAATATATTTCCAGTTGGTAGTTTTCAGGGGCATATGATGATGGTGTTGTTTTATTTACATTTAATTGGTTTGTAAAACCTTATCAAGCATTTATCAGGGAACATTTTGTGCATTGCCATAGCAGCGAGAATTTCCATTAAGCAGGCAATTATATGAAATTAACGCTTTAAAAAATTTTAAAAATAAAAGCTTTAATTAATTAATAAAAAATCTGAATCGATAGCTGCTTTATAGTAGTTCTATGATTAAAACTGATTAAAATTATCCGTGTGACTCGAAAAAGAACACATCCTAGGGTAGTCAAATCAGAAACCAATTAAAGGATTTCCCGCAAAGAAAAACAATCGTCGGCAATCAGGCGGGAAGCCCCAGAAGAAAGGCAATCAATTTAGCGATGGCCTCCGCCGCTATCTTCTGCCTTTCGTTGTTCATGCAGGCCGCAATTTTGCCATTTTGCCACTTTGCCACTTTGGCATTTTACCATTTGCCCCAGCTTTCCGCGCCTAAACCTTGGAAAATTGACTTGTCATTGCAGGAGCCACCAACAGCAGCAGCAGCAGCAGCAGCATCAGCCGGACAGACAGCCATTGATATGCACCTGCAGCAGTCCGAATGGCCAGCCCCATGCCCATTCTTCCAGCTACGGACTCCCCGCCGCTAGCTCCGCCCGCAGTCGCAGTGTTCCGGAGGGATTGTCCGCCATGTCGCAGCAGTGTAACTGCCGGCACGGCCCGGGAGTGGGGGGACACACGGGTCCCACGCGAGAGTTCATCTACGTGCCGCATGCCTACGCCTCCCTGCAAAGGACTCCGCATCGTCACAGCCAGGGGGCGGGCTCCGGCTCCGGCACGGGTGCAGGTGCGGGCGGAGGAGCCACTCCTGGTGCCTCCTGTTCGGCATTGCGAAACAATCCTCAATGCCGACTGAAGCGCTCCCAGTCGCTGTGCCGACCCACAGCCGTGCAGTTCGTGGAGCAAATCACAACGTCCGTGTAAGGAAAGGCCTGCGGAAAAACGAGGGCCACTTGGGGAAAAATCTATCTGAAATTTAGCAAATTTTTACAATTATTTGGTAAAACGAAAAGAAGAAAGTTTTATTTATACAATTCCTTGAGTGAGAATAATATTTAGCACCTGTTTTCTAAGGAATAAGAAGGAAACAGCCCTTAAATCCTAAAAAAAGAATCACTCACTCTGTAAAATAATTGATTCTCCATTGAAATTTTCTAAATTGAAGGCATATTTTTCTCCAAGTGCACATAGCCTGTGGGAAAAGGCAAACAGAACAAAGAAAATCGAAGCCCCCGCGCAACAATTGGGTCCTATAAAACTTATATTTTGGTATTATGGCCCCACCCACACACGCACACCCCACCCACACACACACACGACTACGTGAATCGCATGCAGAATTTGTCAGATCTCTTCTAGTCCCCTTTTTTCGTAGCTCTACTTAGAAATGTAAACTTAAAACGAAAGTGTAACTGAAATCCCACAACAACAAACAAATGAATTTTTCACACAGCAAGTCCCCATTACGAGGATGGAATTTTTACTCATTAGCATTTACCATATATATATATATGTGGTATATATTATAGGGATAGCAGACAGACAGACGCAAAAGCTTTATCTTTGTCTCAACAACTGAGTATTCAAATGATGGCCAATACATAAATATTTATGAGATAATTCAATCGAAAGCAGAAAAACTTCTTAAATGGTCCATTTTATATATGAAAACGTGCATACACTTAACCACCGAATACCGAATACCGAGAGACGCGGATGTGTATATACATATATATATATATGCAGATGAAGTCGATCCAATTATAGGACTCGTCCCCGAGGGCAAGGCTGAGCTGTAGCCGGTGCCATCGCTGATTGTCCTGTCGGCGCAGTACTTTATTTTTCAATAACAATTATATATTGCATAATTAAGAGGCGTTTAACGGAAAATGGAAATTACTTTTGCCCAGTGCGAGCCTTATTTTTCAATCGAAATGAAGCATATGAAATAATAATGATTACCGATATGATAGCCCCATAATTAATTGATGCTGGCAGCTCAATTATCGCAGGGGAAGTGGTCAGCAAAGGATGTGTAATCCCCGAATGAATTACTAATAAAAAATACGGCAAAAAAAGAGCAGCCAATTTGTAAATCATTAGGAATTCATAACAAAAATATAAAACATCTGTGGCAAATATCGAGGCAGAATCAGCTGCATAATCAGCTAAACAACAAACTAAAACTAAAGAAGATTTAAAAGCAAGAGCCAGGTGGCAAATTAAACAGAATAAATAAAGCATTTGCGAAAATAAACAAGAAAATAATACAGGAAAAGTCATCAGCGAGTAAAAAACCAACCATAAAGTGAATATTTAAAACAAACTAGTTAAATGGCCAATTCCAGAGTAAACAAAAGACAAAATTAAAACGGTATGCTAAAGGAAAAAAACCAAAAAAACTAATGGAAACCGGAAAACCAATTCATATGAAATTTGTAAACGAATGAAAAGAAAATACAAATTTATAAAAATTCAACATCGATTGGAAAAGCTGCAAAAACATGCTCCACCTCTGTGTATATACAAAATTTCCCCAGTGAAAATCCTCACATAAACAAATACTCAAGACGAAAGCCAACAACTGCCATGAATGCAATAAGGAATCCAATTTACATATATTTCTATTTATATTTGTATTTAAAGGCATCTATAAAAATTGTTCTTCTTTAGACAAACCTCTTCAGTCCTTTTTCACGGTCATTAAAATAAATTAGACACACCCCAACTTCCTTCCCCCTTTCGCCAATTGTGTTCAGCGAAAACAAAACGTAGCATTAAATAATATTAGCCCCAAAACAAGCATATCTATGTGCCAAATGAAAACCATTAACTATTTGAAACTAACCAACTTGAGGTACAACTCGTAGCTAAAACAATTTTTATCTGTTTCGGGGGGTCTTTAGATACGTGAAATTTTTTCAGAGAAAAAACAAAACAACCTAAGGCAAACACACTCATATTTGTAACTCTTTATCATTAGTAGTTTAGTGTGATAAATGTTAATAAAGAAACCGTAAGCGAGACCAGTTTCCCCTTGGCATTTCAATTCAATTCAATTTGTGTCCTTGTGACTGGGAAGAGCCGGAAAAACCCTTTTTGGGCCAGCCGCAAAATGTCCGGGGCTTAGCTGGGGCAGGATAAATAATAAAACTTTGCATTTATTACGTGCTAAAATTTAATAAACAGGTTCAACGACAGTGTGAATGTCATATTTCATTTATTAATTAATGGCATTAACATAAAGCGTCAATTTGTGCCTGCCACACGGATCCGCAATCCCCGAAACCCATCCATAAAAGAAGAGGCAACGCCACTCTAAAGCCGGGGCGATTAAAAAGTTTATCCTAGGCAAAGTCAAAACCGCTCTTAATGTTGCATATATTGTGTGCACATAACCCCGGGCTACCCCATTACGGAACGTGCCTAGACTGTAAACAGTCGCCCTGGGACTGAATCCGCAGACACACGACAGCATATATAACACACACAGCTCCCACACACACACACAGCTCACACAGCGCACAACAATTCCGCACAGCGTCAATGACATGCTCAATTTTTCATGCATTATGCCGGGGCCTACGGTGCGTATGCTTGATATTTGCCTCAATATCGAGCCGAAAGCACATTTAAGCCGCCGAAGCAGAAGCCAAAGCTGATACCGATGGTGAATCAGAATATTTGCGTAGCCAGGGCACTGCCAGGGCGAGAAACTTTACGGCCAGTCCATCCACACAGAGCCCATGGCCGAAAAGCCATAAGACAATTTGCTGCTAGCTTACATGCAGGCACTAAGAGAAATATTCTAGAGAGAAGGGTAAGTAATTCGACAATTAAATACACATTTCTTAATTATGAATTGTAGTAGATTAGCTGCTTAGGTAGTTTCAGTTTTTTTAGTTTAGATTTATATATAAATTTATATTTTTAAGAGAAAATGTTACTAAAATGTATACAAATTAATAAATGGAAAAAAGGCTTTTTATAAGACTTCCTCAGTGTCCTCAAACTCATATATAGTGGGCTCGTGCTGGGGATGAGTTCGTTGCTATTTCGGCTGTCGGTATTGTGGGCTTTGAACAAACACCGAGCAACGGAAACTATCGTCGTCTATATTGAGGAAATGGTTAAAGGCAGCGTGGTCGTCTGGCATTTCGGGTTACATAACTGATTAAAGATTGGCCTGGCTTATGGGGATACAGTGTAGATGTGGTAAGAGATTGGGCCCAGGTCTAACCTCTTGTGTCAACTTGTTGACTAAGCAAGTTGCTCCCACAATATGAGTTATGATTTACTCAGCTCTTAAAACGGCCCAGAAGACAATGATAGGGGGAATTGTCTTTCAACGCCCACCTCTTTGGACAAGAAAAAGATATATTTATATATAAATATTGATACTTGGCTTTCATCTATCATTGGTATTGATCAGCGTTAATTAGTTTCATCACAAAAATGGAGTTGGATTAAGTATTGGTGTTTAATTTTGGTCAGAGGAAATGAGTTAGGAATATTTCATAGGTAAAATTAAATGAAGTAAATATGTAGAAGTACTTTTTACTAATGTACTCTCTTTAAAATTAATAAGAAAATATAATTTTAAGGTTAGACATACTTTTAAACCTTTGAAATATATTCAAAGTAGTTTCTAAATATTTGTATCATTTAGAAAAAGGAATTGGGATTATTTAATACATTAAATCAAAGTAGTGCATACTCTTGGCGACAAGCCTTTAAATATACACTATACACTATACAGCCAGGTTTTAGAGCTCTTGTTTAAGTTTTATATCAGAAAGTTTCATTAAAATCCTTACTACAGTTTTTGAGAAAATTGCTCAACAGTGCCTGTTAATGCTGATCAAGAATATATATGATATGATAATGATCGCAAATGCCTCATTCGCTTTCTACAAGCCCCCAAAGAAGCCCAAGCTTCCTTTTCATTGGAGATAAAATAATAAATAAATTTACAAAAACCATAACTTAGCTAAAAAAGCATAAAATGCAATATGGAAACCTTTTCTATGCTAGTTATTAATAGCTTAACAAATCCGTTATAAAAAACTGCTATAAAAACTTTGCTTTATTTCGTATATTGGTATTAGATTTACGTTATGGGAGTAAGATTTACGATAATGGTATAAGATTTACAATATTGGTACAAAGTTCACGATATTGGTACAAGATTTACAATATCAACTTAAGATTTACGATATTGGTGCATGATTTACGATATTAAAATACGATATTGGTTCAAGTTTTACGATATTCAAATACGATATTGGTCCAAGATTTACGATATTCAAATACGATATTGGTTCAAGATTTACGATATTCAAATACGATCTACGATATTCAAATACGATTTACGATATTCAAATACGATTTACGATATTCAAATACGGTTTACGATATTCTACGTTTTTATAACAGTTTATAACAGTTTTGAGTTGCTTACTACTGCTTTCTGTTCGCCTGGTATCTGAAATCCCAAAATTATGAATTTGCTTAATTTTTACGATTTCCGTAGATGCGCATCACTGATGCACATCGTAAAAATTAAGCAAATTCATCATTTTGGGATTTCAGATACCAGGCGAACAGAAAGCAGTAGTAAGCAACTCAAAACTGTTATAAACTGTTATAAAAACGTAGAATATCGTAAATCGTATTTGAATATCGTAAATTGTATTCGAATATCGTAAATCGTATATGAATATCGTAAATCTGGAACCAATATCGTATTTGAATATCGTAGATCGTATTTGAATATCGTAAATCTTGAACCAATATCGTATTTGAATATCGTAAATCTTGGACCAATATCGTATTTGAATATCGTAAAACTTGAACCAATATCGTATTTTAATATCGTAAATCATGCACCAATATCGTAAATCTTAAGTTGATATTGTAAATCTTGTACCAATATCGTGAACTTTGTACCAATATTGTAAATCTTATACCATTATCGTAAATCTTACTCCCATAACGTAAATCTAATACCAATATACGAAATAAAGCAAAGTTTTTATAGCAGTTTTTTATAACGGATTTGTTAAGCTATTAATAACTAGCATAGAAAAGGTTTCCATATTGCATTTTATGCTTTTTTAGCTAAGTTATGGTTTTTGTAAATTTATTTATTATTTTATCTCCAATGAAAAGGAAGCTTGGGCTTCTTTGGGGGCTTGTAGAAAGCGAATGAGGCATTTGCGATCATTATCATATCATATATATTCTTGATCAGCATTAACAGGCACTGTTGAGCAATTTTCTCAAAAACTGTAGTAAGGATTTTAATGAAACTTTCTGATATAAAACTTAAACAAGAGCTCTAAAACCTGGCTGTATAGTGTATAGTGTATATTTAAAGGCTTGTCGCCAAGAGTATGCACTACTTTGGCTACTCTTCAGCCTAAAAGATGCCACATTATTTACGTATGCAGCAGCTCGCATTGATAAGTGCTTGTCAAACTGTAAACTGTATATTAAAAGACTTGCCCGCAAAAGTATGCACTATTTTGCTATAAGTCGGTAGCTCAACGCTTCAGCTTAAAAGATGCCACATTATTTACGTATGCATTAATAAAAAGCCCCAAACGTATTTTTTAACTTTATTAATCTTGGACTTATTTAAGTATTTGAAAACTTAATCTTATTTTCCATCACAGCAGGGTATAAAAAATAGTTTTAATTATAAAATTATTTATTAAATACAATCCTTATTTACTTGTGTTTATTTTAATTTTTATTTTAATAATTACAAAATTAAATTAAAATTTTAAATCCAAGCTAAAGGCTTCTTTTGTATGCAATTTTAGGGAATCCAAATTGTATTCAGAAGCTTAAATTTAAGTGAAATAGTCATTACATTTGCATTATAATTAAAAAATAAATATCCAAATGGCTAGACAATTGAATGTAAACAAATTCGGCTCCCTAATCCGGACCTAAATGGTACAAATAGTATTTATTTGGATTGTACATTCAAAGGATTAAAAGTATCTTCAACCTTTAATGAATAATTATTTATTCATTTAAATGACGCATTTTTAAATGTTTATTTTAATTGATTTAATGTATTAAATAATCCCAATTCCTTTTTCTAAATGATACAAATATTTAGAAACTACTTTGAATATATTTCAAAGGTTTAAAAGTATGTCTAACCTTAAAATTATATTTTCTTATTAATTTTAAAGAGAGTACATTAGTAAAAAGTACTTCTACATATTTACTTCATTTAATTTTACCTCTGAAATATTCCCAACTCATTTCCTCTGACTAAAATTAAACAAAGATCACCAATACTTAATCCAACTCCATTTTTGTGATGAAACTAATTAACGCTGATCAATACCAATGATAGATGAAAGCCAAGTATAAATATATATATATATATATATATATATATATCTTTTTCTTGTCCAAAGATCATTCGCTTACGAAATAAAGCAAAGTTGTTATAAAAGATTTGTTAAGCTATTAAAAACTAGCATAGCAAAGGTTTCCGAATTGAATTTGAGGCTTTTTTGACTATGTTATGGTTTTTGTAAATTTATTTATGTATGTACTTTTGTGTAAGTTGTGTATGTTTGTAGATCGATGTTTGTATTCACAGTAAATGACTGTCAACTTGGAAAAAGAACAACAAAAGCTGCACATGTAGAATTTTTGGATAATGAAAACTAGGATAAAAAATCTCAAACTCCTTTAAGTCTAATTTAAATAATTAATAACCTTGTTTAAGGGGAGCCAAAGAAGGATGCGGGACTTTGGGTTCGGGCTTGGGTTCCAGGGTTTGGGATAAAACTTACAATAAATACAAAAAACGTACAAATATGTATAATATACAATATATATATACATACGAGGTGTGTTCAAAAAGTAAGGTGACTTTTCAAATTTCGCGGGCAACATATTTTCGATTATCGATTTTTTTGTTTTGTTATATTGGTACACTCTTCCCTAACATCTGTACCAAGTTTCAATGGAACATCCTCTTTTGTTTGGTTGTGAGAGGCGTAAAGTTACAAGTTATTTTGCGAGCTCGGCGATTTTTTGCTATCGAAAAATATGGATCAAAGGATTTGCATCAAATTTTGTGTAAAAAATAAAATTAAGTGCTCTGAAACACTTGAAATGTTGACAGTGGCATACGGTGAAACTGTTCTGAGTAAAAAAAATGTGTACAAGTGGTACAAACTCTTCCAAGATGGCCGGGAAGATGCCAATGACCAGCCTCGCTCTGGACGCCCAA